>JBAIZL010000054.1:0-455000 GCA_036971475.1 Prosapia bicincta
CTGGACATATCAACATAACCGCAGCAATTGCGTCAAACATTAATGTAGGTTAGACAGGGCATTTCGGACCATCGGCAGGATCACTCCTGTCGAATGAAACGTAACAACACTGTTTATTGACTTATAGGCCTATGTACCGTATCATGCATATTGGCTTAATGCAGGGTGTCTGCAGATTTACAGGTATATCGACCTAACACAATATGTAGGCCTATGGAGGTTAACACCCATATATACCTAATACAGGTTTACGTGTATGTTGCCCTAACGCAATCTGTAGGCTAATGTAGGGTACCGTGCATATTGGCTACAGGGTGTAGGCCTATGTAGGGGTAACGTGGCTTAATACAGGCAGGAATGTAGGTTTAGACGTTTATTGGCTTAATACATGATGTAGGGTAACGCACATAATGGTATAATACGGGTCATGGATCGATAACTGTTTTTACGTAGCTATTGTGGTGTTGGTAGCTGTCTTTACGAGGCTGTTGTGATGGTTCGTTATTTAATAGCGGTCGTTACTGAGTTAGGTTATGCATCTTTAGCTGTCTTTACATAGCTATTATGATAGGGCTATGTATTGGTTGTTATCTTTTCGTAGCTATTTTAATGGGGTAGGCATTGTTAGCTGCCTTTACGCAGTTATTGTGACAGGTTATGCATAGCTGTTTTTACATAAGTCTTGTGATAGGTTATACAATATTAGCCGTCTATACGTAGCTATTATGGTAGGGTGAGCATCGGTAGCTCTTTTTAACGGCTAATGTAGGGCACCGTGCATATTGGCTACAGGGTGTAGGCCTATGTAGGGGTAGCGTGGCTTAATACAGGAGGAATGTAGGTTTAGACGTTTATTGGCTTAATACATGATGTAGGGTAACGCACATAATGGTGTAATACGGGTCATGGATCGATAACTGTTTTTACGTAGCTATTGTGGTGTTGGTAGCTGTCTTTACGAGGCTGTTGTGATGGTTCATTATTTAATAGCGGTCATTACTGAGTTAGGTTATGCATCTTTAGCTGTCTTTAGATAGCTATTATGATAGGGTATGTATTGGTTGTTATCTTTTCGTAGCTATTTTAATGGGGTAGGCATTGTTAGCTGCCTTTACGCAGTTATTGTGACAGGTTATGCATAGCTGTTTTTACATAAGTCTTGTGATAGGTTATACAATATTAGCCGTCTGTACGTAGCTATTATGGTAGGGTGAGCATCGGTAGCTCTTTTTAACGTAACTATTGAGATTGGGCATGCATAGATAGCTGTTTTACCAACCTTACCTGAGCTTTACCTATGGTCTTGCTTTACCTAAGGGCTGACTCCGAGGTAGCTTTACCTAAGGCCTGACTCCAAGGTAGCTTTACCTAAGATTTGATGGAGGTACTCGTATTAGTCAGTATGTTGTAACTGATACAACATACCTGGACAATATGTGTAATGGCCTTGACGGTTTCTGCATAGCTATTTTGGTATGCATTGATAGCTATAATTATGTCTTCACCCTCCATAACCTATTTGAACCATGTGTAAGTTTGTTGGTTGATTAGTGTAAGTTTTTCAACGTTGATCTAGCCTTCACCAGCCATAGCCTATTTGAACTTGGTGTCAATGTTGTTCGTTTGAACTTCGTGTATGTTGGCCGGTTAAACATAGCATAATGTTGTGTAGTTGAAACGTTGGTCTGTGATCTAGCTCTGTTGTTAGGCTATGTATCGGTTGTCAGGCTATGTATTTGATTCAGGGTTAGGTATCTATTGTCTAGCTATGTAACCTATGGTCGGGCTAGGTATCGGTTGTCTACCTATGTAGGCTATGGTGAGGCTAGGTAACTGTTGTCAGGGTATGGGTTACACTTAGGCTTACTCTTGCATTACCATAGATCCATGTCTATGGGTAACCAGCTTAGCATAATATGTGGGTTTACATACATAACACAAAATGTAGGCTAACTATATATATATATTACCCAAGCCGTGCAATGGATATTATGTGTTAATCATTAGCCCAGCTATGTATCAGATACTATTTGATAACCATTAGCCAATATTTACAATGGATACTATGTGATAGTTTGTATTCAACCTACTCAATGGATACTATTTGTTAAACCGTAGCCAGTCTACTCATCGGATACTGTTTGTTAAACCCTAGTCAGGCCGTGCATTTTATATTATGTGTTAACTTGTATTTAAACTTCTCATCGAATACGATGTGTTTACCTCTACATACGGTATCGCCCGCCTTGTTGTAATCAACAGTCTTAGTTATGACGTAATTATGGATCAGTCCAACTTGCTTGGACTCGTCCACTCACCTCTCAAATGGACTCTTCCACAGCTATGTATAAAACATTATATACAGGTGGAGATATAGTGTTTTTTACATAGTCTGTGTTTCAAGTGATCTGTGTGTGTGTTTGCCAGTAAGTAGTAAAAATGTCATCATCAGTGTCGGCAAAGTTTTCAGCTTTAAATTCTGTAGATTCTATGCCTATACGCGATCTAAAGATAGGCATGGCATATAAAATTGTAAATGCGCGTTTTGTCGAAGCAAAGTATGGTAACACCGTACTTGTAGACTTACATGTAGATGATGAAGACAGACGTGCTGTCTTTCTTCCAAAGCGATACGCTACGGCGTTGACTGTGGAAGATTTGAGCTCTATTTTAGGCAAATCTTTAACTGTTATCGAACATGTCGGCCAGACTGTGAATTTGGCCATTACAGAGTAATATTATTCATTAACACGTTTCAGCATGTTTCTTTTTTATAAATTTTACAGTGCCTCTATCTTTGTTTAATCTATGCGCTATTGAGGTCTGCGCATGCGTATAGAACAGACATGATATAGACAGTTTGGACTTACCTGTATCTGTAAAGCTAGCGTTGATAAAATCTTTTAAAGACTATATCTGTTTAAGCCCGTTATTTAAGTTATTTAGTTTTGAAGACTTTCTGCAATCAACCCAGGAGGAGAGCTATACTTTGATCAACTATTGTGATCCGTTATTCTGCAGGTCATACATTCACGAGAGATGGCGTCTACGTCACAACAACCTATAAACACTCACATTGTAAGTAACTAGTCTTTTTTTTCAAATTATGTTAACTCTAGATGATACAATAGGTGTTTATTTATAGGAGAGAATATTTTCACACTTCATTTTTCGAATTATCTGAAGCCTAGATCATAGATTATATTGAATGATTGGTAGTTTATTTTCATTAGCGTTTAATATATATATTTTGGATACGAGATATTATATGTTAATGTCAGGTCTTTTTCAATTTTTGTAAAGCTTTAGATTACACACTATATTGAATGAGCGGTAGTCTATTTTCAATAGCGCTTAATATATATTGTGGACATGAGGTAGCGTCATTTCTTCCAGGTCCTTGTTTCTTTTATCGGTCCATGTCCTTACTTCTTCTATCAGTCTAGGTCATTGCTTCTTTTATCTGTCCAGGTCTTTGCTTCTTCTATCTGTCCAGGTCCTTGGTTCTTCTGTCTGTCCAGGTGCTTACTTCTACTATCTGTCCAAGTACTTGCTTCTTCTATCTGCCCAGGTACTTGTTTCTTTTATCGATCCAGGTCCTTGCTTCTTCTATCAGTCCACGTACTTGCTTCTTCCATCGGTACAGGTCCTTGGTTCTTCTGTCTGTCCAGGTATTTGCTCTTTTTATCGGTCCAGGTCCTTGCTTCTTCTATCTGTCCATATCCTTACTTCTTCTATGTATCCAAGTACTTGCTTCTTCTATCTGCCCAAGTTCGTGCTTCTCATATCTGTCCAAGTCCTTACTTCTTCTATCTGTCCAACTACTCACTTCTTCTATTTGTCCAGGTACTTGCATATTCTATCTGTCCAGGTCTTTGCTTCTTCTATGTGTCCAAGTATTTGCTTCTTCTATCTGTCCAGGTCAAGGACCTCCTCCTATCTGGCAAGGCTTCTCCTATCTGTCCATATCCCTGCTTCTTCTATCTGTCCAGGTACTTGCTTCTTCTATCCGTCCGGGTCCTTACTTCTCTTATCTGTTCATGTCCTTGCTTCTTCCGTCTGTCCAAGTCTTGGTTCCTCTACGTGCCGAGGTCCTTGGTTCTTTTATCTGTCCAGATATTTGTTTCTTCTATCTGTCCGGGACGTTACTCCGTATACCAGTCCAGGTATTTGCTTCTTCTATTTGTCCAGGTTCTTGCTTCTTCTATCTGTCCAAGCCTTACCTCATCAATCTCTCTGGGTCATTGCTTCTTCAATCTGTCCAAGCCTTGGCTCGTCTACCTATCCATGTCCTAGCTTCTTCTATTTGTCCAGATCGTTGTTTCTTCTATCTGCCCAAGCCCTACCTCGTCTACCTGTCCAAATCCTTGTTTTTTCTATCTGCCCAGGCATTGCCTCGTATACCTGTCCGGGTCCTTTATTTTCCTAGCCGTCCAGGTCCTTGCTTCTTCTATATGTCCAGATCCTTGCTTCTTCTGTCTGCACACGTATTTGATTCTTCTATGTGTCCAGGTTCTTGCTCTCTTATCTGCAAAGGTATTTATTTTTTCTGTACAGGTAACTGCTTATTATTTTTATAATATGAAAATAGTCCACCGGTAGCTATCTGTCTTTGCGGTTCTAGGGATTTGCGTTATCTCTGCATGCCTGCACATGTAGGTCAAACGTGTTCACTCAAGCGATAAGGCTTTGTTACACTGTTTATTTTTTTACCTTTGGAGGTAGGCCCTACTAGGTACCTCTGTTGCTATACCTGGTATGTTTTTAGATATTTTGTTTTTAAGGCGCTGGCCCGTCAGGGTTCGAGTGAGCGGCCTACGCGGCATTTAACATTCAACTTGTATCCCTCATTACCCTGGGTTATACCGTTCATTTTAGGGTGGGCCCTGAGTCGTTCGAGCGTTGATATTTCATATATTAAACAGTTATATCTTAAGATAACCCCACGCCGGTAGCTACCTCCGGGGAGGGTTTTGAGGATGTCCCGGGGGTTGTTGCGTCATAGGCCTGATTTGGTTTTTTCCATTAATTACCTCTAGAAGTAGTCAAACACACCTCATAGTCTATGATCATGGTCATTCAGAGCCGCCTTCATCCGTTCCAACCCCTGGGGATGGTCCTGATCGTTGTTGAGATCACCCCATACCTGTGGGTAGGTTTGATCCATTTTTACCTGCCTAGGTTATCCAATAACTACCTCTAGACGTAGTCATATACGCCCCATAGTCTATGATCAAGGTCATTCAGAGCCTTCTTCATTCATAACAACCCCCGGGGATGGTCCTGAACGTTGTTGAGATCACCCCTTCTACTATGTGTTGGTTAGGTTGGATCCAATTTAGCTGGGATGTGCAGGTCTGAGCAGGTACAGGCTTTTTCGTTGTTTTTTCCCTTTATAAAGCTAGGAAATACCCACGACAGAGCATGCAGGAGCTCCGAGACTAACCTTATGCTAAGAGATATTTGAGTTATTATTATTTCACCTCTACACATAGCGGTTAGGAGTGCAAGTGTCTAGATAACAATAAACTTGTATATTTGCTACACACAGTATTAGGCGTTACAGAGAATCGACCTTGTTATTCGGTACATCTGTAAACAGACATAGTGTTCGTTGTACTGATATTCATACTCTTCACACATCTCCCTCCTGCGGGAGCGCCTGCAGCAACTTGCCCGTGTGTTGTGTGTCCGTCAGGCGTAAGCCTACCGAGCGCCTGCAATGTGATAGGCCGATTCCCTCACAGACAGTTGACTATTTGAACTTCCCGCGCTTATGGGCGCCGCCATCTTGGAAAGGGGTTGGGGTAGCAAATCCGGCTTTCCTATTGGCTTGGTGTAAATGTTGTTCCCGCGCTTATGGGCGCCGCCATCTTGGAAAGGGGTTGGGGTAGCAAATCCGGCTTTCCTATTGGCTCCCGCCCAAGCGACCCGTCTACCCTGTAGCCTTCTCTACTACTGTATGAATAATTTCAGATAGAATAGCTTGAAGATTTGAAACAATTTATTATATTGACATTGTCAAGAGCTTGGTTCACAGTCAACAGCTGAAACGAAACCGTTTTGGTTTAGTTATTGACATTGAATTCAGTTCAACATGTATGTGTATCACTTGACTATATTATCTTGTTTTAAGCTTATAGGCTATCGACAAAAGCTTCGACGATATGTTTAAATATTCTTGTTTATGAAAATAAAATTTATATTGGGTTTCATTTGATTGTCAATCGCCCAGTTACCCTTTCACCGATTACTTTGTGGGTTGTAAGTAAGACGAGCTGATGATGGCCTACAGATGGAGATACACCAATAAGTGTTTATTCTTGAAACTTTGACTGTGGTTAGAAGTTGTAGGCCTACTGTTAGGTTATTGCCAAACTCTTGCCCCATATCTCAACTAACAAACAAAATTAAATTTCGAAATTGTTTTATAAACCACATATTTCATCTCATTAAATATCTTTTATTTCGTTGATCACTTTCCGATTGAATTTACTTTAACAACTCCAATACTTTTTATTATTTGACAATTTTTTATAACACAGTCAGAAATAATTTTCAAGTACAAAACACCCCCCCCAACGCCTAAACAGTAATGATCTTTACTGTCCTTACTTCTTTGCAACACTCTGACTATCTGCAAAACCCAATCCTTATATCTGTAAGAAACTATGGGAGCCATGTCAAATATTCAACATTCATCTTCAATGTTCCCTCCCATATAACACACTCCTTAGAACTGTATGAAATTATGGAAAAATGTCAAATATTCAACATTCAGCTTCAAAGCTCCCTCCCATACAACACAGTCCTTAGAACTGTATGAAATTATGGAAAAATGTCAAATATTTAACATTCAGCTTCAATGCTCCATCCCATATATTCTTGTCTGTTATTTCTTGCTCAGATGTGATTAATTAACGCTCTCTTAAATGCTTCAAGTATCTAAACCTCAGTTGGGTCCATCTCGTCATAACTGTTTTCTAAATAATACACTTTAGTTAGTGCTTATTGTTGGCTTTTATGAAATTTTAGGACTTATACCTCCTTCGTTTTTTTTCTAAGTCTGCTTTTGTACTTCTAGAACGTTTTAGATCTCTTTTGGACCACTCGATTTACTCTAGGCATTTTATGAGCCCTACGGCCCCTATTGAGCTAGTCTGGTTATTTTTAGGTCTTTTTTGGCCATTCCATTCGTTTTAGCTTTGTCTAGACCCTCCAGTTTAGTCTATTGTTCTACATTTATGGATTTATTACGTATATTTTAGGACTTATCTGGAACTTCCCGTTCTTTTTAGGTCTTTTCTGGCCTCTCTAGAGCACTCTAGGTCTCTTGTGGACTCTTTTTGGGCCTTTTCCTATCGTTAGTTTTGTTTCACGTGCATTCTGCACCGTCCAGCTACTCTGGAGTTTTCTTAATCGTCTAGTTTGTTATCTGTCTATTTTGGATCCTTTAAGCTCATTCCAGGTCTCCTATGGACTCTATGGTTTGTGAGACCATAATAGCGTTCATAGGTCTTTTCGGATTAACGATATTATCAAAACTTAAACCTTACTCTAGCACTATCTAAACTTTAATCTGTATTTATTGGAGGAGTAATATTTTGATATTAGGGAAGGCAGACAAATGCATTTAAATGTATATTTCAAGTCATTATTTTGTATAAATATTCTTGTTTATGAAGTCCATATTTAATAAGGATTAAAATTTAAGAAGCACCTGTTAATTTCCTATATTTATTATTCACAACAATCAGATGTCCAAGGTAAGCGACGGTTGATTCATTTCGTTGAAACCCTTCACCATTTCAATACCCAATAGCTTTCTACATACCCCATAGCTTTCTACATACTCCATAGCTTTCTATGCTCCCAATTATGTCCAACGACAAATGTTCTTAAACATGCAGAAAATACCTTTACATATATTCGGTTGCTATGATATATTAAAAACAAGAAATTCAGTTTACCTCAGTCTTCTGTAAATCATTTTCGTTATGTTTTAGCACTTAGTCTTTAGGGGTTTGTACATGCTACCATGGCAACAAGAAACACATTAAAACCTTTAAATAAATATAAACTCTAAACAAAATTATTTTCGTCAGTGAATTGAATATTTAAAAACACCAAAATGAAAAGTAATTTTAAATATACATAAATAAATATACATTAATACATTTCTTTTTGAACAATTAAAGGGATTTTATATTTTTTTTAAACCTATCGAATACGCTACTCTCTTTAGTTCACTTCTTTTATGATGTAAATCGTTAATCGAAATATATTTAGTGTTAATGACACTTCTTAATCGGAAGTAAGAAAATACTATCGATGGTCGATTCTTTTAACAATTGTCTGGCACACTATCAGAAAAGTGTTATCTTGGAGGATAAGGAACACCGATTTGTTTATAATAGAGATTAATCTAAGTACAGACAGTGAGCCCTCCCACTTTCCCCATTAAACTAAAACAAGGAGCTGCCATGTTTTAACTATCACCCACGTCCACCAACACAAATTTAAAAAAAACTCCCGTTTTTCCGACGCGCTCTGTACTACCTACGCAGATTTTCGTAAATAAGATTTCTTTAAGCGAACTTCCAGCAAAACAGCACTAAATCAAATTCGCCCCAGCATATGCAGATTGGTTGGTGCTTGATTGAACAAAGGCATTCCATTCGGTAACCCAGTTTGAAAAGTACAATCAAAGTGTGAGTGGCAATTTAGTTAAAAGGTTTTCCTGGGGAAACGTGGCTTGATTTGCGATCGCTTGTGTTGTGGCTGAGATATTACATAATGGGAGCTTTGCGGGTCAAAATATATAGGCTGTTGTGACTTTGTTAAGAATTCAGAAATCTATCTAAGTGTAGAAGTAAATCTGTTACTAAGCGATAATGTTATGTTACTGTTATTGTTCAAAGACTAGATAATAAACAAGTAGGAGTGAGTAAGAGAAAAGGCGGATGAAGACAGATTTAAGGGAGAGTTGAACAAACAGGCCACGCGCATACGACATTCACGCTTGTTTACTCACTAGATAAGCCCGACCCCACCCACGACACACATACACACGGCCACTGCCCCTACCGACTGTCTAGTTCTAACCATAATGTGCAAATAAAATGCACATACTATTATTGTTCTGCTTCACAGTTATGTTTCAGATGAAGCAGAGGTACGTCATCAGGGACGCAGTTTAGCCTCGATGGAAGTTTACTTGGCCTTGCATGGCATTTCAGTTTCGAGTAAACAGAAGAAGAAGAGGTGCACATCCATCTAATGTAGCCTCACTAACAATGTAATGCAGGGTAGGCCTAACAGCCACTTAACTCGTACGTAGATAAGGATATTCTAGCCCCAGGGTTCCTAAATGATCTGACGCAGGGATTTTATTCGGAGGGTTTCATTATTGCCAGGTTTTTTCACCCCGTTCTTAGTACGGCACTTACCGTAACTTTTCATTTCACTACCTCCTGATTTTCCATGAAGATAGCTTATCAGCTTGGTACATCGGCAATCCATCCCTTCTCCATCTCGCGCTGCAGGGATATCTAACCGCATGTGCATTTGTGATGGAGGCAGCTCACTAAAAAATAAGTATTAATATAATGCATTTTGTCATTCTTTATTATTAATTATCTAACATTAAACTGTTTAGCATAGCTCACTTTGGATCTAATTCCCTGATATATATATATATATATATATATATATATATATATATATATATATATATATATATATATATATATATACCATTCATAAATATATTAGAGCGCGACAATTTCAGCTTGACGCCAGATGATATTATATTGGGTGTGATGAATGGTATATTTTTTTCAGGAGCGCTAAAAGAATACTCACTTTATTAAAACTAAAGGCTAAGGGTAAATAATAATTTAGATCCTATTGAAAGTTTCTTGTGTTTGACAAGTGTTTGTTGTGACGTACACGGATTAGATAAGTCTCACTGATGGTAACGACCGTGTCATAGGAAGATATTAACCGTTAGTTTGGTGTACAATATCATTTGTATGTTACCTGTGCTCAAAAGGAAAGCTTAATGTTAGGTTCGAATTAAAGGAATGTTAAGTCAATAAAATACAACCTACTGTATAGGATCAATCACTGTTTTATCATGATCATAACTCTTTAGCTAATAAAACCTTTCCCAATCAGCTGTAAGCTAAAGTCTACTACGAACCACTGCTGGGATTATCGTAATTCCTAGGTTATAAATATTCATCTATTCATACTTTAACAGTGACTCCATTTTGCTTTTTACGTGTCAGCCTTATTGCAGGAGCGTACTAATAGTATTCTATATGACCCTGATGGATAGCTAAAGCAACATTCGCCATGCGTGTCAAGATTACCACTCTCGCTAACCTTCTTTCAGTAAAATAATCCCAGTTCCTAAACGTTATTCTCAAAGTATATCACTTAGAAAGCAACAAGCTTTTATCTGACTAAAATGATAATTTTGATATAACTTGATAAAATATTTGACATAAAGTATGGAAACAGTTTTAATCATCTACCGTTAAAAATATAAACGGAAAATATTTAGAAAAATATTTCAACACAAAATGCTATTAATAACATAATCTTATAAATTTTATTAATAAGTGTAAAGAAAACCACTGTATCACATGAAATATTTATAATCAAGAACGCCAGATGAGGCAAATAGGCTCTGAGGGTTTAGAGACAAAAATGTAGGGATTAATTCTCTTACAGGGGGATCGTATATTTTAAGAATTATCTGCCATGTGCTTCCCAAATAAATATTCAACCCCAAATATTTATAATTTCCTTTTTAATGAAAGTATATCACAAACATGATTTATTTTAATTTGATTATTGAAAAAGTTACCTAATTAATTTAAAATGAAGTGTAAAGTAACTCAGAATGACGCCTTATGTCTACAATAATCCGTCTCCAACAAGTGCTTTACTACTCAGACAATATTACCTCCACTTGATTGCTTTGCCAATATCTGCTACATTTACTTGAAGCACCTACAAGAAGCCACTCTGGCATTGAATGGCATGCTATTGTTTCAAGCTTTATTCAAGTGTAGATAAATGTTCATCTCCCTCTCTCTCTCTCTCTCTCTCTCTCTCTCTCTCTCTCTCTCTTTCTCTCCCTCCCTCTCTCTCTCTCTCTCTCTCTTGGGCTGTAAATTCAGTTATATGAGATAACGTCAACACATTATCACTGACATAAATTTCTCTAAATTTGCAGTGTTTATTTATAGACTATATTGCTTTAACAGTTTTGTCTTTGCAATTTATTTCACTGTGATAAAGATAAACGTGATAAACAATCTACGTGAGATATGGCTCACGAGAATATGGTTCTAATGGAACGCGACAGATGTAAGAAGAAGAGTGTCGCAAAGTTGATTTGGAAAGACGAAAGAAGAAGATTGGAGTTAGTAAATAAAGACATTTTTAGAACTAGGAGAAGAAGATTCAATAGGACAGGAAGGCTAAAGATTAGGGTTTTTTAAGTAAATAAAGGATAATACTTTTATCAGTAAAAAAAAGTTCAACGTTGTGGGGTTTCAAAAATATTTTTGAAAATGGTAATACCTAAGATTGAAGACGAGAATGAAGGTAGTAAAGAGCAGACTGAAACCTTAAGTGAAGAGAAAAAGAGAAAAAAATTCGATAAAATAAAAAAAATCAAGACGTGAGTTGAAGAAAAGAAATAAAAGACAACGCTAAGAAAATCAAAAAGAAAAAACACAAAAGAAGAAAGTTTGAGAGAGCAATATGAAAAATTGAAGAGACTAGGAAAGTAAAATGCTGAAGAAGCCAGTTGGGAAAAAAGACTGAAATACCTTCCCGTTATCCAGGAGTGTGAAACGTAGCTCAAACGTTTCTAATTGCATTTCCCAAATTGTATTTGGCTTAGCGTTGGTTATTTGTAGTAACGAACAAGCTTCCCAAAGAAATAAACGGATTAAGCTTCATTGAGCACATCTTGCAACACTTGACAAAATGATAACATTGTACCACACTCAACCATGCCATTATTTTTATACTATACACGGATTCTTCTTTGATTGCATTGTTCGTAACATAAACAGTGCCATACTTTTAATGGTTTTTTGTTATTTACTTTTGTATTCCTGAGAGGAGACCTTTAGACCGGATCTAATTTGAGCTCTGATAGTATCTGATTTTATGATAAAATATACTAAATAGTATTTATAATATATATATATATATACCCGGTGAGGTGTGCAAATTATTAGAGAGGACGTTGGAAAGTAGTTTACATACGAAAGAGGCAGGGATGTAGAAAGGTTTGGAACCTATATACTAAACTTTATACCCAGTACAATGACCTACACATACATCTCACTGCTTATTGTATCTTTTTTAATGATATAATAAACTGTATGTTCAGTGCAATGCACTACATTCACATGTCAAAGAATCTATCATATACTTTATTGATATAATCTGAATATGCAGTATAATGAGCTCCATTTACACCTCAGTGCCTCTTGTATTTGTTTTACTGATGAACTAAACTGTATATTTAGTAAAATGACTTCCACTCAAACGTCAGAGCCTCTTGCATCTGCTTTACTAATGTACTAATCAGTAAATCCAGTAGAATGCCATCCACCCAGATGTCCACTGCCACTTATATCTTATCTACTGACGTAGTAAATTCTATTGTTAGTCCATTGATCTTTACCCTTTTGTCAATCAATCAATATCTCCTTAACGGATATACTAAACTGTAAAACCAAAAAAATGATCTCCCCCCCCACATATTTGTCCCTCTTGATTTACTGACTTACTAAACTGTAAATCTACTATAGTTACTTCTACCCACATATCAGTGCCTCTTGTATCTGCTTCCGTAACATACTAATCTATATATGCCTTACAATAACCTCCATAAACATGTCACTAACACATGTATCTGCTTCCCTAACATACTAATCTATATATGCCTTACAATAACCTCCATAAACATGTCACTAACTCTTGTATCTGCTTCCCTAATATACTAATCTATATATGCCTTACAATAACCTCCATAAACATGTCACTAACTCTTGTATCTGTTTCCCTAACATACTAATCTATATATGCCTTACAATAACCTCCATAAACATGTCACTAACTCTTGTATCTGCTTCCCTAACATACTAATCTATATATGCCTTACAATAACCTCCATAAACATGTCACTAACTCTTGTATCTGTTTCCCTAACATACTAATCTATATATGCCTTACAATAACCTCCATAAACATGTCACTAACTCTTGTATCTGCTTCGCTAACATACTAATCTATATATGCCTTACAATAACCTCCATAAACATGTCACTAACTCTTGTATCTGCTTCCCTAGCATACTAATCTATATATGCCTTACAATAACCTCCATAAACATGTCACTAACTCTTGTATCTGCTTCCCTAACATACTAATCTATATATGCCTTACAATAACCTCCATAAACATGTCAATAACTCTTGTATCTGCTTCCCTAACATACTAATCTATATATGCCTTACAATAACCTCCATAAACATGTCACTAGCTCTTGTATCTGCTTCCCTAACATACTAATCTATATATGCCTTACAATAACCTCCATAAACATGTCACTAACTCTTGTATCTGCTTCCCTAACATACTAATCTATATATGCCTTACAATAACCTCCATAAACATGTCACTAACTCTTGTGTCTGCTTCCCTAACATACTAATCTATATATGCCTTACAATAACCTCCATAAACATGTCACTAACTCTTGTATCTGCTTCCCTAACATACTAATCTATATATGCCTTACAATAACCTCCATAAACATGTCACTAACTCTTGTATCTGCTTCCCTAACATACTAATCTATATATGCCTTACAATAACCTCCATAAACATGTCACTAACTCTTGTATCTGCTTCCCTAACATACTTATCTATATATGCCTTACAATAACCTCCATAAACATGTCCCTAAATCTTGTATCTGCTTCCCTAACATACTTATCTATATATGCCTTACAATAACCTCCATAAACATGTCACTAACTCTTGTATCTGCTTCCCTAACATACTAATCTATATATGCCTTACAATAACCTCCATAAACATGTCACTAACTCTTGTATCTTCTTCCCTAACATACTAATCTATATATGCCTTACAATAACCTCCATAAACATGTCACTAACTCATGTATCTGTTTCCCTAACATACTAATCTATATATGCCTTACAATAACCTCCATAAACATGTCACTAACACTTGTATCTGCTTCCCTAACATACTAATCTATATATGCCTTACAATAACCTCCATAAACATGGCACTAACTCTTGTATCTGTTTCCCTAACATACTAATCTATATATGCCTTACAATAACCTCCATAAACACGTCACTAACTCTTGTATCTGTTTCCCTAACATACTAATCTATATATGCCTTACAATAACCTCCATAAACACGTCACTAACTCTTGTATCTGCTTCCCTAACATACTAATCTATATATGCCTTACAATAACCTCCATAAACATGTAACTAACTCTTGTATCTGCTTCCCTAACATACTAATCTATATATGCCTTACAATAACCTCCATAAACATGTCACTAACTCTTGTATCTGCTTCCCTAACATACTAATCTATATATGCCTTACAATAACCTCCATAAACATGTCACTAACTCTTGTATCTGCTTCCCTAACATACTTATCTATATATGCCTTACAATAACCTCCATAAACATGTCACTAACTCTTGTATCTGCTTCCCTAACATACTAATCTATATATGCCTTACAATAACCTCCATAAACATGTCACTAACTCTTGTATCTGCTTCCCTAACATACTAATCTATATATGCCTTACAATAACCTCCATAAACATGTCACTAACTCTTGTATCTGCTTCCCTAACATACTAATCTATATATGCCTTACAATAACCTCCATAAACATGTCACTAACTCTTGTATCTCCTTCCCTAACATACTAATCTATATATGCCTTACAATAACCTCCATAAACATGTCACTAACTCTTGTATCTGCTTCCCTAACATACTAATCTATATATGCCTTACAATAACCTCCATAAACATGTCACTAACTCTTGTATCTGCTTCCCTAACATACTAATCTATATATGCCTTACAATAACCTCCATAAACATGTCACTAACTCTTGTATCTGCTTCCCTAACATACTAATCTATATATGCCTTACAATAACCTCCATAAACATGTCACTAACTCTTGTATCTGCTTCCCTAACATACTTATCTATATATGCCTTACAATAACCTCCATAAACATGTAACTAACTCTTGTATCTGCTTCCCTAACATACTAATCTATATATGCCTTACAATAACCTCCATAAACATGTCACTAACTCTTGTATCTGCTTCGCTAACATACTAATCTATATATGCCTTACAATAACCTCCATAAACATGTCACTAACTCTTGTATCTGTTTCCCTAACATACTAATCTACACATGCCTTACAATTACCTCCATAAACATGTCACTAACTCTTGTATCTGATTTACTGATGTACTAAACTGTATATTCAGTACAATGATCTCCACCAACATGTCACTGCCTCTTGTATCATTTTATGATGTACTAAACTGTATATCCAGTACAATGACCTCCACCAACATGTCACTGCCACTTGTATCTGATTTAACGATGTACTAAACTGTATATCCAGTACAATGACCTCCACCAACATGTTACTGCCACTTGTATCTGATTTAACGATGTACTAAACTGTATATCCTGTACAAAAACCTCCACCAACATGTCACTGCCTCTTGTATCTGACTTATGGATTTACTAAATTGGATCTCCTGTACAATGACCTCCACCAACATGTCACTGTCTCTTGTATGTAATTTACTGATGTACTAAACTGTATATACAGTAAAATGACCTTAACCAACATGTCACTACCTCTTGTATCTGATTTTCGGGTGTACTAAACTGTATATACAGTACAATGACCTCCACCATCATGTCACTGCCTCTTGTATCTGATTTACTGAAGTAATAAACTGTATATACAGTACAATGACTTCCACTTTTTCATATATGACTTACTGAAAATTTCCAAGTACATTTTAAAACTGGCAATGAAAAGTATTAAAAACCGTTGTAAATTAAACGAAAGTAAGGAGATTCGTTAGTCAAAATAAAGGCAAGTTATTTTTGTAATACGAGTAACTGTAGTAGTTGCAGCATAGTAATACTACTAAATTTCACTTTTGTAATAGTTAATTTTTTTTGAAGCTTGTAATAAAGAACTACCTCCATAAATTATTTACATATCCAGGAAGCCAAGGGAAGGGATTTAATTCTAAATACTAAAACCTGAAATGGAAAATAAAAAGGGCTTACATTTATCACGCAGCGTAGGCCCTTTGAGAATAGAAAGTGTAAATATATACCCCAGAGCTTTGAAACTTTTCCTGCTGTAAAATTTACTTACATTATATATACTGATAATGCTAAAGGAAATTAATAGTAGGCTTATTTCGTATAACATTTGGAATATACTTTACACATCTGTGGTATTACTGTAAGGCCTAACATATATATATATTTTGTTTTCTTTACTCGCAATGCCTGCTGGATTAACAGAAGTTTGTTACCAGTATAGGGAACGGTAAAAATACTACACAACTTTTAAAATTACATTTTAAAAATATTTTAAAGCATTTTTCTCTTGTTTACTGTCTGAAATTGGAAAACTAATTAAAAACCATTCAATTGGGACCTAATGCGAGTAAAACCTATAAAACCAAAATTAATGTTCGTCGTCAAATGTATAGCGAAGCACCCTATTCTTCCCGCTGAATGTTCACAAAACTAATTTTATTGTAACTTCACAAATCTAAAAATCCCACTTTATAGCCAAACTTTGTTTTTATTATCTCACAAGGCCTAATACATTCCTTTTATTCTAACTTATAAGTCCTTCCATATCGAGTCTTTTAAAACTCCTGTTTTTCGTTGTGTATGGCAACAGAAGAAATCTAACAGCGAGGAAGCAGGCAGCGGCAAAGTAGTAGGCCGATAAGTTGATTTTTTAGCGTTAGTAAAGAGATACTGGGAGAAGGGGAGGCTTTGACTTGAGCTTGCCGGATTATTTGTCTGTGGGGTTAAGCAATGGCATAAAGAATGTCTTGTTAAGAGTAGGAGATAGCTTCTCTAATCAGTTAGAGAGAATGGAAGAGGCACGACTTCAGTGGGTGGTTGACTTATTCAGTGGTTAACATTTAAAAATGGAGTGTCCCTTCTTTAGTAAGCGGTAGCAAAAAGATGAGGGAAATGTGTACGTGAATGAGTAGTAGGTAAATTCTTCATAGACGTCAGAGGAAGGAAATGGGCGTGTCATGTAAGTAGTAGCTCGCTTCTCTAAAGAGGCCAGACAAAGTATAAGGAGGGGCACGAATATTGTAGGAGTCATGAGTATAGAGTCAACAGATGGGAGAGGAGAGGCACTATTTAATCGGGGGGACGTTTCGCCCATCGGGGTAGGTCAGGAGAGAAGTGTCGTGACAAGACTAGACGGTAGCTCCTCTATTCAGGCAGAGGAGTGGGGTGTCACGTTTTAATTAGAACCTACTTGAATGAAAAAAAGGGAAAGCGTGTGAAATGAAGTAGAGAGTAGTTTTTCATAGTGATTAGACTAAAGGTAGAAGAGTGTCACGGCTAAAGTGACGAGTGGCTTCATAATTGGAGTCACACAGATGAAACAGTAATGCCGCATCTTGAGGAGATGATAGATTCTGTATATGACTCAGCCAGATGGAAAAGGGAGTTATACCGTGCGCTTCTCTAAAGGGAGAGAAAGCTGGAACGGTAATGCCGCATCTTGAGGAGATGATAGATTCTGTATATGACTCAGCCAGATGGAAAAGGGATTTATACCGTGCGCTTCTCTAAAGGGAGAGAAAGCTGGAACGGTAATGCCACATCTTGAGGGGGTGATAGATTATGTATAGGATTCAGCCAAAGGGAATAAGTGTTATATCGTACGCAGAGAACTACAGGGTGAGGTAGGGGGAGCGAAAGAGTCACGTACAGAGTAGGGGGCTGCTCCACAATAGATAAAGAGGAAAGAGGGTGTATGACTCTAGTGTTCTTTATATTAGAGCATAGGTAAACCAAAATACGATACTTGGATAACTCTTCGCTGTACTGAGAGTCTACAAAGTTTGAGGGAGGTATCTATTTTTACATGTTTCTATATTGTGTCAAATTTATTGTAATAAATTTTATTTTTTCATATTAAAGAAAATAAATACAGTAGTTTAGATATGACAACTATCTAATGTATCTAAAATTAAAATACTAAAAGCCATATTTTCAACTTTTTTGTTAAGTCAAATTCCTTACATTTTTATACAGCGTGTAGACTGGTTTTAGAACTTTACCACTTATTTCATTGTCTCTTCTTTCTATAGAATAAAACATCTGTGTTGTTCAAAAATATACACAAAACAAAATATAGGTTTGTCAGGTTCAAACAAATCCCCTAAATAATTGTTTAAACAAGTCTGCGAAAGAAATCTGTCCTTTCTTTAAATTTTATAAATAGCTGTATTTCCAGGTTATTACCCCACAAACGAAATCAAAGCGTAATTGTTTAGTACTGGTACTTCCTACCCCTAAGGGCATTCTTCGGTCCTGTCTTGAAATGTAGTCCTACTGAAAACGAAATTAAAATGTGTTTACTGAATGGATCTACTGAATAAATACGATTCCATCAAAGTAAAGCTAATGTTTTCTTAAATGCTTGATGTTCTTTCTGTACTGTCATGGTCTTCCTGTTACTTCAAATATATGGATTTATCTCAGTTTTTCTCAATGTCTCGTCATCATCAGGTTCTTTTCCTTGTCCTTTGTTGTCACTATTTCAAAAAACAAACGAAAAGAACAGTGAGGCTCTTTCTTTATTTCAAAGGAAAAAGGTTTGCTACAATTATTTCTCAAGGTAGCACAACTTTCTTCATTTCAACTATTTTACATCTTGATGTAAGGATAACCACTATATTAAGACCATTACTTTGGATTTGGGAGAAACAAAATCGTCAATCTGCCAGACAAGTCTCATTCCAGGTAAAACAACACTTATAGAAAGACACAGACAGACACCTTAGGTAATAATAAACTAAAACACCTGCGCCGTAAGTTCGAGCAGCGCTTAGCGAACGAAGTGCGCAGATGTTGCCGACAATGTCAGTATTTTAAAGTTGAAGCAATGTAACGTACTGGAGCTGGTGTAAGCTGTAAACTCTGCGATGCACTCAACGTAATGAAGCCCTGCTAAACTGTAAACACCGAAGCCCTTACGTATTTACGAGTTACAAAACCTTTGCTTCCAATCCATCATCACAACTCCACCATTCACAACCTGTAAAACTCCTTTCCTTGCTTTTAAAGTAATCTTATCATTCACTAGTGATACAATTGTTTTGTTAATAGTTTTGGCCAGGTTAATATAAAATATACCAATTTCTGCTTAGAGTGATGAAATATTTGTCATCAACAACAGTTCAGGAAATATTTATAGGTATACAATTCTATAAGGAAGGCATTAAAAAAACAAGACGTGTATTGTAAACAATAGCTGTTAAATATTTTGCCTTATAACGGCAACATTGATTTCCGGAGGACCTTAAATAATTAAATGAATGAAGTTGACGTTGTGTACATACCTCACTGGGCGAAGTACCACCACTTGTCGGACAGTTATTCGGGTGCACCCTTTCCCGCACTTATCAATTACCTGTTGAACTTAAAGAAATCACTTATATTCAAAATGTCACTATTAATGTCAAGAGTACCTTCGCCACACGACAAGAGAAACAAAGAGAGAGAAATGGTCTAAACCGAGCCTCGTTTAGAACACACAAAAACTACGTCACGTCGAGAGTGACGGGAGAGATGTCGTTTAACCGACGATTCGAAAGGAACTGGGCCGTACCGAACCTTGTAAGAGACAAAGGTTGGCCGATAAGGAGTCCCTCTCTGAAGCATTTACACTGTCTTTTTAAATTATCTTTAATTTAAAGAAAAGTACGTAACATACCGGGGGCCTTGAATCCTCCTGGGATTCAAAGAAGAATACAATATAAGCTACCCCAGAATGAGAGAAAAAAAACAATAATTTTCAATAAACAAACTGAGAGTTCTTCACAAAAAACAAATATACACTAAATAAAATAAAAATTCCTTTTCTAGAAACATGAGAAAAATAATAAGTTTATTCTGCCCTAATGGGCAGGGGGAAAACCTTATGAGAAGGTCGAGTTATAAGTCCTTGTTGTGTCTTGAGCTGAACAACTCGCACCACACCGTCTGTGCCAGGGAACACTTGTGTCACTCTTGCTAATGGCCAAGAGAGAGGCGGAGTAGGTTGATGCACTAGCACTAGGTCGCCCACACGAAGGTTGTCTGTCGTTTCCGCCCATTTGGTCCGCTGCTGTAGAGTGTGAAGATATTCCAGCTGCCACCTTTTCCACACGCGTTGGTGAAAAGCATGGACGAGGTGCCAATGCTTAAGTCGATTAGTAGGGACTTCAGCCAGATTTCTTTCGGGTACGGCGACGAGTGGAGCTCCAATTAAAAAGTGTCCTGGGGTCAGAGCAGTGAGATCGGAAGGATCGTTAGACAAAGGTGTGAGTGGTCGAGAGTTGAGGATTGACTCGACTTGAGTTGTCAGAGTCATGAATTCGGAGAGAGTTAGAACGTGTTCACCTATGACGTGACGCAAGTGATGTTTAGCACTTTTAATTGCGCTTTCCCATAGCCCTCCTTCATGAGATGCAGCAGGAGGATTAAAGTGAAAACTAACTCAACGTTGAAATGAAAATTCACAAACAAGATCTTGTCCTGAGGTCCTGAGTAGAGATCGCAGAGCATTGTCAGCCCCCACAAAGTTTGTTCCACAGTCGGAATAGATGTGTTGACAAAGACCTCGTCTAGACACAAATCGAGTCAATGCTGCGATGAACGCGTCCGTCGAGAGATCAGTGACCACCTCAATGTGAACAGCTTTGGTGACAAGGCAAACAAAGACACAGATGTATGCCTTGATGGTTCGAATAGAGCGTAGATTATGTACTTTCAGAGTGAAAGGACCACCATAATCAATGCCTGTGTTGAGAAATGGGTGAGTAGGGGTCAGTCGAGGTTGAGGTAAGTTTCCCATAAGAGGATTTTTATTTTTAGGTCGGTGCTTAAAGCCCACAATACACTTGAAGACGCGTGCACGGATTACATTCCGAGCACACAATATCCACACCTCTCGGGCGAGAAGTGATTGAGTGTGTTGAACTCCAGAATGAAGGTACTTCCGATGATATAGGTCAATCAAGGAGTCAACCACAGGGTGTTTCTTAGGCAAAATCACCGGATGTTGTGTCTCATAACGAATCTGTGCTGCTTCGAGTCGTCCACCAACTCGCAGGATGCCATCGCTATCGAGAAATGGTGTTAATCGTCGAAGCCTAGAAGATACCCTGTTAGGAAGGGTCTGTCCTAATGCCTTTAAATCTTCGATGAAGGAGGATGCCTGAAGTAATTTGAATATTCGGATTCTGGCTGAGTTCAACTCCCCCGTAGTGAGAGGTCCAACAGTTCTTCCTAAGTGACGAGAGTTGTGTATGAAACGCAACAAGTACGCCATTACACGCTGCAGTCGACTAAAGCTAGAATATTTCCGCAGCAAGTCCCATTCTGAGTGAACAGTTTAGAGAAGAGATATAGGTGAAATAGGTTTATATTCCCCTGTGTCAATGAGTTTTGCGGTATCCTGAAGAAACGTGGGTGTCTTTAGGTGTTCGTCTGGAAGATCCTGTAATAGTTGATAAGCGTTAGTAGTCCATTTCCGCAATTCGAAGCCACCTCGAAGTAAAAGAGAAATGAGCTGAGTTTTCAAATGAGAGGCCTCATCAATGGAATCACCACCCGCAATAATGTCGTCGACAAACGTTTGTGTGCGGAGTACTTCGGCAGCCTGAGGGAATGAAGCACCTTCATCGGAGACGAGCTGATGAAGAGTTCTTATCGCCAGGTAAGGTGAACAACTAAGTCCATAGGTTACTGTGGTCAATTGATAAGTGGAAATATGTTGATCGACATGGTCCCTCCATAGGATCAGCTGATAAGGTTGATCATCAGGGTGGACTTTGATCTGACGTATATCGCAAGTAAAAACCACATTATGATAGCGAAACATGAGTAACAGATCACAAATGTTGGTCTGCATTTTCTGTCCTGTCCACAGGTTGTCGTTGAGAGAGAAACCGTTGGATGTTTTTGCACTGGCATCAAAGACTGTTCGAAGGCGAGTAGTGGTGCTGGATTCCTTTAGAACCCCATGATGAGGTGAGAAGTAGTGAGGTGAACTGAGTTGAGTGTTTTGGACAAGTATAATGTGTCCAGAAGTCAAATAGTCAGACATGAATTCTGCATAAAGTTGCTTGAAGCGAGGCTTAGAGTTGAACTTTTGTTCGAGAGATTTTAATCGTACTTCCGCGTTCCCGCGAGAAGTTCCGAGAGGAGGTTTATCTTGTTTGAAAGGAAGTTGGACACAGTAACGACCTGAACTGTCGCGTGTATGAGTAGCGACATAATGAGCTTCACATGCTTGATCATGTGGTGAGAGTTTTGAGGTGAAGGGCACTTCTTCATGTTGCCAGAATTTTTGCAGAGTATTTTGCGGTTCCAAGTCATTCACCGTGAGTAATGTGGTGGACATACTAGCACTAGACTCCCTTTCACAGGTAGGCAGACATGGAGCTTCTCCCATAACCATGAATCCAAAGTGAGTGCCTATCAGGCACGGCATATTAGAGCCGAGAGACTGCGTAGTTGGAGTCAATATTAAAGGAAAAAGAGCGCCGCCCAGAAGAATATCAATGCGACTTGGCAAATGAAAAGTAGGGTCGGCAAGCGTATAAGATTGTACCTTATTTAGTACTTTAACGTCAATGTGAGTACGAGGTAAATCGACGCAAATTTTGTCGAGAATGAGAAAATTATGTTTGGCAGCTATTACTGTGCCATCGAGAGTGTGCACGCCTAAAGAGGTCATGCCCCTTGAGCGAGTAAGAGTTTGAGAAAGTCCAACAATGTTGTGATTACTTCTCGTTCGAGTTACACACATTAGTTGAGCTACTTGCTCTGAAATAAATGAGGATAGGCTTCCTGAGTCCACCAGAGCCCGGAAAACATAAGTCGCCCCGGTAGGAGAGGAGAGTTTTACTAAAAGTGTGCCCAGGAGCACAGTTGTACTTTGAGAGGCAGGATTAGTCGCCTGAGAAGTCATACTAATAGGTGACTGAACAACTTCTGTTACACCTTGATCCTGGGAAAGAGAGGACTTTAATGGTGTATGCTGAGGCAGGTGATCGTTGTCGAAATGGAGAAAAGTGTGATGTTTCCTTTTACATTGAAAACAAGTCGAATTGGATTTACAAAACTTCACACTGTGAGCGCCCAAACATGAAATACATCTACTATACGACTTCGCGATCTTCAAACGCTCTGTCGGAGATTTGACCTTAAACTTAAGGCAGGAATAGATTTTATGGTCTGTTCCTTTACACAGAAAACATAAAGGATGCTTTGTTTCAGACGCTGTGTCATTGACAGAGTTACAAGTCACCAGCGAAGTCCCCTTTCGGTTAACATGAGTCTTATACATTAACTATTATCCCTTTGAAATTTGAGGTGAGTTTGAAGGTAATGAGTTAGCGTTGAGAGTTGCAAAGGAATGTAGTGTCGCGTGTTCAAGCTCACTACATTTTTGTGAGAGGAAGTTGATAATTTCCGCAGGTGTTGCCAGAGTCGACGTGTTATCCCGTGATTGTTCAAGCTTCTTCAGTATAGTAGAATCCAGCTTGCGTAAAATCATCGCTGACAATAAGGGATTGTTACTCGTGATATCAATTTGTAGCCCCTTCAAGGCTTGGGTGTTCTCTGTGTAACTTGTAACAAAGTTACGCATTTGGTTAGAAGTGTAATTGATATTCGGCAAGTCGAGAATTCTATTGAGATGAATTGACATTAATCGTCTTGGAGAATGATATCTCTCCATAAGAAGGTCATACGCGACTTGATAATTAACTTCCGAAATAGGTAAAGAGTTAATTAATTTTAATGGTTCACCTGAGAGTACACTGAGCAAATACTGTAGTTTGGTGACAGCATTGAGAGATGTATTTTTATGTATGGTAGAGTCAAAGAGATTTTTGAAAGAAATCCATTCAAATGGATCACCCGTGAAATGTTTGAGTTCCAATTTGGGAAGTCGCAGTGGGATTAGTGACGAGAGTGAAGAGCTAGCTTCGGTTTTTTGCCTTGCAGCTTGTTTCGCTTCTATTGAAGCAACAGTGTAATTTATGCGAGAAACAAGATCATTAACCACAGCCGAAGTTGAGAAATTGGGAATAAAATCGTTATCTTTTTCCAACGAGAGTTCATTGAATAAGTCCAATGTGTCTAAAAATTCTTGTTTAATGCTAGCGACAGAGGGAGCTCGGATCATTAATTCCTGCATGATCGCTTTATCAGAAATCTTTTGCGTTAGATCATAAATAGATTGGATCTGGGAAAATAGAGCTTCCTTCTTAGCAGTGATTACTCTTAGTGATTTGACCATTTTGTAGAATTGAATTATATCTACAATAACAATAAGGCTCATTAAATACACTAACAAAATATGCTATACTAATAGCAAGAGCGATAGAGAAAGCATAAACTAGTTTCTCACAAAGAAATGTAAATATTGAATGTTTGAACTTATGAACGGACGTAAACAGTTGAAGTAAACAAATGTCTCTTATTCAAGGTTACAATAACAAGATATCTTCCAATAATTGCAATCAGAAAAACGTTCAATACAAATTATGAAAAAATGTAAATATTTTAAAAGGAAATATTACAATTACATTGGACAGCATGTAACTGAATGATCTGCTTCAAAACAATAAGCATTAATAAATATAAATTTGCAATTTATAAGCACTGAAATCATAGGTGACTTCTTTTACCATACTAAATAGTTAGCAGAAAATATTTATAAATATATTAGCCTATTAACATTAGCATGAGTGGGCAACATACATTTTGAATCATACGAATTGTTTACAAATAGACAAGCGTAATGAATTATAAAGAAATGCTTTCAGAGAGGGTTTGTTATAATCTACTGTATTTGAACAGCTGATAGATAAGAAATTGAGTGAGGTAAGCCTTGTAACAAGGACAAGATATTGCGTGCGGTTGAAAATATGTACGTCACACTTGTGGACATGTTTTAACATAGGACCTATTCAAAAGATCCGGGCCGTAGGACCAAAAATGTTAAATATTTTGCCTTATAACGGCAACATTGATTTCCGGGGGACCTTAAATAATTAAATGAATGAAGTTGACGTTGTGTACATACCTCACTGGGCGAAGTACCACCACTTGTCGGACAGTTATTCGGGTGCACCCTTTCCCGCACTTATCAATTACCTGTTGAACTTAAAGAAATCACTTATATTCAAAATGTCACTATTAATGTCAAGAGTACCTTCGCCACACGACAAGAGAAACAAAGAGAGAGAAATGGTCTAAACCGAGCCTCGTTTAGAACACACAAAAACTACGTCACGTCGAGAGTGACGGGAGAGATGTCGTTTAACCGACGATTCGAAAGGAACTGGGCCGTACCGAACCTTGTAAGAGACAAAGGTTGGCCGATAAGGAGTCCCTCTCTGAAGCATTTACACTGTCTTTTTAAATTATCTTTAATTTAAAGAAAAGTACGTAACAATAGCAAAAAATGTCTTTAAATGGAATTAAGTCTAGAATTGAGGCTAAAAAAAGGTTAATTTTCAGGACTGGAACCACAAATATTTTGAACGTAAAATGTAACGCGTTTATTTGAACATTCTCGTAGCCACTCATAAATAAAAGTGTATAATAATACTGATATATGATACATAAAAACCTTTTAGAAAAATAATTTTAAGAATAGGATATGTACAGCAAATAATGGTCACAAGTAAAATCTATCTAAATGGAAAATGAATCGAACATGAGGCTAAAAAATGGTAAAATATTTTCAGGAGAGGGAACTACAAAAGTAGCTGCAATATTAATAAACGTAAAATGTTACTCGTTTATTTGAACATTCTCGCAACCACTCATATATAAAAGTGTATAATAATACTCATAGGTAGTACATTAAAAATCTATTCGATAAACAAGTAATAAAAAAAATAATAAGTCAATTCCTACAAGACAATTTTATTTTAATAACTATGTATGAACTAATTCATATAAATATATATATTCATATGATATAATCACAATATTAAGTGGCAAAATAGAAAGCAAAATTAATTATTAAATAAAATAATTAAATTTAGTTATTGAATTATTATTTGAAAACAGTTTGTATTACCGTCAACTCAGTGTCATCCACTACAAATTTACAAAAATGTATTTGAACTTGAGTGGATGAATAAAAAGTATTTCACTAATAATTATATATTTGAATAAGATATATAAATATAAACATAAATATAAATATAAATATATATATATATATATATATATATATATATATATATAGAGAGAGAGAGAGAGAGAGAGAGAGAGAGAGAGAGAGAATGTGAACTAATAGTAGGAATTGGGTACACTGTATCTAAATCGAAAATATTAATTCAAACCCAAGGATATAATAATAATAAAGATTTTTTGGAAACTATCTATCTCGTTTATTTGAATATTCGCATAACCACTCATAATTATATTTTATAATAGAACTCTTTAATAACACATTGAAAACTTATTAGAAACATAAGTAAAAGAACAATCGCAAAAAATAAAATGTATCTTACTGGAAAATAATTTAAACGTGGAGCAATAAAATAGTAAAAAAATTAAGGAAGGCTAGTGACAAAAGTAGCCGCAATGCTAGTCAAAGTAGAAATGTAACTATTTTATTTGCACATTCTTATAACCACTCATAAATAATAGTGTTTAATAATACTGATATATAATACATTAAAAATCTTTTAGAAAAATAATTCAAAGATCAAGATATGTATAGTAAATAATGGCCATGAGTAAAATGTATCTAAATGGAAAATGAATCGAACATGAAGCTATAAAATGGCAAACTATTTTCGGGAGTATAAACATAAAAATAGCTCCAAAATGAATATTCTCCTAACGACTTATAAATAGGGGAGTACATTCAAAATTTATTTAGGATTACTGATGTATTTATACAAGCAGATCTACATCTAATGGGAGCACACTGCTCATGGCGATGATTCACCATATTATCAGCAGACTATAGGTTCCCCTTCCTACTTCTGCCTTTACTATCCTTACCTTTTATCCCTCGTTTGACACAGGCCTATAACGAGAGAGCTGTCCCTATGACCCCGAAAGAAAATAGGTCAAATTCGAGTAAGTAACTCTAGGCACCGATGGCCCTCCTCTTTGCACTACGAAAATATTTTTATCTTACTTTTTATAAGACCAGGTCGTTTAATATGCATTAAACTACTACACTTGTATATCCAAAGCTCAACCATTCAACTACAATGGTCTTAGAAAGAAACTCAGCAATGATTCATGAAACCATACTGAAACTGTTATAGACAGATAGTAATGTCTTAAAGAATTCCAAAACAAAATCAGACAAAAAAGGACTAAAGCAATCATTTAATGAAATCTCCTTGTAACCAGAAGTCCAATTCATTGATCAATGTACAAAGACATTGCATTAAAGAAATCACGAAGCCTTTTCAAGTGATGATAAGGATAATGTTATCGGTATTGAAAATCGATTATGGGTTTTCCATTATGTGCTGCCAGTGCAAATGCTTTTCCATTTGTATTAGAATTTTCGCATTTTTGTTTTATTTATTTGTTTGGCTAACTCTATAACAAGCAGTTGCTTTTTCTTTAGTGGTTTCAGAGATGGCTTTAGTATTCCTTTAACATGATGTTTAAATTTAAACTCTTAATGTTGCGTTTTATAATTATCTATACTCTCTGGTTTTAATTTTTCTTCATTCCTTATACTCATCGATAAATTGATACGTTCTAGAATCATAACGTATTGTGAATGTGTATAAAATCGATCTGTATGAATCAAATGGTAGCCTTGAAGTGGAGTACGTCATATAATCGAGTAGTACGAGATATCGGACTTACAAGGAGAAAGAAAAAGATGTTGAAATCACTGCATTTAGATGTAATGCAGGGTGACTTGAATTCAACGCTCTTCGACACCAGTGGAAGCCGGATCTTCCAGGTGGAGGAAGGCGATCCGGCCAATGCAAAACATGTTATTCGTCCAATCTATGGCCCGAGTCTAACTTTCAGCGCGAACAAAACCTTTAAATGATCTTTTTAATGATTCAGTGTTTAAATGTTTAAGAAAAGCAAACAAAAACGCTAAGGAAAAGCCATTTGTTTTTATTGTATAGTGGAATATTTAACAATATTGTTTGCATAGGCAGCACATAGAAAGGACCAGCTACTCATTATCTGCTTGTGTTTGAGTTATAAGTTTAAACAATGGGGACGATAGTTATTCTTGTCTATGGAGTTTCGGAACTCAGCTCCGGGAATCCAGTGATAGTAAGTTGTATACGCGATAACCCGCCACGATAACATTGGTTTTTTGCCAGGGAATAAAACATATAAAAATATTAACAATAAATAATAACCTAATATCATTAATTATAACAATTATATATTGGTAATAAATTATTATTATACGTACGTGTCTTGCAAACAGATTTTTTTATAACCAACTATGTAGCAAGATAGTTTGAGCAGTCTGCTCTAAAATGAAATTGAAACTCAATTTTTGTGTGGTGCAGGATCCGAGAATTCTATTTACCAGGAATATGGAAATAAAATTACTGCTCGGAGGAGAACGTTTTTAAAATTAGGTGCAAAATGTTTTATTTTGAGGCTTCAACTAACTAATACTGTAATCCAATTGTGTATGACTTTATTAAATAACTATTATTTTTTAAGTTTGAAGTTTAAGCTAGGTCACCTGTTGCACCACCCTTTAAAAAACCATTTGTCCCTTAATTTCATTGTTAAAATCATCCGGATTTTACGTAAAACCCTCAGGAGTAGTTAAAGGTATACTTTGTACATTCATGGACCTAACTAAATAAAAGGAGTTTTACAACAATGTGGAATACCAGGCTTTTCTGAAGACTTTTTAGTTCCAGAGTAGAGTTGCAAAAGCAGTCGAACCATAGTGTATGTTGAAGCAATTCTCTGTCCCAGGTCGGACATGATGGTCGATTGTTACCTACTGGTACAACGATTTCACCCCTCAGGTTGATTTATGTTACTTTTGTTACATCTAAAGAGTTAAGAGCTTGCATTTTGACTGATTGGGTTATTGGTACTATTGGGAATGTTAGATTATTCTTACATATGTTTGAATTAACCCTGCATCGTGGACAATAGTTTTCTCTCCTTATGCACCACACAATCGTGTTTGTCGTCCACATTATGTTCGTTCATCCTCCCCTAAAAATACAGCCTTGGTGATTTGCGACATATTCCCTCCAACATTCAGGCTACAAGAGCTCCACATGTCTTCTACGTTTGCTTAGCAAAATGATGGTTCCCCTTAACAATGATACAAAGACAAATTGTCCTACTTAATTTTTTAAGGGCAACAACTTTTAAAACTGCGTCCAGATACACGATTAGACAGTTTGATGGAAACAGTTGTAAAGTTTTTTTATATGACCACCAAACCTCGATCTCCGTAAATGAATAATAGTAAATTGTCCCAATTATCGCCACGGGAGACCGGGTCTCTTCATCGGATCGATATTAAACAGCTGATTGTGATAAACGTGTATTTTCCGGTTCCGTTCTAAATAAGTATAACCAAGTTAGGAAAAGTTGCATTCTGATAACGAGAGTCGAAGAGAACAGGTCCTTGGCGTCATGCTGGTGGAATGAGGTTTGAAAAAACAAAACACTTCATTTTTTCATTATAAGAAAGTTTTTTTTCAACTATAAAAGAGAAACATTAAAAGAATTCTAATGAAACATTTTATCGTATATATAAACCCTTACAACTGTAATAAAATATATTAATAATAGTTAAATAAATTTAAAAGGCAAAAGAGTTGGAACATTTAAAATCTTTCAAATCATTAATGCTTGTATTTGCTGAAACATAAATATTGTTCAAACGGATATTATTCAATCGGAATATTCGAAGCGGTCGCGAGTATATCTTATCTTGTCGAACTTGAGTAAACAGATAAGTTCATTCATTGCTAAGATAATCATAGTTATAACGCAATACTGGTATACTTTAGGTTGCATAATTAATTGGTATATTGTATACTTATTGGTCATATTGTTATTTCTTATTCGTTTATATAATTAGCTAATTGATTTGTTAGTATACTTATATATATTTACCACAATAAACGAGTAGTTATTGAAAAATGTGGATAACCTATAGATATCCGAATTATGCGTTGAATTAATGTTCCCCGAGTTTCACAAGACAAAGTTTGACAAGGATAGCTTTACTTCAAAATTTGCTTAGTAATGGTGTCCAGCCTGCTTTAGTTAAGTTGAAACTCAGTGATATGAGGGATAACGTGATCTTGTTTACTCTCTCTCAGAATCTACAATTTCAAAATAATAATGATTAGTCTTATTTTAATTTAAAAGTTTTAAATATAATTTCACGCTCGTTTTATTTATATTTTTTAACAGATAATATAGCACACAATATCAAGAGCACAGTGGTACAATATATTACAATAAAAATATTAAAAAGAGCCCCAATACCACAAAAATAATAAAAAATAACAAATAAAACAAGTTACTTAAGATTAAACCCTTATGTACATTTCGATGACCATGTCATCATCATCAGAGGGTCTTGTTACAAGACACAATCTAGCACACAAGAAGTTACAAACTAGAACTCATCATTCTAGTTTGTAACTTCTTGTGTGCTAGATTGTGTTTTGTAACAAGACCCTCTGATGATGATGACATGGTCATCGAAATGTACATAAGGGTTTAATCTTAAGTAACTTGTTTTATTTGTTATTTTTTATTATTTTTGTGGTATTGGGGTTCTTTTCAATATTTTTATTGTAAGATAATATAGCAAATGAGGATTATCTAAGCTCTCACTCCCGTATACGTAGGGAAATCCAAATATAGAGCTTAGAACCTGCTAGAACTCCAATCCCAAGGTAACCTCCTCATTTCCCTTTATATCCCTCTCCTCCTCTATTAATACCTAGTTTTCAGAATAAACTCGGCGGACGCGTCATAGTTCTGAAAGAGATCCCAAAGAATAATAAAAGTGTATCCCATTGCTATATGTAGGTGTAAACCAGAGAATAAGAATACATAGTACCCCTAAATAAAGTTCAGAATGAACCCGGCTGATGCGTCGTCATTCTGAAGTAGTCCTGATATCCCTTAGCGTATGTAATAATCTTATGTAGCAATGATATTTATATTTGTATTTATTCCTTAAGTTAATTGTTTGGATGGTTATATGGCGTAGGAAAAGCGTAGTTGAGAGAGTGGGAGAGAGAGGGGGAGATAGATAGATAGATAGATAGATAGATAGATAGAGAGAGAGAGAGAGAGAGAGAGAGAGAGAGAGAGAGAGAGAGAGAGAGAGTAAACAAGTAATACATATTTACGGTTATCATGGGGACGCGCAGAGACCGGCCATTTCATGCTCTGTCTGCTGCCCAAAAACTATGATGCTGCCTTACCCAAGAGAGGGGGGGTCGATGTCCACAATCCCTCGGTTTCCGATTTGTAGGAGAGGTCTGTAATGTTTTTTTTATATTACCCCCAAACCTTGATCTCCGTAAATGACAAATAGAAAATAGTTTCAATGGTTCCCAAGGGAGACCGGCACGTGGACCGATATTAAACAGCTGATTGTGATAAACTTGTGTTTTCCTATCTCTTTCTAAATTAATATAACCAAGTAAATTAGGAAAAGTAGCATTCTGATAGGGTGAGTCGAAGAGAGCTTCTTGGCATTTTCCTGGTGACTGAGGGAGCACATTCCGTGGCATGCCTTATTTCGGAAGGAACCAGTAAGCAGACCGAGGTAACTGATAGACTCAAGGACGACACCCAACAAGTAGTCTATTTAAATCTCTTTCTGTTATAATTATTTACAATAAATTGTATATACGCGGACCATCCCTTCCCAAGTAAGATTTATTCTCAAAATTCATTAAAGAGCGGGGGATATTCTAAATTATATTTCCAATCTAATTTTTTCATTCCTGCAACGGCGGTGTGAGTCACAGTTATGAATAAAGTTGATGAGTTTATCCTTCTAGACGCGGGATTTGTTACTCAGAGTAGCACATAATAAGAAGCCATCAGCTGTACAGCGATGTTGGATGTGCAAGTATATTGTAAAACAAGACGGAAAAATGATAATAAAGAAGAGGTAGAAAACAACAGTAAAAACGTAACAAAAGTAAGAAAAATAAAAGAAGAAAAAAGAAGATTCAACACACCAAAATGACAACGCCAGGAAGGAAAAACGCTGGAGATGACAGTTAAAGAAGATAATTTCACAAGAATCCAATATCTGATGTAAATCTTTTACAAACACGAATAGAAGACCGAGGAGGAATAAAGATTTTTCCTTATTCCCAATTCAAGTGAGACAAAAAAGACACCACAAAGTCGGATAGGGAGGGTAATGAAAACTGTAGAACAGATTACTTAAGGACAATAGTATTTTATAAAAAAAAGACGAAATAGATAACCTCAAGATTTATAAGCCGTGTTTAGGTGCTAGGAAAAACCGTTAGACTCTTAAGAATTATTGAATTATGTTAAGCATTAGAAGCTTTAATACATACAGTCATCGGTAGAGTTTAAATCAGTTTAGATATATGCGGGAAACGTACTGGCAAAGTCTGTTGAGAGGTATCCAATGCCTATCAACAGCTAATTACTTAGAAATGACAATCATAGATACTGTGTATACTATTGTATTAAAGATAATGTGAAAAGTATAAATACATTATTTCTAAAATATCAGTTTACATCTATCTCTATATTATTAAATATATATTTTCTTAAGATTAATAGAAATATTTTTAAAATACACTTTCGGGTTCATTACACCATAACTAGGAAACAGTAATTTTTCATCATATGGAAGTTATTGTTGAAGTTGTATTATTTAAAAATGTTTTAAAAAATTGTAACAAAAACAATGTCAAACGTCAATACTTTAATCAACAAGGAACTATGGATTATATATCCGTGTGTGAGAATGTGGTCGGGGTGAAACTGACGAATGCAAGTAGTTTTGCGCGGAATGGAATTAGCCGAATAGAATTAGTTTTACGCCGTTTCAAAGGAAATATATTTTTTTAAAAGGGTTTTGCAGTATGTTTTTTACATTTAGCAAAAACCTCTACACATTTTATTTTAATGAAATAGAAAAACTAACTCTACACGGAGGAAAAATTAGGCCAGTAGCATCTTTTGGATGTATAGAAAGGTTTAACGTAGGAGTGTGTTAGTATAAGAGCAGCTCTTGCATTTAACAACAAAAAGATTAAAACGGGTGCTGCATTGTAGACAGTGGTTTACATACTGAGAATGTAGTAGGATAGTACCACAGCAGGGAGGAGAAATACAACAACGGAATACGGGAAATCTGGAAAACATCAAGTTTGGTTTTACTTACTATATCTCCATTAGTTTAATGGTGTTACACAGCCAGTAGGACAGAGTGTCATAAGCTTTTAAGTCTCGTCTAGTGATGAAGCTACTGGTAATGTCAATAATTGTAAAATATTTCTGAGAGCAGTGCTTGACTATGGAATGAAGAATATCTTCCGAAGGCAGGTTTTCAAAAGTCGAGTACGATCTTTGCTAACAAAAAATTCTTTGTGAAGTGATATACAACTTTTCTAAATTAATCCGGCACTTCTCTACTCCAGAGTAATACGTCTGTTTTCAAAGCCCAGTTAACCCTTCTGCGCTCGTGTGAGTATACTGGTTCAAAAATCAAACATTTATTCTTTTTATATATTCTCACCTTGTCTATTTACTCAGTTTTTATCTGACTAGTGTTTGCTTCTGGTGACAAACAGATATATTTTTTACGTTGCTTTTAGGTATCTATGGAAATATTTGTCTTCATTATCATGGCTATACAGTTTTCTTCAGTTTGGCTTCAGACTTCAAGTCATTTATGTATAAGAGAGATATTAGGTATAATCTGGTTTACTTTATTAAACATTCTTGTATTTTCCCGAGCCTCTAATTTTATAGGCAACTAATAACTAACAGTGCTGAAAGGCAAAATGTAGAAAAAAATGAAAACAAGTGTTTCGACATTAAATATGAAGGAACATAATGTCTGTTTCATTGCGTTCTATCTTTTACAAAGAGAACTTTTCTTCTCGGAAGGCGCTAACAATGTTTGTACACTACTGTTGAACTTCCCTCGATTCTGGAAGTAAGCTGCTCAAGTCGTTATCCAAAGAGTCTTATTATAATCGTTTCCAATAGTTTACATGAAGCAGTCGCGAGGAAAAGGGCTTTCTTCACTTTATTGTGGGTTTGATTGGAAATATTCAATACATTACAGCGTTAACCTTTGCTGCTTTAGTCCTCAAGGTAGAAATTGAATACATTGTTCTATTCTACTTAAAAATAACTATGGAAATTATATATATCTATAAATTTAAATGAAAACATATATTGCTCTATACAATAATTAAGACAGTTAACGACCAAATATTTACTTAACAAGTAAAGTCTGTCAAAGCATGTAGCTTGTACTTAGACTCACATCTGGTTCAATGTATGAGGTTTGACACTCCTACCCATGCATTACGCTAAAGAAGACCCATTCATTTCAACCCGTCTTCATTACTATGACGTACTTTTACTTAATTGTTACAGGGTTAAATTGTTCTACAAGATCTTTGTCTTTAAGAGAATCGAATTAATACAGAGTTTTTATGTCTGATTTACTTTAATCCTAAAACGGTAGCATTTACAGGTAGTTATTTTTAATTAAATTTAACTAACTCTAACTTTCCGGTTGGCATCAAAACTCTTTTATTTATTATTAACTTAACAATTGTTTTAAAATACGCCTAATTGTCTTAAGGCGTGTATAGGTTACTGCACTTGGTTTGATACATTTTATTATTGATTAATTCCTATTATTGCTTAAAGAAACGAATGAAAAGTTTATAAAATTAATAATATTTTTTTAAAATGTGTTGACTTAGAATTTGATATAAATTAATACTTGTTGTTGACTGCTATTGCTGCGCGGTGCCTTGTTTCATCAGTTGATACCACAGATTCACTTACTAGGTTTCTCTGCAATTTCACTCTCTGTATTCACTACAAATGCTTCTATACAGTAACTGACTTTATTTCTGTAATATCTCCCTTACTAGTACCACTTACTAATTGATTATCGCACTTACTTGATGTTACTCATTACTTAATTATCTCCTTTACTAATCTCACTTACTACTTCTTTTAATCTCCCTCCCTTAATATCACTTTTTATTTAATTATCTCCCTTACTTGATATCACTTTCTATTTAATTATCTCCCTTACTTGATATCACTTAAGACCTTTACATTGCGACTTTACTTTGTTTGATTCGATTTTAACATTTCTTACTAAAGTTGACATATTTCTCCCTCGATCCTTGCATTTTGACCAACATTCTCGTGTTTCCCTTTGGAACGTTTTGATACGGGTTTCATTCTCTCTTCAAATTTGAGTGGCTACCTTATCTCGCTAATTTTAATCCTGCCCTATTAGAAGCTTTCCTCCTTTTTCTTTGGCTTGGGTGAAATTTCTAAAGTGGCAGGTGTTCACTGGACCTGGTTTTGTTGCCTTTTAAAAATGATTTTCTCCATGAATCTGAATGATACTTTGATGTCCAACTCAATCGTCTCTCAAGTTATCCAGTCACGTCTTGCTTTACACACAATGAAACTTTTCGAAGTATACTAATAATTATTGTATACCAAGTGTGTGCAGTAACCCTTTTTCCCGAAAGATTTATAACTGTTGTTAGCGACAGTACTAAGATCTTTTAAACTTTAACAAACAATTTTCCTAACTTAATATAAATCCTTACAATATTTCTTACCAATTTCTTTTCTTGGACAATCATTTTATTTTAATTAGTTCTATTAGTTCATGATCTTTATACATACATACATATATATATATATATATATATATATATATATATATATATATATATATATATATAGATTTCCACACACACCTTTAAAATTTTTCAACTCTTATTAAAATAATTTGTATTATATTTTAAATGCAATTAAAATGCTCTTTAAAAACATTTTTTTAAACTTTAAATCGATGACAATTAATGTTAATACAGTTTTCCAGAAAATAATTAAATAATTAAATTCAAAAGGAATTAGTTTTAATTTTTTATGTAAGGAAACGTTTTCGTAAAAGGGGCAAGATTTACACTATAGTTACTTCGACCACTTTTGTCTTAAAATACGTGGATAACTCATGATTTCATAAAACATCTGACTTTATGTTATAGTTTATGTGGTAGAACAGCTGTTTTAACGCATACTATGTTACTTTATTTATAATAATATTAATTTAATTAAAAGTAACTAAAATAATACTTTTCATGTCTACCAAAGTCGGAATTTACCTTAAAAAGTCTTTTTTATATTACTTGTAATCACCTTCTAATAAAACAGCTTTTAAAATAAAGGAATTAGGCAAACAGATTTCATGACCAATTTACACTTTTTAAAATTTACAATAACCTCGCTGCCTCTGTTCTCTTACTTTAGTTGCCCTAATGGAAATCCATTAGCACTAATTCAACCCTTGTGCCCATCATGTGCGCGATCCAAACACTGCAATTGTGTCCTTTTTCGTTACTTAAATATTCCTATGTATGAATACATTCTAATATATAAATCTTCCTGTAACGCTACATCTGCCAAATGTATGGTTTAATTGTACAAGCTTTTTAAAATAAACCACTAACAATGAATATTTAACTGTAATGTTTACATTTTAGAAATGTTTACAATTTACTTCAACAAAATAGTGTCCATTGGATCTGTCTATGTAATATCCGTAGTATTGCTCTATAAATTAGACGCCTAGGATTCATTTACTTAAATTTAATGTAGGCCTACATTTATTTTTTAACTGTTTAACAAGAAATATTATTGAGATTTTACCAGTGCAATTGATTGCTTGTTCATGTACAAACTAATACTAATGTATCCATTTTCTTTCAGTTATTTGAAGTGTTTAGTGAAATATTGATTTTTTTAAACTGAAATTCATACTATAATATTTATGTTCAGTGTCAATGTTTACCTTGAGCTTTTAATAGGCGTCGTCGACGCTTTGACCGTCATGCTTTGAGCGTCATTTTTCTACCTTTGTCTTAAAATACGGTAGACAAAGATATTGTCAATGGAAGTACTCACCAAAACAGGGAAACAACACGCATAGACACACATAGCTCGGAATCTTTGCTGGACTGAACACATTGGGAGATAGAATAAACTGCATATAATGTTATCAGGTGTAGTCAATCTGAAAAGATATATGAGACTGAATTTATCTTTAAAATCGCTTCAATAAAAATTAAACGAGAAAACGTTTAATTTATATTAGTTTTAATAAGAAACAATTATATAAAGATTTGTAAATTATTAGGAGGTAGCAGAGGTAGTAGAGAGGTCCCGAGGGTTATGTTTGTGTTTCATAAATTAATAAATTAAAATAATTATATAATTAAGTAGACCCCTCTACATTATTTTTAAGTAATAACAACGAAATAAAGAGGGTGCAAACGTTCAAATATATTCGGGTGATATTTAATAAGAAATGCGTTAATGAGAATGAAAACAGAGAAAAAATAAACAGAAGCAAAGCCGTGACTCGAATCCTAAAATTTCTTGTTTGGCAAAAAAGAAAAAACGAAAGAAAGAGATTTTTAAAAGTCGTTCCACTCTACTACTCAGAGGTATGGGTAGTTAATAAAGCTAATAATAACAAATTATTGACAATGGAAACGGACTATTTACAACGAAGCTGCGATAAATCGAGACTTGAAAGCGCCAGAAATGAAGAATTTGTAACAAAATGGAAATATATATAGGTATAAGGAAGAAAATAGAGAGGAAGCAATTGGCATGGTTTGGACATGTAAATAGGAGGGCAGAAGACAGGTGGCCCCGAAAGATACTAGAGTGGATTCTATCGAAGGAAAAAAGAGAGGATGGCTAAGAAAAAGTTAGCGTGATGACAACGACGAAGCCATGTCTAAAAGAAAAATAGAAAGGCATTAACGTAAGATAGACGAAATTGGAGATTAGGACAGAAAGGCAGACACAGCTGTAATAGATCCGTTATATATATATAAATCAACCAATTACGTATGGCTATTTACATTATGATCAAATGTTTCATTATAAATATTTAGTGCGTTCGTTCTATTTTGAACTAGTCATTATCTGAACATCCATGAACACTTAAATTTTTTTTACAGTCGGTGTAAATATGCTTTGTTAACATAATTCCTATTACAGCTAAATAGAATCGTTTGTACTGATAAATGTGACCTAGAAAATTCAACGTCACTCAAATTTCTGCTCCTGTGATTTCAGCTGCCACTATAGGGTTGCACTACCTACCTTGTAAACTTCAACTATCCAAAACGCTTTTGTCTGACGCTACTTCTGTCATATCCATGTAAATCACTAACTACCAAGGTATTGTTGTTTCATTGATCATTACTATCCAAATGAATGTTTTCCTATTTATTTTCTCCTGCACATTTAAACATAAAGAGGCATTTATTTAACATAAACATAAAAAATACACTGTATTAAAAGTTCCTTTAAACAAATCGTATAAGAAAAAAATGTTTAAAGTCAATTCATAAATAGGTCAACACAGAAACATTTAATTTTAGTTACTTTTTATTAAATAATTACAAATAATATAACTAAAGTAACATAATCTATGCGTTAAAACAGCTGTTCTACCACATAACCTTTGACATAAAATCAGCTGTTTTATGAAACCATTTATGTTATCACATATGTTAAGCAAGATGGGACGAAATAACTATATTGCATTTCTTGCCTCTTTTGTGAAAAGTTTTTCTCCCATATAAAACTAAAAGTATTTAATTAAATTTAATTATTGAATATTATTTGAAAAACCTTAATTCAACATCATTAACAATCATTCCACATCAACCATCAAACTTTAACATCAAATGTCATCCTCTACAAGTATACAAAATGTATTTGAACTTTTTTATGAGTGACTAAAAATAAAATGTCATCTCAATTTTCCCTTAAACAAAATGAAATTTAAACAATTAATTTTAACAAAAGGAACATTTTCAGCCATTTTTATAAAACGACAGTATAAAAGTGAACAATAGCTTGAAGATAATACGGAAGCAAGTAGTCAGCGGGAGAGGATTAACTGTCCTAACACAATGTGGCTGTAGCTGGTTTCGCTTTATCGATCCTCCTCAATGTAGAGCGAAATTAATCTTCTTCCTCAATTAATCCGGTTTCAATAAATTTATGTTATCTCTATGCAGGAAAATAAATCTCCCTACACAAAAACGCGAAAAATACTTTCAGAAAGGATATTGGAGTATTTAGGTATTAAACGTGGAAATATTTTTACGGATTTTATAGATTAAACGTTTCAAAGGAAATATTATGAATAATACTGCAGTGTACAAATATATCAACATTTACTGTATCGAGTTCATCAGGTGCCGTGTGAATTGCATTTATTCATTTTATCTACTAAAACAAACAAAAACATTCTGTAGGTCAGTTAGAGGAAATATATTTTAAATATTATTGATTTGTATAATATGATAACATTTTTTTTATTAATGTTAATTTTTATGTATATATTTTTATTTGCTGCCAGTCCATGCGAATGTTAAACATTTGAAGTTAGCGACAAGTGCACTATGATGACGGTTGTGAACAGCTTTTGTCATGAAACTATAAAGGGTTAAGGTAGTTGTATGACACTATCACTGTGTAGGTGAATGAGCAAATCCGATCCATACACGCAGCGTATCTCTTATGTACATAACTCTTTTCGATACACCCCCTTCTGTTGAATAATTGGATAAAATAGCGGAATAACAATAACTATAGTGAGAAGATAAGAAGCTCAGAAGCAGAAACCCCTAATAAAACATCACGTTGTAACTGCATCGGAATAGAATGATTTTGTTTAGCAAAGACTTAAATAACATAAGTACTTCAATAGAGTGGTACAAAAAATTATTGGAATCGTAGTGAAATAAAACATGAAAGAGTGAATAAAGAGTTCAGTAACGAGAACAATACGTAAGATATAGAAGAAGATACTAGTTAGGAATAGTGTTAGTTAGGAGAAAATAGAGGAGCAAGAAATTTGGAGGAAGATCCTACTAATGGCACCAGGTACAACATGATAGTAAAGAGGAAACAAACATCGAAATGCAATGACGGGACGAAGATGGCTGCTACCACAGCGGCCGTGATCATGTCACCTAACAAGAAATCATGGATAAATTGTCATTCTGTACTGACAGAACGAAAAGGTCCGTCACCGCTGCGGGCATGATTATGTCGCCAAACCACAAATTATGAATAACATATCGTACTGTACTGACGGGACGAAAAGGTCCGTCACCGCTGCGGCCATGATCATGTCGCCAAACCACAAATTATGAATAACATATCGTACTGTACTGACGGGACGAAAAGGCCCGTCACCGCTGCGGCCATGATCATGTCGCCAAACCACAAATTATGAATAACATATCGTACTGTACTGACGGGACGAAAAGGTCCGTCACCGCTGCGGCCATGATCATGTCGCCAAACCACAAATTATGAATAACATATCGTACTGTACTGACGGGACGAAAAGGTCCGTCACCGCTGCGGGCATGATTATGTCGCCAAACCACAAATTATGAATAACATATCGTACTATACTGACGGAACGAAAAGGTCCGTCACCGCTGCGGCCATGATCATGTCCCCGAACCACAAATTATGAATAACATATCCTACTGTACTGACGGAACGAAAAGGTCCGTCACCGCTGCGGCCATCAACAAAATATCATAGATAACTTGTCATACTGTACTGACGGAACGAAGATGTCTGTTACAGCAGCGGCATGATCGACCTCTAACAACAAATTATGATAACTTTCCAAATCAAAGTATAAACGATATTTTCACTAAATCTTTATGGTTTGTTAGATAACAACAGACATTGGGCAAAACTGACAGAGTCTATACAGGACAAAACAAAATAATAAAACAATAATAAAGTAAAGTGAGTTATAAAGATCTCGCCAGGATATTGTTATTGTACAATTTTATAAACAAACTTTTAAAAGCTGTTGGTATAGTAGTCAAAATAAAGATGACTGAAAAAAAGTAAATCATCGTACTCGGACGAACCTTAGGAGACCTAAAGCATAGCTACTCACAATTGGAGTCATAGAGCAGAGAAATACTGGATCAATATAAGGAAATGTAGAAACAATAATTAAAAAGTCAGGAATAATGGCTCCTGGTACGGAGAATTGGAAATATTATTATGTAGAGAACAATATTATGTGAGAAGCTATGCGTTATGTTCTGAACTCTGATTCTATCAGCGCCTCTTATATTCAATACAACGGATTCTCTTTACCACCGTAATTCTATTTCTTATTTTCAAAACTTTTTTATAATAAATTAATTAACTGATTGTTTTAGAATCACAGTAACATCATCTATGATGACGGAGATAGACTATTCTGATACGCGCATCTTTATTTGGTGGAAATAGTGGATATTATGTATGTACTATTAAAAACTGTTATGTAGATAATACAACTTTAGTATGCAGGTGTATATAATGCTAGTATGTACTAGCACACCTCGTTTTGTTTTTTGTGTTTTTTGTACTCCAGAGAGTAAAGTTTGTTCATATATAGTTACTTATTTAACAATATATTTCTACATTACTACCAGTGCCTCAAAAACGTAAATCACGTACAAAAATTATTATCTAAGATATATAATTCATAAACAATAACCAAACATAGATCTATACGCAAAGCTTAATTTCATCGTCATTTGCACTCAAAATCAGGAAAAAATCAAAATTATAAACAATTAAAAACATAAACTATAGACACGTAATAAACGCTGGCGAAGTAAAAAGTAATAACACAAGAGAAAATTTAATAGCAATAATAATATAAATCTACGAGATTGTGTTTGAACAATGATTTGGATATATTGGGGTTGAATTTTAAAATAATTAGTAATGAAACAGATGATGCTTTTACGTCCAACAGTCGACGCTGTATTACAAGAAAGTGTGCCTTTACATATAACAGATAGGACTTTCTTAAAATTTAGGTAAAATACAAAAGCATTGACTCTACAATCTAAACTGCGTCAACCATTCAAAGCAATGAATGAAGAACTTAAGGATATTTATGATATTTTTAAAAGGCATATTTACATTTTTATTTATATTGATCAGTATTGTCCGTTAATAAGGCTTCATAGTTGAGCTGCCGCTTGAGAAATTCATATTTCTCATAGATAAGCTCACAGTTACACAAAATTTCACATTTTTATCATAAATAAAAAAGCTAGAACCTTGAAAAGAATTCTGGTCATACTCTGTGGAGCATATATGCGTTTCTGTACCCGACCATTCCCCTTGCAATAACTATCAAACTAGAGAGCAGCTTCCTCTGCACTTTGTGAAACCGTTAAGAAAGAAAGGAAGATGAAATTAAACTCGCAAAACAATTCCAACTCTAACGACGCAGAGAATAATACGAGCAAGTAGTAGGTGGACATTTAAGGAGTTTGTCGTGCTCCCAAACAATTTCAAGACCCAAAGGCAGATTAAAACCACGCTTGTTTCTCTTTGCCGCCTTGACATATTCCTTGTAAACTATTTAAATAGGAACATTTTAAAGCATATGCAAATTTTATTTATCCTAATTCTTCACGCGACCTATGTATTTGTACATACATATACAAAAATTTAACATTTAAATATATATATATATGGAGAACATTTTCTCATTTTTCAGTGTTTAAAGTCGCAACTAACAACAGTTCGCTCCTCAAAAAACAGTTTCATGCACTGCAAAATGAACGGATGTGCTCTGAATAGTAACTACTGATCGTATTATATGTATATGTATCAAAAACCACTCAAGGTGTTCATATAAAGGCATTATTTAATAATTTATATTCAAAGCTATTCGTTGATAAACAGTACCAATATCATTAGGAATGAATAATACAATAATTATTTCTCGTTTTTGATATATACCTTTGAAAAATATATAAATTAATACTGTATTTGTACTTGAAATCCTTTTTTTCATAAATTATATGTTTATAATAAATACATATAAATAAATAAATAAATATATATATATATATATATATATATATATATATATATATATATACATACATCTTATATGATCAATAGTTACTATCCGGAGCACATCCGTTCATTTCGCAGTGGATGAAATCGCAGTTCTGAAGTTTCGCTAGAATCTCATCTAGCACTTCCGAGGTGAGCCCAAAAAAAGTTTGTTTGAAGAACGAAATGTTGATCGTTGTGATACTGAAAATTGTGGGGATGTTCTCCAGATATATATACTGTTTCTTGTATTCGCTATCACTTACACTTTAATGTACTTAATTTGAAATCTCAAAATCAGTTTGAAAATGAGAGCACGTAACTGATAGTTCTCGCAAAGATAGTTTGCAAACATATATCTCGACTCACAAATACTTCTTGTTTCTTGTTCAAGTACATTAAATTGAAAGTCCTATCATTCCTTGCATTACTATATTTTTGTTGGAGCGTTTCGGAAATGTATCTGCCATTCCTAGCTTTGTCAACTTTCTATTGGAATATATATATATATATATATATTATTTATTAATTTATAAAGAGGTTTCTGTTGAAATATAGCAGGAAGGGACCTATAGCCATGGTTTGAACCTAGTTTTGAGAGTCAAGATGTCGTTAATAGTAGAACGCTAAACTATTGTAAATTTGTAGGATAGGGATCGCTTTGTGCGGTTACTTTAAAAAAATAACTCCTAAAATGAGGTAAATTATTGAGCGGCCAATAAATGCTAAATGTTCCTAGTAGATGTTTTCAGAGTAGTCTTATTTTCCAAAATCTGGAGTTTGGGAAAAGCCAAAAGGATTTTGTTGCCAAAGACTACGTATGGAAGCAAGAACTCGAGTGACTTAAATACTAGAACGGAGGTGACTGGTGGACAAAAGAGAATGAAAGGGAAGCAATAAAAGGGAGGAGAGATCGAAGAGCCAGCGAGAGTCAGGTACGTTCGAGGAGCCGGAGAGAGCAGAAGTCCGGGGAGCTGGAAGAAATATTTTGTTATGTGGGCCAGAGCTGGCAGACGTTTTGGGAGACAGATAATAAGAAAGCTCCTCTGTTATCTTGGAAATTAACAGAACCACGTCGACCCGAGCCGGTGATAAGATCAAGTACGATGATGATCGACCAAGGTATATTCCACGCATAAATTGTTATATATATATATATATATATATATATATATATATATATATTAGTGTGTGTGTGTGTGTATGTGTGTTTGTGTGGGTTTGTGTGTGTGTGTGTGTGTGTATGTGTGTCTGTGTCTGTGTGTCTGTGTATGTGTGTTTGTGTGGGTTTGTCTGTGTGTGTGTGTGTGTGTGTGTGTGTGTGTGTGTGTGTGTGTGTATGTGTGTGTGTGTGTGTGTGTGTGTGTGTGTGTGTGTGTGTGTGTGTGTGTGTGTGTTGTGTGTGTGTGTGTGTGTGTGTGTGTGTGTGTGTTGAAGTTTATCATATTGTTATTGTTTTTTTACACGGTAAACCTAATACTTCTATTTATTTTGTTTCTGTTTTATTTCATTAGTGTTCAAATTAAATATTGATCTTACAGCTCCCTTATCACTCCTGAACCAGGTAAAGTGAATCATACAAGAATTAATATTAGAAAACATATAATAGAGTCAATACATATCAAGTATATTGAAAGAACTGAATTTAAATAATAAATAGTTCGCAGGGATGAAAATGTTCTGAGCGATTGGTGCGTTACGACAACCAGATTCAAGCAAATGCCTCACATTCAGCACTCTAATACAAATGGCAATATCAGGAGGCAAAGCATTTTCGCTGGTACAACGTAATGGGGAACCCATAAACGATTTTCAATACAGATTCTATTAAAGACGCCCATTAGCGTTACTGTAGCGGAGAAAGACTTCGTGATTTCTTTAATGCAACGTCTTTGTACAGTGATCTATGAATTGGACTTCCGGTCGCCAGCAGAGATTTCATTAAATGATTGCTGTTTCTTTGTCCGATTTCATTCTAGAACTCTGTAAAAGCTTATTGATCTCTGCCTGGCTGCATGTAATCCAGCTTTGTAAAAACGTGCTACAAGAATACTCCAGATCCATTCTTCTCTATAAAACATACTTTACGTAAATTTAATTTCCTAAAGAATGAAGCCATTCTTGTTACCTCGGAACTAACCTAAAAGAATCTACATATTTTCTTAGTTTAAAAAACTTGGTTTTCTATCTCATTTGTTTTATTGAGTCCCTAAATTCTTCGTAGTATTTGAACAATGTATTTCTATGTTTCTTTCTTTTGCGCCACCGTTACTTTGAAAGGTTGACTGGAACCTCTAAGCCCAGGGACGCAGTATTCTATCAAGAATAAATCCTACGCTTGATAGAAGGTACACAAAATGATAAGCTTTACTGAGTATTCTTGTAGCTTTGATTTATTTTTAAAATACTGTAAATTATAAAACGATTGATTAGTTTTAAATACATCTACGTAATAACGTACCATATCACTGTCCGTTACCACAGCAACTAACTGCAAGTAAACCCCTAGAAAAATGTCCGTTACCACAGCAACTAACTACCAGTAAACTGCTAGAAACATATCTATTACCATAGCGACCAACTTCAAATAAACCCCTAGAAAAATGTCCGTTACCACAGCAACTAACTACCAGTAAACTGCTAGAAACATATCTATTACCATAGCGACCGACTTCAAATAAACCCCTAGAAAAATGTCCGTTACTACAGCAACTAACTACAAGTAAACTGCTAGAAACATATCTGCTACCATAGCGACCAACTTCAAATAAACCCCTAGAAAAATGTCCGTTACTACAGCAACTAACTACAAGTAAACTGCTAGAAACATATCTGTTACCATAGCGACCAACTTCAAATAAACCCCTAGAAAAATGTCCGTTACTACAGCAACTAACTACAAGTAAACTGCTAGAAACATATCTGTTACCATAGCGACCAACTTCAAATAAATACCTAGTTAAAATGTCCGTTACTACAGCAACTAACTACAAGTAAACTGGTAGAAACATATCTGTTACCATAGCGACTAACTTCAAATAAACCATTAAACGTTATCATAGCAACTAATTAAAAGTAAACTACTAGAAACATGTCCGGTACCATAGCGAATAACTACAGGTAAACCACTAACATGTCCGCAGCGATCAACTTCCCCAAATGTATTATACTATTATATTAATAGGGATTTAGAAGTAGTTAAAGGGTGAAATTTATGATGGTCGAGAGACCGTTAGAAGTGTAGGCACTTTAAAAGACCAAATTTAAATCTATTTTTTAATACTTTCGTCTAGAATTTACTTTTAGAATAGTTAATGCGAGATCTCATTGATGTCTACTCATATGATAAGCTTAGCCTTATTTTCAAATTCTTTCTAATAGCTCCCACTCTCCTGATATATGATGAATAGTTATTATCTGGAGTATATCCGTTCATTCTGAAGTGCATAAAATCGTAGTTCTGACGTTTAGCTATTTAACTGTAGTTGGATTCACCTCGTCAATGCTAGATGATATTCTAGCGAAACGTAGGAACTGCGATTTTATGCACTTCAGAATGAACGTACGTACTCCAGATAATAACTATTCATCATATTTTTTCATCCGGTGAATTATTGCTTATCAGCCAATATATATACATACATATATATATATATACATAATGCAAGTTTTTATTTTTATTAAAATACATTTTTAATCGCCTAATCATGTTCAAATACATTTTTGTACATCTAATGGATGACAATTGACGTTAACACAGTTTTTTCAAGAATTTATTCAATAATTCAATTATAAAACTTTGGCGGGTCTGTTCCGGATTCGAACTAAGTATATTCATGGTCAAAGTCTAGCGCTTTTGACAATAACCAATTTTTCCATAGCTAAAGGTGTATTTCTCAAAGAAGTACATGTAAATATCCTTTGCCCCCATCTGCGTGTCGTCGAAGCATCCATTGTACAACCTTAAATTCTTGCCATGGTTACCACACAATATCATAAATATTTCTCTAGGATCAAAAATGAATGACACGAATAAAATAAACAAACAAACTGGATTAACAGTATTGAACCTTTCTTCACAAACAAACAATGCGAAAGGAAAGTGAAAAGAACTACAAAACACTGAAATCGACGAAAGAAAATGTGTAAATAGTATCAAAGATAATAGTCAAACCACAAACATAGTAGGAAAATGGAATGTTTCAAGGAAATTCGCTTTTTATTTTGCCACTTAATATTGTAATTCTGACATAAGTATACACATAAAAGAAACTAAAATAAAATTCCTTTATTGAATTTAGTAGGAATTGCCTTTAAAATATTGTTTGTATATTCCTTGTTAAGGAATAGAAGACATGTGCAATAACGGTAATAATGCTAGCTACTTTGACAGACATTTTGAATCACTAAATGTTTGATGCGAAACGTGTTAGAACGTGGCTATTTAGGGACGCTTTATATTTAGAAACACGCAATGGGTGTGGATGTTGCATTTCTTTCAATTTGTCTTCCTACTTTAGGGATCATTCTTTTAAATGGAAACTTTTAAAATAAACTGTTTCAAATATCAAAGTCTTTTGTTAGGATTTTGATTTAGTAAACATGATCAACTACTATTTTAATAAGTTATATTATGTTGGTTCAGTGTCAGTATATTATTGAATATTTTATAATTGTTTCATATTATGCTGAGATATTTGTAAGTTATTTCATATCATTTTTTGTAGCGTTTCTTTCGTTTAAGTATCAACGGTTTTTGGGTGGATGGTCTTACAAATACCCTTTAATGAATGAAATCAATGAAATACAAAATTATGATTAGGAAACGTTTGATTTAAAACGTTAAAAAAATTATTAAATTCCTTCTATTAGTGCACACACTCCCTACGTATATATATATATATATATATATATATATATATATATATATATATATAAGGGAGGAGAGATCGTAGAGCCAATGACGAGACTAAGGTACGATCGAGGAGCCGGAGAGAGCAGAAGACCGGGGAGCTGTAAGAAAAATGTTGTTATGTGGGCCAGAGCTGGCAGACGTTCTTTGAGACGGGTAGGGAGCCAAATCCTGGAAGTCGGAGGTAAAGGAATCCACCACTGGATGTCGAGGATGAAGTTCTAAGCAGATAATAAGAAAGCTCCTCCGTTATCTTGGAATTTAACAGAACCACGCCGAACCCGAGCCGGTGATAAGATCAAGTACGAAGAGGATCGACCAAGGTATATTCACACGCATAAATTGTTATATATATATATATATATATATATATATATATTTATATATATATATATATATATATATATATATATATTAGTGTGTGTGTGTGTGTGTGTTTGTGTATCACTTCATCACTTACACTATAATGTACTTAAACAAGAATCTTACTTTTTATATATGTGAGTCAACTATCGAGAAGACTTTCTTACACTCATTTTCAAACATCAACAATTACAATGATACTCAATTTCAGCCTCAGTTGGTACTCGAAAATGAGGATACGTAATTAGTCCTGAAAAGTCGACTCGCGTAAACAAAAAGTTAGAATCTTGTTAAAGTACATTATGTGTAAGTGATAAGTGAATACAAGAAAACAGTGGTGCAAAGATATATATATATATATATATAATATATAAAATATGGTGATGTGTTTTCTTGTAATATAGTTAATAAATTAAAATATTTCAAAAACAAGAATACTTTTAATGAATATATTTATTCAAAGCTTTTCGCCGATAAAATAGTACCAGCATCTTCAGGAAAATAATTATCTAATAAAATATTTTTACAAAATTAAATCATATGTGCTACAAACGACCATATGTTTATAAGTATTGTACTTTATGTATATTTTCTATAACATCAATGACCTTATAAATAGTTTGGTGCGTTCTTCTCACTTGAATTTGTTCATCAAATAATTTGTCCTTAACTTTATGCTTATAAATTTCCAATTTTTCAAATATATTCATTTTTAATGCTTTATTTAATTGTTTTATTAATTTCATATTTTATATTTCCGGAAACTCGTGTCCATTATTAATACAATGCGTAGCTAAATTTGATTTGTATATGTTTGGTTTTGCATAAGCGTTTAAATGTTCTTTGTATCTTTCTTTTAATTTCTTTTTTGTTTGTCCTACATATAATTTATTATAAGTTTGACATTTTATATTATATACTCCATTTCATTCGTGCATATTATTTTGATTTTTGTTATTGTTTATTAAATTTTTAATTTTATTATCAGTTTTAGATGTAATTTGTAAATTCGTTTCTTTAAATAATCTTGTAATTTATTTATTTCGTTACCAGTGAATGTAAAAATTGTCCAAATATTTTCTCTCTTATTAGGTACAAAGTTATTTTCGAGTTTCTGTTTTCTTATTATGTTATTATTTAATTTATCTTTAGTTTTTCTTTTATATCCATTTTCTAAACCAATTTGATATATTATATTTTTCTCTTTTATTTGATCATTTAAGTTCATTGGTATTTTGTGCATTCTATGTAGTAAATTATAAAGCGCTGCCATTTTTTGGTTGTATAATTATTCAAAACATCCATACAAAAAAAAATGGCAGCGCTTTATAATTTACTACATAGAATGCACATATGTATATATGTGCACATATATATACTATATACATATATACATATATATATTTATATGTATATTCATTGTAAATAAATATTGAAAAGTAACTAAAATAAAATTGACTTTGTTAATCTAAGTAGGAATTTAAAACATTTTGTTTACATTACGTATTTCTTAAAACATTACATATTGTCAATAAAAATAAATTATGCCACAATTTGTGAAAAATATTATATTGGTATAAATAGTAGGCCTATATAATTTAATATATATTACAAGAAATTTAATTCATAATGACTTAGATGGGCGTCAAAGGTACGGACTACTAAATGAGAAAATTCACTTTTAATTCGTTGTAATAAAACATTTGGGAAAGTCAGAGGAGTCTGGAGTGGGAGTGGCAGCATGAAAATTCACTTTTTGCGATGCCATAAAGACAAAAGTTGAAGAGCGTCCGGTTCAGCAGGGGCTTTTAAGTCGTAAAATAAAGCTGGAATTTCACATTTCTGAGATTGGTAGATGGCAGGCATATTTTTTTTAAATCTCCTGTCAACAAGTTATAGATAAAGTAGATTTAATCGTACAATTTTAATTTTTAAACATTTTACACTATATTTAAATATTAGTTTCTTGAATCTAGGTAATAAATTGTTTTAAAATATATGTAGTATAATGGGTTAATTATCCTATAAAGAGCTTGGATATTGTACTATCGTATTATCATTAACCCAAGGTCGTAATGAGTATAATAAATTGCATACTATTTTAACGTAATCTACAGTAGGGGCAAGGTAGATTATAACGTAATCTACCTACATGTTACAAATCATAATCTAGTACTACTTAGCGCTCCACTTTCCTATAAAATACGACAAAAATAGAAAATAACGTATTTCAGACCAAATAAGTGATATATAGATTATATTAGCTATTAATTATAGTTTTTCTAATTGTATAAAATTATTCCTTTTAAAAATGAGTTGTTTATAAAATAAATCTACACCATATATGGATATAATTAACAATATATATATATATATATATATATATATATATATATAGGTATAATTAATTAATTTTGAGCCTATATTTATTAGTGCCTTAATTATTTAAGTAAGTAATTCAATTGCGTAGGCTAAATTTACCAGCCGAATCGTTTAACTGAGTAATTTAGTTTAGCAGGCACAATTTTAGGGCCCAACTGTAACTAATAATTCAATAATTAAATGCATAACTCAATTTTGAAGCTAGCATTGCAGTTAAGGGCCATGAGGTGTAACGATACCCTCGTATCTGTAAATCAATAATCCAGTATTACTAACAAGGTTGTGCAAGAAATATTACTTTTGTGCAACTGTAGACATCAGGTCAACTGCCAATAATTAAGACTGAAACTAAACCTTCTATCCTCGGTAAAACCTGGTTCAATAATTCTTCTCGCGCCGCTACAGACAAAAACAGACGCACAACCAACGCCCTTTCCGTGTTTGCCACTTGATTTATGAATCTGGGTTTTTCCGTTGCACAAGTTTTAATTACTATTAGACATTTTAAAAAATACGTTTTATAGTACGTTTATTTTTCTATGATTGGTATTAGTTTTTTTAATAATAGCTATTTTTTCTTACAGAGACTAATTTATTGATTTACTTCCGAACATATCTTATTTCGATATTTACAACACATCTGTATAAATACAAAAACCAACACACGGGCGCCCTAGTATAACGTTCATCACATACAGATCCTCAGGCTGATTGGGAGCCTTATTCAATGTACCCTTATCCTAACACTTAGAAGGAGATGAAGCAGATAGAATAGATCTTACCTTTTTCTGATCCCAAAAGAGAGTAGGTTCAATTCTGATACGGGACCATCCACAAGTGAATCTACGATTCCCCTCTGTCTCCACCTTCGAGGAAGTTTTATTCCTCTACCTCAACTCTGGATATACGCTCAATATTTCCCATCTTCTGTAGCCCAATAAAATCAATTACCAAATCAGCGATAAAATCACAGCAAGAAATACTATTATTATAAACCATTTTACCTTCTTATAACCTAAATAAAGCCTATTAGTCCTTACAAGCATATGGCACAATGCAATGCAAATGCTAACCTAATTTAACAGGTCACAGTAGTTCTTGCATCCATATTGCACAATGCAGTGTAAATGCTAACCTAACCTATTAGTTCATAGTAGTTTTTACATCCATATGGCACAATGCAGTGTAAATGCTAACCTAACCTATTAGGTCATAGTAGTTCTTACATCCATATGGCACAATGCAGTGTAAATGCTAACCTAACCTATTAGGTCATAGTAGTTCTTACATCCATATGGCACAATGTAGTTTAAATGCTAACCTAACCTAGCAGGTCATAGTAATTCTTACATCCATATGGCACAAAGCAGTGTAAGTGCTAACCTAACCTATTATGTCATAGTAGTTCTTACATCCATATGGCACAATGCAGTGTACATGCTAACCTAACCTAAAAGGTCACAGTAGTTCTTACATCCATATGACACAATGCAGTGTAAATGCTAACCTAACCTATTAGGTCATAGTAGTTCTTACATCCATATGGCACAATTCAGTGTAAATTCTAACCTAACCTATTAGGTCATAGTAGTCCTTACATCCATATGACACAATGCAGTGTAAATGCTAACCTAACCTATTAGGTCATAGTAGTTCTTACATCCATATGGCACAATGCAGTGTAAATGCTAACCTAACCTATTAGGTCATAGTAGTCCTTACATCCATATGGCACAATGCAGTGTAAATGCTAACCTAACCTAAAAGGCCACAGTAGTTCTTACATCCATATGGCACAATGCAGTGTAAATGCTAACCTAACCAAACAGGTCATAGTATTTCTTACATCCATATGCCACAATGCAGTGTAAATGCTAACCTAACCTATTAGTTCATAGTAGTTCTTACATCCATATGGCACAATGCAGTTTAAATACTAACCTAACCTATTAGGTCATAGTAGTTCTTACATCCATATTTCACAATGCAGTGTAAATGCTAACCTAACCTATTAGGTCATAGTAGTTCTTACATCCATATGGCACAATGTAGTTTAAATGCTAACCTAACCTAGCAGGTCATAGTAATTCTTACATCCATATGGCACAAAGCAGTATAAGTGCTAACCTAACCTATTATGTCATAGTAGTTCTTACATCCATATGGCACAATGCAGTGTAAATGCTAACCTAACCTAAAAGGTCACAGTAGTTCTTACATCCATATGGCACAATGCAGTGTAAATGCTAACCTAACCTATTAGGTCATAGTAGTTCTTACATCCATATGGCACAATGCAGTGTAAATGCTAACCTAACCTAATAGGTCATAGTAGTTCTTACATCCATATGGCACAATGCAGTGTAAATGCTGACATAGCCTAACAGGTCACAGTAGTTCTTACATCCATATGGCTCAATGCAGTGTAAATGCTAACCTAACCTAACAGGTCATAGTAGTTCTTACATCCATATGGCACAATGCAGTGTAAATGCTAACCTAACCTATTAGGTCATAGTAGTTCTTACATCCATAGGGCACAATGCAGTGTAAATGCTAACCTAACCTATTAGGTCATAGTAGTTCTTACATTAATATGGCACAATGTAGTTTAAATGCTAACCTAACCTAACCGGTCATAGTAGTTCTTACATCCATTGTAACACTCTTAAAAATAAGGTGTTACATGTAAATTCATTTACATATTTAATTTTTATTTAATAATTATATCTACCCAATATAAAAAAAAAAATAGTTTTATTGGTGCACTAAGATTTTAAGCTAGCATAGATAGTAGCGCCCCTAGCGGGTAAAAATGTAAAATATCGTACGAGTTAGTAACTTAGGGCAATTACCACATCACGCCATGTGACGTAAGGATGGTCTGATATCGCCTGATCCAATGCACCAATCAAAAAATTCGAAATTATAAGTAAGGGTGGAAAATTTCAGTTAGCGCGTCCTTGCAACGACCCCACTTCTCAAAAGGTCTCCGAACGAGACGGACGTGATGTCATTTTCGGACGTAACCTAGAATTTTACAAGCTTCCAGTATTCAAAATTTAAGATGTCAAGGCCGGTACCAAATTCTATAAACGCAACTAAAGAAGAAGTCAGAATCGATTATTTATGTGTTTCCAATAAGTAAAAGTTTATATAATTTTTGTATAAGAGCGCTGATTCCAGGATCTATGTGCAGTGATTAGTGATTCCAACAGCCATGGGCAATGTTTTGTGGTATGTGTTAAAGTGTTTTGCAAGTAATGTGCACAACCAGGTACGTTTTAGATAATAATAATTGTTACGTACTTTTCTTTAAATTAAAGATAATTTAAAAGACTGTGGAAATGTTTCAAAGAGGGACTCCTTATCGGCCAACCTTTGTCTCTTACAAGGTTCGGTACGCCCCAGTTCCTTTCGAAACGTCGGTTAAACGACATCTCTCCCGTCACTGTCGACGTGACGTAGTTTTTGTGTGTTCTAAACGAGGCTCGGCTTAGACTATTTTTCTCTCTTTGTTTCTCCTGTCGTGTGGCGAAGGTACTCCTTAACATTAATAGTGACATTTTGAATATAAGTGATTACTTTAAGTTCAACAGGTAAATGATAAGTGCGGGAAAGGGTGCGCCCGAATAAATGTCCGACAAGTGGTGTTACTTCGCTCAGTGAAGTATGTAAAAAACGTCAACTTCATTCATTTAATTATTTAAGGTCCTCCGGAAATCAATGTTGCCGTTACATGGCAAAATATTTAATAATAATGAAAATGTATTTTAATGTTAACTAAGTTGAATTCTAATTGATAAACGGTTAACACATGAACGGTAGAAATTGTCCTTTGAATATTCATTTCAAAAGAAATTTAGAAAACTTAAGTTACTACCTTCTCGATATATATATATATATATATATATATATATATATATATAAATTTTAAAGGTTAAGAAGTAATTAAAATGTATGGAATAATTAGCAGTAATTAATAGATAATTACTTGACACATTGGTGTCTCTTCTTCTATTGCAATTTGTCATTGATTAATAAATTGTCTAATTTTGTATTTTAAAACTTCCAATTCTTATTTCACAAGTAACCTAGTTCTAGCTTCAAGATAGAAGAGCGTCATAGACAGACATTATTACCTGGGTTATGACGTTAGAACTAGAGCAAAGGGTAAGTAATTAATTAATATGTTAATTAGTAATTAACACACATTTTTAAAAAAAGGTAAAACTTACCGCAGGAAAAAGTGCTGACCCGTTACACCATACGTCACAATGCAGTGTAAATGCTAACCTAACCTATTAGGTCATAGTAGCCCTTACATCCATATGGCACAATGCAGTGTAAATGCTAACCTAACCTATTAGGTCATAGTAGTTCTTACATCCATATGGCACAATGCAGTTTAAATGCTAACCTAAACTAACAGGTCACAGTAGTTCTTACATCTATATGGCACAATGCAGTGTAAATGCTAACCTAACCTATTAGGTCATAGTAGTTCATACATCCATAAGGCACAATACAGTGTAAATGCTAACCTAACCTATTAGGTCTCAGTAGTTCTTACATCCATATGGCACAATGCAGTGTAAATGCTAATCTAACCTATAGTAGTTCTTACATCCATATGGCACAATGCAGTGTAAATGCTAACCTAACCTATTAGGTCATACTAGTTCTTACATCCATATGGCACAAGGCAGTGTAAATGCTAACCTAACCTATTAGGTCATAGTAGTTCTTACATCCATATGGCACAATGCAGTGTAAATGCTATCTAACCTAACAGGTCATAGTAACTCTTACGTTTATATGACATAACACAGTGCAAATGCTAATCTAACCTAAATGGTCATAGTAGATCTTACATCCATATAGCACAATGCAGTGTAAATGCAGACCTAACCTAACAGGTCACAGTAGTTCTTACATCCAAATCGCACAGTGCAGTGTAAATGCGACCTAACCTATTAGGTCATAGTAGTTCTTACATCCATATGGCACAATGCAGTGTAAATGCTAACCTAACCTATTAGGTCATAGTAGTTCTTACATCCATATGTCACAATGCAGTGTAAATGCTAACCTAGCCTAAAAGGCCATAGTAGTTCTTACATCCATATTACACAATGCAGTGTAAATGCTATCTAACCTAATAGGTCACAGTAGTTCTTACATCCATATGGCACAATGCAGTGTAAATGCTATCTAACCTAACAAGTCATAGTTGTTATTATATCCATATGGCACAATGCAGTGTAAATGCTATCTAACCTAACAGGTCACAGTAGTTCTTACATCCATATGGCACAATGCAGTGTAAATGCTATCTAACCTAACAGGTCACAGTAGTTCTTACATCCATATGGCACAATGCAGTGTAAATGCTATCTAACCTACATTTCATAGTAGTTCCTACATCCATATTGCGCAATTCAGTGTAAATGCTATCCTAACATTACAGGTCATAGTAACTCTTACATTTATATGACATAATACAGTGCAAATGCTAATATAACATAACAGGTCATAGTAGTTCTTACATCCAAATCGCACAGGGCAGTGTAAATGCTAACCTAACCTATTAGGTCATAGTAGTTCTTACATCCATATGGCACAATGCAGTGTAAATGCTAACCTAACCTATTAGGTCGTAGTAGTTCTTACATCCATATGGCACAATGTAGGGTAAAATGTAACCTAACCTAACAGGTCACAGTAATTCTTACATCCATATGGCACAATGCAGTGTAAATTCTAACCTAACCTATTAGGTCATAGTAGTTCTTACATCCATATGTCACAATGCATTGTAAATGCTAACCTAACCTAACAGGTCACAGTAGTTCTTACATCCATATGGCTCAATGCAGTGTAAATTCTAACCTAACCTATTAGGTCATAGTTTTTCTTACATCCATATGGCACAAAGCAGTGTAAATGCTAACCTAACCTATTAGGTCATAGTAGTTCTTACATCTATATGGCACAATGCAGTGTAAATGCTAACCTAACCTATTAGGTCATAGTAGTTCTTACATACATATGACACAATGCAGTGTAAATGCTAACCTAACCTAACAGGTCATAGTAGTTCTTACATCCATATGGCACAATAGAGTGTAAATGCTAACCTAACCTATTAGGTCATAGTAGTTCTTACATCCATATGGCACAATGCAGTGTAAATGCTAACCTAACCTATTAGGTCATAGTAGTTCTTACATCCATATGGCACAATGTAGTTTAAATGCTAACCTAACCTAACAGGTCATAGTAGTTCTTACATCCATATGGCACAATGCAGTGTAAGTGCTAACCTAACCTATTAGGTCATAGTAAATCTTACATCCATATGGCACAATGTAGTTTAAATGCTAACCTAACCTAACAGGTCATAGTAGCTCTTACATCCATATGGCACAATGCAGTGTAAGTGCTAACCTAACCAATTAGGTCATAGTCGTTCTTACATCCATATGGCACAATGCAGTGTAAATGCTAACCTAAGCTATTAGGTCATAGTAGTACTTACATCCAAATGGCACAATGCTGTGTGAATGCTAACCTAAACTAACAGGTCACAGTAGTTCTTACATCTATATGGCACAATGCAGTGTAAATGCTAACTTAACCTATTAGGTCATAGTAGTTCCTACATCCATATGGCACAATACAGTGTAAATTTTAACCTAACCTATTAGGTCTCAGTAGTTCTTACATCCATATGGCACAAGGCAGTGTAAATGCTAACCTAACCTAACAGGTCACAGTAGTTCTTACATCCATATGGCACATTGCAGTGTAAATGCTAACCTAACCTATTAGGTCATAGTAGTTCTTACATCCATATGGCACAATGCAGTGTAAATGCTAACCTAACCTATTAGGTCACAGTAGTTCTTACATCCATATGCCACAATGCAGTGTAAATGCTATCTAACCAACCAGGTCATAGTAGTTCTTACATCCATATGGCACAATGCAGTGTAAATGCTATCTAACCTAACAAGTCATAGTCGTTATTACATCCATATGGCACAATGCATTGTAAATGCTATCTAACCTAACAGGTCACAGCATTTCTTACATCCATATGGCACAATGCAGTGTAAATGCTAACCTAACCTAACAGGTCATAGTAGTTCCTACATCCATATGGCACAATACAGTGTAAATTCTAACCTAACCTATTTGGTCTCAGTAGTTCTTACATCCATATGGCACAAGGCAGTGTAAATGCTAACCTAACCTAACAGGTCACAGTATTTCTTACATCCATATGGCACAATGCAGTGTAAATTCTAACCTAACCTATTAGGTCATAGTAGTTCTTACATCCATATGTCACAATGCATTGTAAATGCTAACCTAACCTAACAGGTCACAGTAGTTCTTACATCCATATGGCACAATGCAGTGTAAATTCTAACCTAACCTATTAGGTCACAGTAGTTCTTACATCCATATGGCTCAATGAAGTGTAAATGCTAACCTAACCTAACAGGTCATAGTATTTCTTACATCCATATGGCACAATGCAGTGTAAATGCTAACCTAACCTATTTGGTCATAGTAGTTCTTACATCCATATGGCACAATGCAGTGTAAATGCTAACCTAACCTATTAGGTCATAGTAGTTCTTACATCCATGTGGCACAATGCAGTGTAAATGCTAACCTTACCTATTAGGTCATAGTAGTACTTACATCCATATGGCACAATGTAGTTTAAATGCTAAGGTATCCTAACAGGTTATAGTAGTTCTTACATCCATGTGGCACAATGCAGTGTAAATGCTATCTAACCTAAAAAGTCATAGTTGTTATTACAACCATATGGCACAATGCAGTGTAAATGCTATCTAACCTAACAGACCACAGTAGTTCTTACATCCATATGGCACAATGCAGTGTAAATTCTAACATAACCTATTAGGTCATAGTTTCTCTTACATCCATATGGCACAAAGCAGTGTAAATGCTAACCTAACCTATTAGGTGATAGTAGTTCTTACATCCATATGGCACAATGGAGTGTAAATGCTAACCTAACCTATTAGGTCATAGTAGTTCTTACATCCATATGGCACAATGCAGTGTAAATGCTAACCTAACCTATTAGGTCATAGTAGTTCTTACATCCATATGGCACAATGTAATTTAAATGCTAACCTAACCTAACAGGTCATAGTAGTTCTTACATCCATATGGCACAATGCAGTGTAAAGGCTAACCTAACCTATTAGGTCATAGTAAATCTTACATCCATATGGCACAATGTAGTATAAATGCTAACCTAACCTAACAGGTCATAGTAGCTCTTACATCCATATGGCACAATGCAGTGTAAGTGCTAACCTAACCTATTAGGTCATAGTCGTTCTTACATCCATATGGCACAATGCAGTGTAAATGCTAACCTAAGCTATTAGGTCATAGTAGTTCTTACATCCATATGGCACAATGCTGTGTGAATGCTAACCTAAACTAACAGGTCACAGTAGTTCTTACATCTATATGGCACAATGCAGTGTAAATTCTAACCTAACCTATTAGGTCTCAGTAGTTCTTACATCCATATGGCACAAGGCAGTGTAAATGCTAACCTAACCTAACAGGTCACAGTAGTTCTTACATCCATATGGCACATTGCAGTGTAAATGCTAACCTAACCTATTAGGTCATAGTAGTTCTTACATCCATATGGCACAATGCAGTGTAAATGCTAACCTAACCTATTAGGTCATAGTAGTTCTTACATCCATATGTCACAATGCATTGTAAATGCTATCTATCCTAACAGGTCACAGTAGTTCTTACATCCATATGCCACAATGCAGTGTAAATGCTATCTAACCAACCAGGTCATAGTAGTTCTTACATCCATATGGCACAATGCAGTGTAAATGCTATCTAACCTAACAAGTCATAGTCGTTATTACATCCATATGGCACAATGCATTGTAAATGCTATCTAACCTAACAGGTCACAGTATTTCTTACATCCATATGGCACAATGCAGTGTAAATGCTATCTAACCTACATTTCATAGTAGTTCCTACATCCATATTGCGCAATTCAGTGTAAATGCTATCCTAACATTACAGGTCATAGTAACTCTTACATTTATATGACATAATACAGTGCAAATGCTAATATAACATAACAGGTCATAGTAGTTCTTACATCCAAATCGCACAGGGCAGTGTAAATGCTAACCTAACCTATTAGGTCATAGTAGTTCTTACATCCATATGGCACAATGCAGTGTAAATGCTAACCTAACCTATTAGGTCGTAGTAGTTCTTACATCCATATGGCACAATGTAGGGTTAAATGTAACCTAACCTAACAGGTCACAGTAATTCTTACATCCATATGGCACAATGCAGTGTAAATTCTAACCTAACCTATTAGGTCATAGTTTTTCTTACATCCATATGGCACAAAGCAGTGTAAATGCTAACCTAACCTATTAGGTCATAGTAGTTCTTACATCTATATGGCACAATGCAGTGTAAATGCTAACCTAACCTATTAGGTCATAGTAGTTCTTACATACATATGACACAATGCAGTGTAAATGCTAACCTAACCTAACAGGTCATAGTAGTTCTTACATCCATATGGCACAATAGAGTGTAAATGCTAACCTAACCTATTAGGTCATAGTAGTTCTTACATCCATATGGCACAATGCAGTGTAAATGCTAACCTAACCTATTAGGTCATAGTAGTTCTTACATCCATATGGCACAATGTAGTTTAAATGCTAACCTAACCTAACAGGTCATAGTAGTTCTTACATCCATATGGCACAATGCAGTGTAAGTGCTAACCTAACCTATTAGGTCATAGTAAATCTTACATCCATATGGCACAATGTAGTTTAAATGCTAACCTAACCTAACAGGTCATAGTAGCTCTTACATCCATATGGCACAATGCAGTGTAAGTGCTAACCTAACCTATTAGGTCATAGTCGTTCTTACATCCATATGGCACAATGCAGTGTAAATGCTAACCTAAGCTATTAGGTCATAGTAGTACTTACATCCTAATGGCACAATGCTGTGTGAATGCTAACCTAAACTAACAGGTCACAGTAGTTCTTACATCTATATGGCACAATGCAGTGTAAATGCTAACTTAACCTATTAGGTCATAGTAGTTCCTACATCCATATGGCACAATACAGTGTAAATTTTAACCTAACCTATTAGGTCTCAGTAGTTCTTACATCCATATGGCACAAGGCAGTGTAAATGCTAACCTAACCTAACAGGTCACAGTAGTTCTTACATCCATATGGCACATTGCAGTGTAAATGCTAACCTAACCTATTAGGTCATAGTAGTTCTTACATCCATATGGCACAATGCAGTGTAAATGCTAACCTAACCTATAAGGTCACAGTAGTTCTTACATCCATATGCCACAATGCAGTGTAAATGCTATCTTACCAACCAGGTCATAGTAGTTCTTACATCCATATGGCACAATGCAGTGTAAATGCTATCTAACCTAACTAGACATAGTCGTTATTACATCCATATGGCACAATGCATTGTAAATGCTATCTAACCTAACAGTACACAGCATTTCTTACATCCATATGGCACAATGCAGTGTAAATGCTAACCTAACCTAACAGGTCATAGTAGTTCTTACATCCACATGGCACAATGCAGTGTAAATGCTAACAAAACCTATTAGGTCATAGTAGTTCTTACATCCATATGGCACAATGCAGTGTAAATGCTAACCTTACCTATTAGGTCGTAGTAGTTCTTACATCCATATGGCACAATGCAGTGTAAATGCTAACCTAACCTAACAGGTCACAGTAATTCTTACACCCATATAGCACAATGCAGTGTAAATGCTAACCTAACCTATTAGGTCACACTTGTCCTTACATCCATATGGCACAATGCAGTGTCAATGCTAACCTAACCTAACAGGTCACAGTAGTTCTTACATCCATATGGCACAATGCAGTGTAAATTCTAACCTAACCTATTAGGTCACAGTAGTTCTTACATCCATATGGCTAAATGAAGTGTAAATGCTAACCTAACCTAACAGGTCATAGTATTTCTTACATCCATATGGCACAATGCAGTGTAAATGCTAACCTAACCTATTTGGTCATAGTAGTTCTTACATCCATATGGCACAATGCAGTGTAAATGCTAACCTAACCTATTAGGTCATAGTAGTTCTTACATCCATGTGGCACAATGCAGTGTAAATGCTATCTAACCTAACAGACCACAGTAGTTCTTACATCCATATGGCACAATGCAGTGTAAATTCTAACATAACCTATTAGGTCATAGTTTTTCTTACATCCATATGGCACAAAGCAGTGTAAATGCTAACCTAACCTATTAGGTCATAGTAGTTCTTACATCCATATGGCACAATGGAGTGTAAATGCTAACCTTACCTATTAGGTCATAGTAGTACTTACATCCATATGGCACAATGTAGTTTAAATGCTAAGGTATCCTAACAGGTTATAGTAGTTCTTACATCCATGTGGCACAATGCAGTGTAAATGCTATCTAACCTAAAAAGTCATAGTTGTTATTACAACCATATGGCACAATGCAGTGTAAATGCTATCTAACCTAACAGACCACAGTAGTTCTTACATCCATATGGCACAATGCAGTGTAAATTCTAACATAACCTATTAGGTCATAGTTTTTCTTACATCCATATGGCACAAAGCAGTGTAAATGCTAACCTAACCTATTAGGTCATAGTAGTTCTTACATCCATATGGCACAATGGAGTGTAAATGCTAACCTAACCTATTAGGTCATAGTAGTTCTTACATCCATATGGCACAATGCAGTGTAAATGCTAACCTAACCTATTAGGTCATAGTAGTTCTTACATCCATATGGCACAATGTAATTTAAATGCTAACCTAACCTAACAGGTCATAGTAGTTCTTAGATCCATATGGCACAATGCAGTGTAAGTGCTAACCTAACCTATTAGGTCATAGTAAATCTTACATCCATATGGCACAATGTAGTATAAATGCTAACCTAACCTAACAGGTCATAGTAGCTCTTACATCCATATGGCACAATGCAGTGTAAGTGCTAACCTAACCTATTAGGCCATAGTCGTTCTTTAATCCATATGGCACAATGCAGTGTAAATGCTAACCTAAGCTATTAGGTCATAGTAGTTCTTACATCCATATGGCACAATGCTGTGTGAATGCTAACCTAAACTAACAGGTCACAGTAGTTCTTACATCTATATGGCACAATGCAGTGTAAATTCTAACCTAACCTATTAGGTCTCAGTAGTTCTTACATCCATATGGCACAAGGCAGTGTAAATGCTAACCTAACCTAACAGGTCACAGTAGTTCTTACATCCATATGGCACATTGCAGTGTAAATGCTAACCTAACCTATTAGGTCATAGTAGTTCTTACATCCATATGGCACAATGCAGTGTAAATGCTAACCTAACCTATTAGGTCATAGTAGTTCTTACATCCATATGTCACAATGCATTGTAAATGCTATCTATCCTAACAGGTCACAGTAGTTCTTACATCCATATGCCACAATGCAGTGTAAATGCTATCTAACCAACCAGGTCATAGTAGTTCTTACATCCATATGGCACAATGCAGTGTAAATGCTATCTAACCTAACAAGTCATAGTCGTTATTACATCCATATGGCACAATGCATTGTAAATGCTATCTAACCTAACAGGTCACAGTATTTCTTACATCCATATGGCACAATGCAGTGTAAATGCTATCTAACCTACCAGGTCACAGTAGATCTTATATCCATATGGCACAATGCAGTGTAAATGCTATCTAACCTAACATTTCATAGTAGTTCTTACATCCATATTGCGCAATTCAGTGTAAATGCTATCCTAACATAACAGGTCATAGTAACTCTTACATTTATATGACATAATACAGTGCAAATGCTAATATAACCTAACAGGTCATAGTAGTTCTTACATCCAAATCGCACATTGCAGTGTAAATGCTAACCTAACCTATTAGGTCATAGTAGTTCTTACATCCATATGGCACAATGCAGTGTAAATGCTAACCTAACCTATTAGGTCGTAATAGTTCTTACATCCATATGGCACAATGTAGGGTAAAATATAACCTAACCTAACAGGTCACAGTAGTTCTTACATCCATATGGCACAATGCAGTGTAAATTCTAACCTAACCTATTAGGTCATAGTAGTTCTTACATCCATATGTCACAATGCATTGTAAATGCTAACCTAACCTAACAGGTCACAGTAGTTCTTACATCCATATGGCACAATGCAGTGTAAATTCTAACCTAACCTATTAGGTCATTGTAGTTCTTACATCCATATGTCACAATGCATTGTAAATGCTAACCTAACCTATCAGGTCACAGTAGTTCTTACATCCATATGGCACAATGCAGTGTAAATGCTAACCTAACCTATTAGGTCATAGTAGTTCTTACATCCATATGGCACAATGCAGTGTAAATGCTGACATAACCTAACAGGTCACAGTAGTTCTTACATCCATATGGCTCAATGAAGTGTAAATGCTAACCTAACCTAACAGGTCATAGTAGTTCTTACATCCATATGGCACAATGCAGTGTAAATGCTAACCTAACCTATTAGGTCATAGTAGTTCTTACATCCTTATGGCACAATGCAGTGTAAATGCTAACCTAACCTATTAGGTCATAGTAGTTCTTACATCCATGTGGCACAATGCAGTGTAAATGCTAACCTTACCTATTAGGTCATAGTAGTTCTTACATCCATATGGCACAATGTAGTTTAAATGCTAACGTATCCTAACAGGTTATAGTAGTTCTTACATCCATGTGGCACAATGCAGTGTAAATGCTAGCTAACCTAACAAGTCATAGTTGTTATTACAACCATATGGCACAATGCAGTTTTAATGCTATCTAACCTAACAGGTCACAGTAGTTCTTACATCCATATGGCACAATGCAGTGTAAATGCTATCTAACCTAACAGGTCACAGTAGTTCTTACATCCATATGGCACAATGCAGTGTAATTGCTATCTAACCTAACAGGTCACAGTAGTTCTTACATCCATATGGCACAATGCAGTGTAAATGCTATCTAACCTAACAATACATAGTAGTTAGTTTGCACAATTCAGTTTAAATGCTATACTAACATAACAGGTCATAGTAACTATTACATTTATATGACATAATACAGTGCAAATGCTAACCTAACCTAACAGGTCATAGTAGTTCTTACATCCAAATCGCACAGGGCAGTGTAAATGCTAACCTAACCTATTAGGTTATAGTAGTTCTTACATCCATATGTCACAATGCATTGTAAATGCTAACCTAACCTAACAGGTCACATTAGTTCTTACATCCATATGGCACAATGCAGTGTAAATGCTAACCTAACCTATTAGGTCACACTAATGTTTACATCCATATGGCACAATGCAGTGTAAATGCTAACCTTACCTATTAGGGCGTAGTAGTGCTTACATCCATATGGCACAATGCAGTGTAAATGCTAACCTAATCTAACAGGTCACAGTAATTCTTACATCCATATGCCACAATGCAGTGTAAATGCTAACCTAACCTATTAGGTCATAGTAGTTTTTACATCCATATGGCACAATGTAGTTTAAATGACAACCTAACCTAACAGGTCATAGTAGTTCTTACATCCATATGGCACAATGCAGTGTAAGTACTAACCTAACCTATTAGGTCATAGTCGTTCTTACATCCATATGGCACAATGCAGTGTAAATGCTAACCTAACCTTAACAGGTCATAGTAGTTCTTACATCCATATGGCACAATGCAGTGTATATGCTAACCTAACCTATTTGGTCATAATAGTTCTTACATCCATTGTAACACTCTTAAAAATAAGGTGTTACATTTAAATTCATTTACATATTTAATTTTTATTTTGTAATTATATCTGCCCAATATAAAAAAAAATTTAGTTTTATTGGTGCAATAAGATTGGAAGCTAGCATAGATAGTAGCACCCCTAGCGGGTAAAAGTGTAAAATATCGTACGAGTTAGTAACTTAGGGCAATTACCACATCACGCCATGTGACGTAAGGATGGTCTGATATCGCCTGATCCAATGCACCAATCAAAAAATTCGAAACTATAAGTAAGGGTGGGCAATTTAAGTTAGCGCGTCCTTGCAACGACCCCATTTCTCAAAAGGTCTCCGAACGAGACGGACGTGATGGCATTTTCGGACGTAACCTAGAATTTTACAAGCTTCCAGTATTCAAAATTTAAGATGTCAAGGCCGGTACCAAATTCTATAAACGCAACTAAAGAAGAAGTCAGAATCGATTATTTATGTGTTTCCAATAAGTAAAAGTTTATATCATTTTTGTATAAGAGCGCTGATTCCAGAATCGATGTGCAGTAATTAGTGATTCCAACAGGCATGGGCAATGTTTTGTGGTATGTGTTAAAGTGTTTTGCAAGTAATGTGCACAACCAGGTACGTTTTAGATAATAATAATTGTTACGTAATTTTCTTTAAATTAAAGATAATTTAAAAGACAGTGTAAATGTTTCAGAGAGGGACTCCTTAACGGCCAACCTTTGTCTCTTACAAGGTTTGGTACGCCCCAGTTCCTTTTCGAAACGTCGGTTAAACGACATCTCTCCCGTCACTCTCGTAGTGACGTAGTTTTTGTATGTTCTAAACGAGGCTCGGCTTAGACCATTTTTTTCTCTTTGTTTCTCCTGTCGTGTGGCGAAGGTACTCTTAACATTAATAGTGACATTTTGAATATAAGTGATTACTTTAAGTTCAACAGGTAATTGATAAGTGCGGGAAAGGGTGCACCCGAATAAATGTCCGACAAGTGGTGGTACTTCGCCCACTGAAGTATGTAAAAAACGTCAACTTCATTCATTTAATTATTTAGGGTCCTCCGGAAATCATTGTTGCCGTTACATGGCAAAATATTTAATAATAATGAAAATGTATTTTAATGTTAACTAAGTTGAATTCTAATTGATAAACGGTTAACACATGAACGGTAGAAATTGTCCTTTGAATATTCATTTCAAAAGTAATTTGGAAAACTTAAGTTACTACCTTCTCGATATATATATATAAATTTTAAAGGTTAAGAAGTAATTAAAATGTATGGAATAATTAGCAGTAATTAAAAGATAATTACTTGACACATTGGTGTCTCTTCTTCTATTTCAATTTGTCATTGATTAATAAATTGTCTAATTTTGTATTTTAAAACTTCCAATTCATATTTCACAAGTAAACTAGTTCTAGCTTCAAGATAGAAGAGCGTCATAGACAGACAGTATTACCTGGGTTATGACGTTAGAACTAGAGCAAAGGGTAAGTAATTAATTAATATGTTAATTAGTAATTAACACACATTTTTAAAAAAAGGTAAAACTTACCGCAGGAAAAAGTGCTGACCCGTTACACCATACGTCACAATGCAGTGTAAATGCTAACCTAACCTATTAGGTCATAGTAGCCCTTACATCCATATGGCACAATGCAGTGTAAATGCTAACCTAACCTATTAGGTCATAGTAGTACTTACATCCATATGGCACAATGCAGTGTAAATGCTAACCTAAACTAACAGGTCACAGTAGTTCTTACATCTATATGGCACAATGCAGTGTAAATGCTAACCTAACCTATTAGGTCATAGTAGTTCATACATCCATATGGCACAATACAGTGTAAATGCTAACCTAACCTATTAGGTCTCAGTAGTTCTTACATCCATATGGCACAATGCAGAGTAAATGCTAACCTAAAATATTAGTTCATAGTAGTTCTTACATCCATATGGCACAATGCAGTGTAAATGCTAACCTAACCTATTAGGTCATACTAGTTCTTACATCCATATGGCACAAGGCAGTGTAAATGCTAACCTAACCTATTAGGTCATAGTAGTTCTTACATCCATATGGCACAATGCAGTGTAAATGCTATCTAACCTAACAGGTCATAGTAACTCTTACGTTTATATGACATAACACAGTGCAAATGCTAATCTAACCTAAATGGTCATAGTAGATTTTACATCCATATAGCACAATGCAGTGTAAATGCAGACCTAACCTAACAGGTCACAGTAGTTCTTACATCCAAATCGCACAGTGCAGTGTAAATGCTAACCTAACCTATTAGGTCATAGTAGTTCTTACATCCATATGACACAATGCAGTGTAAATGCTAACCTAACCTATTAGGTCATAGTAGTTCTTACATCCATATGTCACAATGCAGTGTAAATGCTAACCTAGCCTAACAGGCCATAGTAGTTCTTACATCCATATTACACAATGCAGTGTAAATGCTATCTAACCTAGTAGGTCACAGTAGTTCTTACATCCATATGGCACAATGCAGTGTAAATGCTATCTAACCAACCAGGTCATAGTAGTTCTTACATCCATATGGCACAATGCAGTGTAAATGCTATCTAACCTAACAAGTCATAGTTGTTACTACAACCATATGGCACAATGCAGTGTAAATGCTATCTAACCTAACAGGTCACAGTAGTTCTTACATCCATATGGCACAATGCAGTGTAAATGCTATCTAACCTAACAGGTCACAGTAGTTCTTACATCCATATGGCACAATGCAGTGTAAATGCTATCTAACCTAACAATACATAGTAGTTCTTACATCCATATTGCACAATTCAGTTTAAATGCTATACTAACATAACAGGTCATAGTAACTATTACATTTATATGACATAATACAGTGCAAATGCTAACCTAACCTAACAGGTCATAGTAGTTCTTACATCCATATGTCACAATGCATTGTAAATGCTAACCTAACCTAACAGGTCACAGTAGTTCTTACATCCATATGGCACAATGCAGTGTAAATTCTAACCTAACCTATTAGGTCATAGTAGTTCTCACATCCATATGTCACAATGCATTGTAAATGCTAACCTAACCTAACAGGTCACAGTAGTTCTTACATCCATATGGCACAATGCAGTGTAAATTCTAACCTAACCTATTAGGTCATAGTTTTTCTTACATCCATATGGCACAAAGCAGTGTAAATGCTAACCTAACCTATTAGGTTATAGTAGTTCTTACATCTATATGTCACAATGCATTGTAAATGCTAACCTAACCTATTAGGTCATAGTAGTTCTTACATACATATGACACAATGCAGTGTAAATGCTAACCTAACCTAACCGGTCATAGTAGTTCTTACATCCATATGGCACAATGGAGTGTAAATGCTAACCTAACCTATTAGGTCATAATAGTTCTTACATCCATATGGCACAAGGCAGTGTAAATGCCATCTAACCTAATAGGTCACAGTAGTTCTTACATCCATATGGCACTACGCAGTGTAAATGCTATCTAACCAACCAGGTCATAGTAGTTCTTACATCCATATGGCACAATGCAGTGTAAATGCTATCTAACCTAACAAGTCATAGTTGTTATTACTACCATATGGCACAATGCAGTGTAAATGCTATCTAACCTAACAGGTCACAGTACATCCATATGGCACAATGCAGTGTAAATGCTATCTAACCTAATAGGTGACAGTAGTTCTTACATCCATATGGCACAATGCAGTGTAAATGCTATCTAACCAACCAGGTCATAGTAGTTCTTACATCCATATGGCACAATGCAGTGTAAATGCTATCTAACCTAACAAGTCATAGTTGTTATTACTACCATATGGCACAATGCAGTGTAAATGCTATCTAACCTAACAGGTCACAGTAGTTCTTACATCCATATGGCACAATGCAGTGTAAATGCTATCTAACCTAACAGGTCACAGTAGTTCTTACATCCATATGGCACAATGCAGTGTAAATGCTATCTAACCTAACAGGTCACAGTACATCCATATGGCACAATGCAGTGTAAATGCTATCTAACCTAACACTACATAGTAGTTCTTACATCCATATTGCACAATTCAGTTTAAATGCTATACTAACATAACAGGTCATAGTAACTATTACATTTATATGACATAATACAGTGCAAATGCTAACCTAACCTATTAGGTTATAGTAGTTCTTACATCCATATGGCACAATGCAGTGTAAATGCTAACCTAACCTATTAGGTCGTAGTAGTTCTTACATCCATATGGCACGATGTAGGGTAAAATCTAAAATAACCTAACAGGTCACAGTAGTTCTTACATCCATATGTCACAATGCATTGTAAATGCTAACCTAACCTAACAGGTCACATTAGTTCTTACATCCATATGGTACAATGTAGTGTAAATGCTAACCTAACCTATTAGGTCACACTAGTTTTTACATCCATATGGCACAATGCAGTGTAAATGCTAACCTTACCTATTAGGGCGTAGTAGTGCTTACATCCAAATGGCACAATGCAGTGTAAATGCTAACCTAACCTAACAGGTCACAGTAATTCTTACATCCATATGGCACAATGCAGTGTAAATGCAAACCTAACCTATTAGGTCATAGTAGTTTTTACATCCATATGGCACAATGCAGTGTAAATGCTAACCTAACCTAACAGGTCACAGTAGTTCTTACATCCATATGGCACAATGAAGTGTAAATGCTAACGTAACATATTAGGTCATACTAGTTCTTACATCCATATATCACAATGCAGTGTAAATGCTAACCTAACCTAACAGGCCATAGTAGTTCTTACATCCATATTACACAATGCAGTGTAAATGCTATCTAACCTAACAGGTCACAGTAGTTCTTACATCCATATGGCACAATGCAGTGTAAATGCTATCTAACCTAACAGGTCACAGTAGTTCTTACATCCATATGGCACAATGCAGTGTAAATGCTATCTAACCTAATATTACATAGTAGTTCTTACATCCATATTGCACAATTCAGTGTAAATGCTAATATAACCTAACAGGTCATAGTAGTTCTTACATCCAAATCGCACAGGGCAGTGTAAATGCTGACCTAACCTATTAGGTCATAGTAGTTCTTACATCCATATGGCACAATGCAGTGTAAATGCTAACCTAACCTAACAGGTCACACTAGTTCTTACATCTATATGGCACAATGCAGTATAAATGCTAACCTAACATATTAGGTCATAGTGGTGCTTACATACATATGACACAATGCAGTGTAAATGCTAACCTAACCTAACAGGTCATAGTATGTCTTACATCCATATGGCACAATGCAGTGTAAATGCTAACCTAACCTATTAGGTCATAGTAGTTCTTACATCCATATGGCACAATGGAGTGTAAATGCTAACCTAACCTAACAGGTCATAGTAGCTCTTACATCCATATGGCACAATTCAGTGTAAATGCTAACCTAAACTAACAGGTCATAGTAGTTCTTACATCCATATGGCACAATGCAGTGTAAATGCTAACCTAACCTATTAGGTCACACTAGTTCTTACATCTATATGGCACAATGCAGTATAAATGCTAACCTAACATATTAGGTCATAGTGGTGCTTACATACATATGACACAATGCAGTGTAAATGCTAACCTAACCTAACAGGTCATAGTATTTCTTACATCCATATGGCACAATGCAGTGTAAATGCTAACCTAACCTATTAGGTCATAGTAGTTCTTACATCCATATGGCACAATGGAGTGTAAATGCCAACCTAACCTAACAGGTCATAGTAGCTCTTACATCCATATGGCACAATTCATTGTAAATGCTAACCTAACCTATTAGGTCATAGTAGTTCTTACATCCATATGGCACAATGTAGTTTAAATGCTAACCTAACCTAACAGGTCACAGTAGTTCTTACATCCATATGGCACAATACAGTGTAAATTCTAACCTAACCTACTAGGTCATAGTTTTTCTTACATCCATATGGCACAAGGCAGTGTAAATGCTAACCGAAGCTAACAGGCACAGTAGTTTTTACATCCATATGGCACAATGCAGTGTAAATGCTAACCTAACCTATTAGGTCATAGTAGTTCTTACATCCATATGGCACAATGCAGTGTAAATGCTAACCTAACCTAAAAGGCCACAGTAGTTCTTACATCTATATGGCACAATGCAGTGTAAATGCTAACCTAACCTATTAGGTCACACTAGTTTTTACATCCATATGGCACAATGCAGTTTAAATGCTAACCTTACCTATTAGGGCGTAGTAGTGCTTACATCCATATGGCACAATGCAGTGTAAATGCTAACCTAACCTAAAAGGTCACAGTAGTTCTTACATCCATATGACACAATGCAGTGTAAATGCTAACCTAACCTAACAGGTCATAGTAGTTCTTACATCCATATGGCACAATGCAGTGTAAATGCTATCCTAACCTATTAGGTCATAGTAGTTCTTACATACATATGCCACATTGTAGTGTAAATGCTAACCTAACCTAACAGGTCACAGTAATTCTTACATCCATATGGCACAATGGAGTGTAAATGCTAACCTAACCTATTAGGTCATAGTAGTTCTTATATCCATATGGCACAATGCAGTGTAAATGCTAACCTAACCTAAAAGGTCACAGTAGTTCTTACATCCATATGGCACAATGCAGTGTAAATGCTAACCTAACCTATTAGGTCATAGTAGTTCTTACATCCATATGACACAATGCAGTGTAAATGCTAACCTAACCTATTAGGTCATAGTAGTTCTTACATCCATATGGCACAATGCAGTGTAAATGCTGACATAACCTAACAGGTCACAGTAGTTCTTACATCCATATGGCTCAATGCAGTGTAAATGCTAACCTAACCTAACAGGTCACAGTAGTTCTTACATCCATATGGCACAATGCAGTGTAAATGCTAACCTAACCTATTAGGTCATAGTAGTTCTTACATACATATGGCACAATGCAGTGTAAATGCTAACCTAACCTAACAGGTCATAGTAGCTCTTACATCCATATGGCACAATTCAGTGTAAATGCTAACCTAACCTAACAGGTCATAGTAGTTCTTACATCCATATGACACAATGCAGTGTAAATGCTAACCTAACCTATTAGGTCACACTAGTTCTTACATCTATATGGCACAATGCAGTATAAATGCTAACCTAACATATTAGGTCATAGTGGTGCTTACACACATATGACACAATGCAGTTTAAATGCTAACCTAACCTAACAGGTCATAGTATTTCTTACATCCATATGGCACAATGCAGTGTAAATGCTAACCTAACCTATTAGGTCATAGTAGTTCTTACATCCTTATGGCACAATGGAGTGTAAATGCTAACCTAACCTAACAGGTCATAGTAGCTCTTACATCCATATGGCACAATTCAGTGTAAATGCTAACCTAACCTAACAGGTCACAGTAGTTCTTACATCCATATGGCACAATACAGTGTAAATTCTAACCTAACCTACTAGGTCATAGTTTTTCTTACATCCATATGGCACAAGGCAGTGTAAATGCTAACCGAAGCTAACAGGCACAGTAGTTTTTACATCCATATGGCACAATGCAGTGTAAATGCTAACCTAACCTATTAGGTCATAGTAGTTCTTACATCCATATGGCACAATGCAGTGTAAATGCTAACCTAACCTAAAAGGCCACAGTAGTTCTTACATCTATATGGCACAATGCAGTGTAAATGCTAACCTAACCTATTAGGTCACACTAGTTTTTACATCCATATGGCACAATGCAGTTTAAGGGTGCAGTGCGGGAAAGGGTGCACCCGAATAAATGTCCGACAAGTGGTGGTACTTCGCCCACTGAAGTATGTAAAAAACGTCAACTTCATTCATTTAATTATTTAAGGCCCTCCGGAAATCAATGTTGCCGTTACATGGCAAAATATTTAATAATAACGAAAATGTATTTTAATGTTAACTAAGTTGAATTCTAATTGATAAACGGTTAACACATGAACGGTAGAAATTGTCCTTTGAATATTCATTTCAAAAGTTATTTGGAAAACTTAAGTTACTACCTTCTCGATATATATATATATAAATTTTAAAGGTTAAGAAGTAATTAAAATGTATGGAATAATTAGCAGTAATTAAAAGATAATTACTTGACACATTGGTGTCTCTTCTTCTATTGCAATTTGTCATTGATTAATAAATTGTCTAATTTTGTATTTTAAAACTTCCAAATCTTATTTCACAAGTAACCTAGTTCTAGCTTCAAGATAGAAGAGCGTCATAGACAGACAGTATTACCTGGGTTATGCCGTTAGAACTAGAGCAAAGGGTAAGTAATTAATTAATATGATAATTAGTAATTAACACACATTTTTAAAAAAAGGTAAAACTTACCGCAGGAAAAAGTGCTGACCCGTTACACCATACGTCACAATGCAGTGTAAATGCTAACCTAAACTAACAGGTCACAGTAGTTCTTACATCTATATGGCACAATGCAGTGTAAATGCTAACCTAACCTATTAGGTCATAGTAGTTCTTACATCCATATGGCACAATACAGTGTAAATGCTAACCTAACCTATTAGGCCTCAGTAGTTCTTACATCCATATGGCACAATGCAGTGTAAATGCAAACCTAACCTATTAGTTCATACTAGTTCTTACATCCATATGGCACAAGGCAGTGTAAATGCTAACCTAACCTATTAGGTCATAGTAGTTCTTACATCCATATGGCACAATGCAGTGTAAATGCTATCTAACCTAACAGGTCATAGTAACTCTTACGTTTATATGACATAACACAGTGCAAATGCTAATCTAACCTAAATGGTCATAGTAGATCTTACATCCATATAGCACAATGCAGTGTAAATGCAGACCTAACCTAACAGGTCACAGTAGTTCTTACATCCAAATCGCACAGTGCAGTGTAAATGCTAACCTAACCTATTAGGTCATAGTAGTTTTTACATCCATATGGCACAATGCAGTGTAAATGCTAACCTAACCTAACAGGTCACAGTAGTTCTTACATCCATATGGCACAATGCAGTGTAAATGCTAACCTAACCTATTAGGTCACACTAGTTCTTACATCTATATGGCACAATGCAGTATAAATGCTAACCTAACATATTAGGTCATAGTGGTTCTTACATACATAAGACTCAATGCAGTGTAAATGCTAACCTAACCTATCAGGTCATAGTATTTCTTACATCCATATGGCACAATGCAGTGTAAATGCTAACCTAACCTATTAGGTCATAGTAGTTCTTACATCCATATGGCACAATGGAGTGTAAATGCTAACCTAACCTATTAGGTCATAGTATTTCTTACATCCATATGGCACAATGCAGTGTAAATGCTAACCTAACCTATTAGGTCATAGTAGTTCTTACATCCATATGGCACAATGGAGTGTAAATGCTAACCTAACCTATTAGGTCATAGTAGTTCTTACATCCATATGGCACAATGCAGTGTAAAAGCTAACCTAACCTATTAGGTCTTAATAAATCTTACATCCATATGGCACAATGTAGTTTAAATGCTAACCTAACCTAACAGGTCATAGTAGCTCTTACATCCATATGGCACAATTCAGTGTAGGTGCTAACCTAACCTATTAGGTCATAGTCGTTCTTACATCCATATGGCACAATGCAGTGTAAATGCTAACCTAACCTATTAGGTCATAGTAGTTCTTACATCCATATGGCACAATGCAGTGTAAATGCTAACCTAACCTAACAGGTCATAGTAGTTCTTACATCCATATGGCACAATGCAGTGTAAATGCTAACCTAACCTATTTAGTCATAGTAGTTCTTACATCCATATGGCACAATGCAGTGTAAATGCTAACCTAACCTAATAGGGCATAGTATTTCTTACATCCATATGGCACAATACAGTGTAAATGCTAACCTAACCTATTAGGTCTCAGTAGTTCTTACATCCATATAGCACAATGCAGTGTAAATGCTATCCCAACCTATTAAGTCATACTAGTTCTTACATCCATATGGCACTAGGCAGTGTAAATGCTAACCTAACCTAACGGGTCACAGTAGTTCTTACATCCATATGGCACAATGCAGTGTAAATGCTAACCTAACCTATTAGTTCATAGTAGTTCTTACATCCATATGGCACAATGCAGTGTAAATGCTATCCCAACCTACTAGGTTATACTAGTTCTTACATCCATATGGCTCAAGGCAGTGTAAATGCTAACCTAACCTATTTGGTCATAGTAGTTCTTACATCCATATGGCACAATGCAGTGTAAATGCTATCTAACCTAACAGGTCATAGTAACGCTTACGTTTATATGACATAACACAGCGCAAATGCTAATCTAACCTAAATGGTCATTGTAGATCTTACATCCATATGGCACAATGCAGTGTAAATGCTAACCTAACCTAACAGGTCACAGTAGTACTTACATCCAAATCGCACAGTGCAGTGTAAATGCTAACCTAACTTATTAGGTCATAGTAGTTCTTACATCCATATGGCACAATGCAGTGTAAATGCTAACCTAACCTATTAGGTCATAGTAGATCTTACAACCATATGTCACAATGCAGTGTAAATGCTAACCTAGCCTAACAGGCCATAGTAGTTCTTACATCCATATTACACAATGCAGTGTAAATGCTATCTAACCAACCAGGTCATAGTAGTTCTTACATCCATATGGCACAATGCAGTGTAAATGCTATCTAACCTAACAAGTCATAGTTGTTATTATATCCATATGGCACAATGCAGTGTAAATGCTATCTAACCTAACAGGTCACAGTAGTTCTTACATCCATATCGCACAATGCAGTGTAAATGCTATCTAACCTACATTTCATAGTAGTTCTTACATCCATATTGCGCAATTCAGTGTAAATGCTATCCTAACATAACAGGTCATAGTAACTCTTACATTTATATGACATAATACAGTGCAAATGCTAATATAACCTAACAGGTCATAGTAGTTCTTATATCCAAATCGCACAGGGCAGTGTAAATGCTAACCTAACCTATTAGGTCATAGTAGTTCTTACATCCATATGGCACAATGCAGTGTAAATGCTAACCTAACCTATTAGGTCGTAGTAGTTCTTACATCCATATGGCACAATGTAGGGTAAAATGTAACCTAACCTAACAGGTCACAGTAGTTCTTACATCCATATGGCACAATGCAGTGTAAATTCTAACCTACCCTATTAGGTCATAGTAGTTCTTACATCCATATGTCACAATGCATTGTAAATGCTATCTAACCTAACAAGTCATAGTTGTTATTACAACCATATGGCACAATGCAGTGTAAATGCTATCTAACCTAACAGGTAACAGTAGTTCTTACATCCATATGGCACAATGCAGTGTAAATGCTATCTAACCTAACAGGTCACAGTAGTTCTTACATCCATATGGAACAATGCAGTGTAAATGCTATCTAACCTAAACGGTAACAGTAGTTCTTACATCCATATGGCACAATGCAGTGTAAATGCTATCTAACCTAACACTACATAGTAGTTCTTACATCCATATTGCACAATTCAGTGTAAATGCTATACTAACATAACAGGCCATAGTAACTATTACATTTATATGACATAAAACAGTGCAAATGCTAACCTAACCTAACAGGTCATAGTAGTTCTTACATCCAAATCGCACAGGGCAGTGTAAATGCTAACTTAACCTATTAGGTTATAGTAGTTCTTACATCCATATGGCACAATGCAGTGTAAATGCTAACCTAACCTATTAGGTCGTAGTAGTTCTTACATCCATATGGCACGATGTAGGGTAAAATCTAAAATAAAATAACAGGTCACCGTAGTTCTTACATCCATATGTCACAATGCATTGTAAATGCTAACCTAACCTATTAGGTCACACTAGTTTTTACATCCATATGGCACAATGCAGTGTAAATGCTAACCTTACCTATTAGGGCGTAGTAGTTCTTACATCCATATGGCACGATGTAGGGTAAAATCTAAAATAACCTAACAGGTCACAGTAATTCTTACATCCATATGGCACAATGCAGTGTAAATGCTAACGTAACCTATTAGGTAATATTAGTTCTTACATCCATATGTCACAATGCAGTGTAAATGCTAACCTAGCCTAACAGGCCATAGTAGTTCATACATCCATATTACACAATGCAGTGTAAATGCTATCTAACCTAACAGGTCACAGTAGTTCTTACATCCATATGGCACAATGCAGTGTAAATGCTAACCTAACCTATTAGGTCGTAGTAGTTCTTACATCCATATGGCACAATGCAGTGTAAATGCTAACCTAACCTAACAGGTCACAGTAGTTCTTACATCCATATGGCACAATGCAGTGTAAATGCTATCTAACCTAACAGGTCACAGTAGTTCTTACATCCATATGGCACAATGCAGTGTAAATGCTATCTAACCTAACAGGTCACAGTAGTTCTTACATCCTTATGGCACAATGCAGTGTAAATGTTATCTAACCTAACATTACATAGTAGTTCTTACATCCATATTGCACAATTCAGTGTAAATGCTATACTAACATAACTGGTCATAGTAACTGTTACATTTATATGACATAATACAGTGCAAATGCTAATATAACCTAACAGGTCATAGTAGTTCTTACATCCAAATCGCACAGGGCAGTGTAAATGCTAACCTAACCTATTAGGTCATAGTAGTTCTTACATCCATATGGCACAATATAGTGTAAATGCTAACCTTACCTATTAGGTCGTAGTAGTTCTTACATCCATATGGCACGATGTAGGGTAAAATCTAAAATAACCTAACAGGTCACAGTAGTTCTTACATCCATATGTCACAATGCATTGTAAATGCTAACCTAACCTAACATGTCACAGTAGTTCTTACATCCATATGGCACAATGCAGTGTAAATGCTAACCTAACCTATTAGGTCACACTAGTTTTTACATCCATATGGCACAATGCAGTGTAAATGCTAAGCTTACCTATTAGGTCGTAGTAGTGCTTACATCCATATGGCACAATGCAGTGTAAATGCTAACCTAACCTAACAGGTCACAGTAATTCTTACATCCATATGGCACAATGCAGTGTAGATGGTAACCTAACCTATTAGGTCATAGTAGTTTTTACATCCATATGGCACAATGCAGTGTAAATGCTAACCTAACCTAACAGGTCACAGTAGTTCTTACATCCATATGGCACAATGCAGTGTAAATGCTAACCTAACCTAACAGATCACAGTAGTTCTTACATCCATATGGCACAATGCAGTGTAAATGCTAACCTAACCTATTAGGTCACACTAGTTCTTACATCTATATGGCACAATGCAGTATAAATGCTAACCTAACATATTAGGTCATAGTGGTTCTTACATACATATGACACAATGCAGTGTAAATGCTAACCTAACCTAACAGGTCATAGTATTTCTTACATCCATATGGCACAAGGCAGTGTAAATGCTAACCTAACCTATTAGGTCATAGTAGTTGTTACATCCATATGGCACAATGGAGTGTAAATGCTAACCTAACCTATTAGGTCATAGTAGTCCTTACATCCATATGGCACAGTGCAGTGTAAATGCTAACCTAACATATTAGGTCATAGTAGTTGTTACATCCATATGGCACAATGTAGTTTAAATGCTAACCTAACCTAACAGGTCATAGTAGCTCTTACATCCATATGGCACAATTCAGTGTAAGTGCTAACCTAACCTATTAGGTCATAGTCATTCTTACATCCATATGGCACAATGCAGTGTAAATGCTAACCTAACCTATTAGGTCATAGTAGTTCTTACATCCATGTGGCACAATGCAGTGTAAATGCTAACCTAACCTAACAGGTCATAGTAGTTCTTACATCCATATGGCACAATGCAGTGTAAATGCTATCCCAACCTATTAGGTCATACTAGTTCTTACATCCATATGGCTCAAGGCAGTGTAAATGCTAACCTAACCTATTAGGTCATAGTAGTTCTTACATACATATGACACAATGCAGTGTAAATGCTAACCTAACCTATTAGGTCATAATAGTTCTTACATCCATATGGCACAATGTAGTTTAAATGCTAACCTACCCTAACAGGTCATAGTAGTTCTTACATGCATATGGCACAATGCAGTGTAAGTGCTATCCTAACCTATTAGGTCATAGTAAATCTTACATCCATATGGCACAATGTAGTTTAAATGCTAACCTAACCTAACAGGTCATAGTAGCACTTACATCCATATGGCACAATGCAGTGTAAATGCTAACCTAAGCTAATAGGTCATAGTAGTTCTTACATCCATATGGCACAATGCTGTGTGAATGCTAACCTAAACTAACAGGTCACAGTAGTTCCTACATCTATATGGCACAATGCAGTGTAAATGCTAACCTAACCTATTAGGTCATAATAGTTCTTACATCCATATGGCACAATGTAGTTTAAATGCTAACCTACCCTAACAGGTCATAGTAGTTCTTACATCCATATGGCACAAGGCAGTGTAAATGCTAACCTAACCTAACAGGTCACAGTAGTTCTTACATCCATATGGCACATTGCAGTGTAAATGCTAACCTAACCTATTAGTTCATAATAGTTCTTACATCCATATGGCACAATGCAGTGTAAATGCTATCCTAACCTATTAGGTCATACTAGTTCTTACATCCATATGGCTCAAGGCAGTGTAAATGCTACCCTAACCTATTAGGTCATAGCAGTTCTTACATCCATATGGCACAATGCAGTGTAAATGCTATCTAACCTAACAGGTCATAGTAACTCTTACGTCTATATGACATAACACAGTGCAAATGCTAATCTAACCTAAGTGGTCATTGTAGATCTTACATCCAAATCGCACAGTGCAGTGTAAATGCTAACCTAACTTATTAGGTCATAGTAGTTCTTACATCCATATGGCACAATGCAGTGTAAATGCTAACCTAACCTATTAGGTCATAGTAGTACTTACATCCATATGTCACAATGCATTGTAAATGCTAACCTAGCCTAACAGGCCATAGTAGTTCTTACATTCATATTACACAATGCAGTGTAAATGCTATCTATCCTAACAGGTCACAGTAGTTCTTACATCCATATGCCACAATGCAGTGTAAATGCTATCTAACCAACCAGGTCATAGTAGTTCTTACATCCATATGGCACAATGCAGTGTAAATGCTATCTAACCTAACAAGTCATAGTCGTTATTACAGCCATATGGCACAATGCATTGTAAATGCTATCTAACCTAACAGGTCACAGTATTTCTTACGTCCATATGGCACAATGCAGTGTAAATGCTATCTAACCTACCAGGTCACAGTAGATCTTATATCCATATGGCACAATGCAGTGTAAATGCTATCTAACCTAACATTTCATAATAGTTCTTACATCCATATTGCGCAATTCAGTGTAAATGCTATCCCAACACAACAGGTCATAGTAACTCTTACAATTACATGACATAATACAGTGCAAATGCTAATATAACCTAACAGGTCATAGTAGTTCTTACATCCATATGGCACAATGCAGTGTAAATTCTAACCTAACCTATTAGGTCATAGTAGTTCTTACATCCATATGTCACAATGCATTGTAAATGCTAACCTAACCAATCAGGTCACAGTATTTCTTACATCCATATGGCACAATGCAGTGTAAATGCTAACAAAACCTATTAGGTCATAGTAGTTCTTACATCCATATGGCACAATGCAGTGTAAATGCTAACCTTACCTATTAGGTCGTAGTAGTTCTTACATCCATATGGCACAATGCAGTGTAAATGCTAACCTAACCTAACAGGTAACAGTAATTGTTACACCCATATAGCACAATGCATTGTAAATGCTAACCTAACCTATTAGGTCACACTAGTTCTTACATCCATATGGCACAATGCAGTGTCAATGCTAACCTAACCTATTAGGTCATTGTAGTTCTTACATCCATATGGCACAATGCAGTGTAAATGCTAACCTAACCTATTAGGTCGTAGTAGTTCTTACATCCATATGGCACAATGTAGGGTAAAATGTAACCTAACCTAACAGGTCACAGTAGTTCTTACATCCATATGGCACAATGCAGTGTAAATTCTAACCTAACCTATTAGGTCATAGTAGTTCTTACATCCATATGTCACAATGCATTGTAAATGCTAACCTAACCTAACAGGTCACAGTAGTTCTTACATCCATATGGCACAATGCAGTGTAAATTCTAACCTAACCTATTAGGTCATAGTTTTTCTTACATCCATATGGCACAAAGCAGTGTAAATGCTAACCTAAACTATTAGGTCATAGTATTTCTTACATCTATATGGCACAATGCAGTGTAAATGCTAACCTAACCTATTAGGTCATAGTAGTTCTTACATACATATGACACAATGCAGTGTAAATGCTAACCTAACCTAACAGGTCATAGTAGTTCTTACATCCATATGGCACAATGGAGTGTAAATGCTAACCTAACCTATTAGGTCATAGTAGTTCTTACATCCATATGGCACAATGCATTGTAAATGCTAACCTAACCTATTAGGTCATAGTAGTTCTTACATCCATATGGCACAATGTAGTTTAAATTCTAACCTACCCTAACAGGCCATAGTAAGTCTTACATCCATATGGCACAATGCAGTGTAAATGCTATCTAACCTAACAGGTCACAGTAGTTCATACATCCATATGGCACAATGCAGTGTAAATGCTATCTAACCTAACAGGTCACAGTAGTACTTACATCCATATTGCGCAATTCAGTGTAAATGCTATCCTAACATAACAGGTCATAGTAACTCTTACATTTATATGACATAATACAGTGCAAATGCTAATATAACCTAACAGGTCATAGTAGTTCTTACATCCAAATCGCACAGGGCAGTGTAAATGCTAACCTAACCTATTAGGTCATAGTAGTTCTTACATCCATATGGCACAATGCAGTGTAAATGCTAACCTAACCTATTAGGTCATAGTAGTTCTTACATACATATGACACAATGCAGTGTAAATGCTAACCTAACCTAACAGGTCATAGTAGTTCTTACATCCATATGGCACAATGCAGTGTAAATGCTAACCTAACCTATTAGGTCATAGTAGTTCTTACATCCATATGGCACAATGTAGTTTAAATGCTAACCTAACCTAACAGGTCATAGTAGTTCTTACATCCATATGGCACAATGCAGTGTAAGTGCTAACCTAACCTATTAGGTCATAGTAAATCTTACATCCATATGGCACAATGTAGTTTAAATGCTAACCTAACCTAACAGGTCATAGTAGCTCTTACATCCATATGGCACAATGCAGTGTAAGTGCTAACGTAACCTATTAGGTCATAGTCGTTCTTACATCCATATGGCACAATGCAGTGTAAATGCTAACCTAAGCTATTAGGTCATAGTAGTTCTTATATCCATATGGCACAATGCTGTGTGAATGCTAACCTAAACTAACAGGTCACAGTAGTTCCTACATCTATATGGCACAATGCAGTGTAAATGCTAACTTAACCTATTAGGTCATAGTAGTTCTTACATCCATATGGCACAATACAGTGTAAATTCTAACCTAACCTAACAGGTCACAGTAGTTCTTACATCCATATGGCCCATTGCAGTGTAAATGCTAACCTAACCTATTAGTTCATAGTAGTTCTTACATCCATATGGCACAATGCAGTGTATATGCTATCCTAACCTATTAGGTCATACTAGTTCTTACATCCATATGGCTCAAGTCAGTGTATATGCTATCCTAACCTATTAGGTCATACTAGTTCTTACATCCATATGGCTCAAGGCAGTGTAAATGCTAACCTAACCTATTAGGTCATAGCAGTTCTTACATCCATATGGCACAATGCAGTGTAAATGCTATCTAACCTAACAGGTCATAGTAACTCTTACGTCTATATGACATAACACAGTGCAAATGCTAAACTAACCTAAGTGGTCATTGTAGATCTTACATCCAAATCGCACATTGCAGTGTAAATGCTAACCTAACCTATTAGGTCATAGTAGTTCTTACATCCATATGGCACATTGCAGTGTAAATGCTAACCTAACCTATTAGGTCGTAGTAGTTCTTACATCCATATGGCACAATGTAGGGTAAAATATAACCTATCCTAACAGGTCACAGTAGTTCTTACATCCATATGGCACAATACAGTGTAAAATCTAACCTAACCTATTAGGTCATAGTAGTTCTTACATCCATATGTCACAATGCATTGTAAATGCTAACCTAACCAATCAGGTCACAGTATTTCTTACATCCATATGGCACAATGCAGTGTAAATGCTATCTAACCTAACAGGTCACAGTAGTTCTTACATCCATATGGCACAATGCAGTGTACATGCTATCTAACCTACATTTCATAGTAGTACTTACATCCATATTGCGCAATTCGGTGTAAATGCTATCCTAACATAACAGGTCATAGAAAACTCTTACATTTATATGACATAATACAGTGCAAATGCTAATATAACCTAACAGGTCATAGTAGTTCTTACATCCAAATCGCACAGGGCAGTGTAAAAGCTAACCTAACCTATTAGGTCATAGTAGTTCTTACATCCATATGGCACAATGCAGTGTAAATGCTAACCTAACCTATTAGGTCGTAGTAGTTCTTACATCCATATGGCACAATGTAGGGTAAAATGTAACCTTACCTAACAGGTCACAGTAGTTCTTACATCCATATGGCACAATGCAGTGTAAATTCTAACCTAACCTATTAGGTCATAGTAGTTCTTACATCCATATGTCACAATGCATTGTAAATGCTAACCTAACATAACAGGTCACAGTAGTTCTTACATCCATATGGCACAATGCAGTGTAAATTCTAATCTAACCTATTAGGTCATAGTTTTTCTTACATCCATATGGCACAAAGCAGTGTAAATGCAAACCTAACCTATTAGGTCATAGTAGTTCTTACATCTATATGGCACAATGCAGTGTAAATTCTAACCTAACCTATTAGGTTATAGTAGTTCTTACATACATATGACACAATGCAGTGTAAATGCTAACCTAACCTAACAGGTCATAGTAGTTCTTACATCCATATGGTACAATGGAGTGTAAATGCTAACCTAACCTATTAGGTCATAGTAGTTCTTACATCCATATGGCACAATGCAGTGTAAATGCTAACCTAACCTATTAGGTCATAGTAGTTCTTACATCCATATGGCACAATGTAGTTTAAATGCTAACCTAACCTAACAGGTCATAGTAGTTCTTACATCCATATGGCACAATGCAGTGTAAGTGCTAACCTAACCTATTAGGTCATAGTAAATCTTACATCCATATGGCACAATGTAGTTTAAATGCTAACCTAACCTAACAGGTCATAGTAGCTCTTACATCCATATGGCACAATGCAGTGTAAGTGCTAACGTAACCTATTAGGTCATAGTCGTTCTTACATCCATATGGCACAATGCAGTGTAAATGCTAACCTAAGCTATTAGGTCATAGTAGTTCTTATATCCATATGGCACAATGCTGTGTGAATGCTAACCTAAACTAACAGGTCATAGTAGTTCCTACATCAATATGGCACAATGCAGTGTAAATGCTAACTTAACCTATTAGGTCATAGTAGTTCTTACATCCATATGGCACAATACAGTGTAAATTCTAACCTAACCTATTAGGTCTCAGTAGTTCTTACATCCATATGGCACAAGGCAGTGTAAATGCTAACCTAACCTAACAGGTCACAGTAGTTCTTACATCCATATGGCACATTGCAGTGTAAATGCTAACCTAACCTATTAGTTCATAGTAGTTCTTACATCCATATGGCACAATGCAGTGTATATGCTATCCTAACCTATTAGGTCATACTAGTTCTTACATCCATATGGCTCAAGGCAGTGTAAATGCTAACCTAACCTATTAGGTCATAGCAGTTCTTACATCCATATGGCACAATGCAGTGTAAATGCTATCTAACCTAACAGGTCATAGTAACTCTTACGTCTATATGACATAACACAGTGCAAATGCTAAACTAACCTAAGTGGTCATTGTAGATCTTACATCCAAATCGCACAGTGCAGTGTAAATGCTAACCTAACCTATTAGGTCATAGTAGTTCTTACATCCATATGGCACAATGCAGTGTAAATACTAACCTAACCTATTAGGTCATAGTAGTTCTTACATCCATATGTCACAATGCATTGTAAATGCTAACCTAGCCTAACAGGCCATAGTAGTTCTTACATTCATATTACACAATGCAGTGTAAATGCTATCTATCCTAACAGGTCACAGTAGTTCTTACATCCATATGCCACAATGCAGTGTAAATGCTATCTAACCAACCAGGTCATAGTAGTTCTTACATCCATATGGCACAATGCAGTGTAAATGCTATCTAACCTAACAAGTCATAGTCGTTATTACATCCATATGGCACAATGCATTGTAAATGCTATCTAACCTAACAGGTCACAGTATTTCTTACATCCATATGGCACAATGCAGTGTAAATGCTATATAACCTACCAGGTCACATTAGATCTTATATCCATATGGCACAATGCAGTGTAAATGCTATCTAACCTAACATTTCATAGTAGTTCTTACATCCATATTGCGCAATTCAGTGTAAATGCTATCCTAACACAACAGGTCATAGTAACTCTTACAATTATATGACATAATACAGTGCAAATGCTAATATAACCTAACAGGTCATAGTAGTTCTTACATCCAAATCGCACATTGCAGTGTAAATGCTAACCTAACCTAATAGGTCATAGTAGTTCTTACATCCATATGGCACAATGCAGTGTAAATGCTAACCTAACCTATCAGGTCACAGTAGTTCTTACATCCATATGGCACAATGTAGTGTAAATGCTAACAAAACCTATTAGGTCATAGTAGTTCTTACATCCATATAGCACAATGCAGTGTAAATGCTAACCTTACCTATTAGGTCGTAGTAGTTCTTACATCCATATGGCACAATGCAGTGTAAATGCTAACCTAACCTAACAGGTCACAGTAATTCTTACACCCATATAGCACAATGCAGTGTAAATGCTAACCTAACCTAACAGGTCATAGTAGCTCATACATCCATATGGCACAATGCAGTGTAAATGCTAACCTAACCTATTAGGTCATAGTTTTTCTTACATCCATATGGCACAAAGCAGTGTAAATGCAAACCTAACCTATTAGGTCATAGTAGTTCTTACATCTATATGGCACAATGCAGTGTAAATTCTAACCTAACCTATTAGGTCATAGTAGTTCTTACATACATATGACACAATGCAGTGTAAATGCTAACCTAACCTAACAGGTCATAGTAGTTCTTACATCCATATGGTACAATGGAGTGTAAATGCTAACCTAACCTATTAGGTCATAGTAGTTCTTACATCCATATGGCACAATGCAGTGTAAATACTAACCTAACCTATTAGGTCATAGTAGTTCTTACATCCATATGGCACAATGTAGTTAAATGCTAACCTAACCTAACAGGTCATAGTAGTTCTTACATCCATATGGCACAATGCAGTGTAAGTGCTAACCTAACCTATTAGGTCATAGTAAATCTTACATCCATATGGCACAATGTAGTTTAAATGCTAACCTAACCTAACAGGTCATAGTAGCTCTTACATCCATATGGCACAATGCAGTGTAAGTGCTAACATAACCTATTAGGTCATAGTCGTTCTTACATCCATATGGCACAATGCAGTGTAAATGCTAACCTAAGCTATTAGGTCATAGTAGTTCTTATATCCATATGGCACAATGCTGTGTGAATGGTAACCTAAACTAACAGGTCACAGTAGTTCCTACATCAATATGGCACAATGCAGTGTAAATGCTAACTTAACCTATTAGGTCATAGTAGTTCCTACATCCATATGGCACAATACAGTGTAAATTCTAACCTAACCTATTAGGTCTCAGTAGTTCTTACATCCATATGGCACAAGGCAGTGTAAATGCTAACCTAACCTAACAGGTCACAGTAGTTCTTACATCCATATGGCACATTGCAGTGTAAATGCTAACCTAACCTATTAGTTCATAGTAGTTCCTACATCCATATGGCACAATGCAGTGTATATGCTATCCTAACCTATTAGGTCATACTAGTTCTTACATCCATATGGCTCAAGGCAGTGTAAATGCTAACCTAACCTATTAGGTCATAGCAGTTCTTACATCCATATGGCACAATGCAGTGTAAATGCTATCTAACCTAACAGGTCATAGTAACTCTTACGTCTATATGACATAACACAGTGCAAATGCTAAACTAACCTAAGTGGTCATTGTAGATCTTACATCCAAATCGCACAGTGCAGTGTAAATGCTAACCTAACCTATTAGGTCATAGTAGTTCTTACATCCATATGGCACAATGCAGTGTAAATGCTAACCTAACCTATTAGGTCATAGTAGTTCTTACATCCATATGTCACAATGCATTGTAAATGCTAACCTAGCCTAACAGGCCATAGTAGTTCTTACATTCATATTACACAATGCAGTGTAAATGCTATCTATCCTAACAGGTCACAGTAGTTCTTACATCCATATGCCACAATGCAGTGTAAATGCTATCTAACCAACCAGGTCATAGTAGTTCTTACATCCATATGGCACAATGCAGTGTAAATGCTATCTAACCTAACAAGTCATAGTCCTTATTACATCCATATGGCACAATGCATTGTAAATGCTATCTAACCTAACAGGTCACAGTATTTCTTACATCCATATGGCACAATGCAGTGTAAATGCTATCTAACCTAACACTACATAGTAGTTCTTACATCCATATTGCACAATTCAGTGTAAATGCTATACTAACATAACAGGCCATAGTAACTATTACATTTATATGACATAAAACAGTGCAAATGCTAACCTAACCTAACAGGTCATAGTAGTTCTTACATCCAAATCGCACAGGGCAGTGTAAATGCTAACTTAACCTATTAGGTTATAGTAGTTCTTACATCCATATGGCACAATGCAGTGTAAATGCTAACCTAACCTATTAGGTCGTAGTAGTTCTTACATCCATATGGCACGATGTAGGGTAAAATCTAAAATAAAATAACAGGTCACCGTAGTTCTTACATCCATATGTCACAATGCATTGTAAATGCTAACCTAACCTATTAGGTCACACTAGTTTTTACATCCATATGGCACAATGCAGTGTAAATGCTAACCTTACCTATTAGGGCGTAGTAGTTCTTACATCCATATGGCACGATGTAGGGTAAAATCTAAAATAACCTAACAGGTCACAGTAATTCTTACATCCATATGGCACAATGCAGTGTAAATGCTAACGTAACCTATTAGGTAATATTAGTTCTTACATCCATATGTCACAATGCAGTGTAAATGCTAACCTAGCCTAACAGGCCATAGTAGTTCATACATCCATATTACACAATGCAGTGTAAATGCTATCTAACCTAACAGGTCACAGTAGTTCTTACATCCATATGGCACAATGCAGTGTAAATGCTAACCTAACCTATTAGGTCGTAGTAGTTCTTACATCCATATGGCACAATGCAGTGTAAATGCTAACCTAACCTAACAGGTCACAGTAGTTCTTACATCCATATGGCACAATGCAGTGTAAATGCTATCTAACCTAACAGGTCACAGTAGTTCTTACATCCATATGGCACAATGCAGTGTAAATGCTATCTAACCTAACAGGTCACAGTAGTTCTTACATCCTTATGGCACAATGCAGTGTAAATGTTATCTAACCTAACATTACATAGTAGTTCTTACATCCATATTGCACAATTCAGTGTAAATGCTATACTAACATAACTGGTCATAGTAACTGTTACATTTATATGACATAATACAGTGCAAATGCTAATATAACCTAACAGGTCATAGTAGTTCTTACATCCAAATCGCACAGGGCAGTGTAAATGCTAACCTAACCTATTAGGTCATAGTAGTTCTTACATCCATATGGCACAATATAGTGTAAATGCTAACCTTACCTATTAGGTCGTAGTAGTTCTTACATCCATATGGCACGATGTAGGGTAAAATCTAAAATAACCTAACAGGTCACAGTAGTTCTTACATCCATATGTCACAATGCATTGTAAATGCTAACCTAACCTAACATGTCACAGTAGTTCTTACATCCATATGGCACAATGCAGTGTAAATGCTAACCTAACCTATTAGGTCACACTAGTTTTTACATCCATATGGCACAATGCAGTGTAAATGCTAAGCTTACCTATTAGGTCGTAGTAGTGCTTACATCCATATGGCACAATGCAGTGTAAATGCTATCTAACCTAACACTACATAGTAGTTCTTACATCCATATTGCACAATTCAGTGTAAATGCTATACTAACATAACAGGCCATAGTAACTATTACATTTATATGACATAAAACAGTGCAAATGCTAACCTAACCTAACAGGTCATAGTAGTTCTTACATCCAAATCGCACAGGGCAGTGTAAATGCTAACTTAACCTATTAGGTTATAGTAGTTCTTACATCCATATGGCACAATGCAGTGTAAATGCTAACCTAACCTATTAGGTCGTAGTAGTTCTTACATCCATATGGCACGATGTAGGGTAAAATCTAAAATAAAATAACAGGTCACCGTAGTTCTTACATCCATATGTCACAATGCATTGTAAATGCTAACCTAACCTATTAGGTCACACTAGTTTTTACATCCATATGGCACAATGCAGTGTAAATGCTAACCTTACCTATTAGGGCGTAGTAGTTCTTACATCCATATGGCACGATGTAGGGTAAAATCTAAAATAACCTAACAGGTCACAGTAATTCTTACATCCATATGGCACAATGCAGTGTAAATGCTAACGTAACCTATTAGGTAATATTAGTTCTTACATCCATATGTCACAATGAAGTGTAAATGCTAACCTAGCCTAACAGGCCATAGTAGTTCATACATCCATATTACACAATGCAGTGTAAATGCTATCTAGCCTAACAGGTCACAGTAGTTCTTACATCCATATGGCACAATGCAGTGTAAATGCTAACCTAACCTATTAGGTCGTAGTAGTTCTTACATCCATATGGCACAATGCAGTGTAAATGCTAACCTAACCTAACAGGTCACAGTAGTTCTTACATCCATATGGCACAATGCAGTGTAAATGCTATCTAACCTAACAGGTCACAGTAGTTCTTACATCCATATGGCACAATGCAGTGTAAATGCTATCTAACCTAACAGGTCACAGTAGTTCTTACATCCTTATGGCACAATGCAGTGTAAATGTTATCTAACCTAACATTACATAGTAGTTCTTACATCCATATTGCACAATTCAGTGTAAATGCTATACTAACATAACTGGTCATAGTAACTGTTACATTTATATGACATAATACAGTGCAAATGCTAATATAACCTAACAGGTCATAGTAGTTCTTACATCCAAATCGCACAGGGCAGTGTAAATGCTAACCTAACCTATTAGGTCATAGTAGTTCTTACATCCATATGGCACAATATAGTGTAAATGCTAACCTTACCTATTAGGTCGTAGTAGTTCTTACATCCATATGGCACGATGTAGGGTAAAATCTAAAATAACCTAACAGGTCACAGTAGTTCTTACATCCATATGTCACAATGCATTGTAAATGCTAACCTAACCTAACATGTCACAGTAGTTCTTACATCCATATGGCACAATGCAGTGTAAATGCTAACCTAACCTATTAGGTCACACTAGTTTTTACATCCATATGGCACAATGCAGTGTAAATGCTAAGCTTACCTATTAAGTCGTAGTAGTGCTTACATCCATATGGCACAATGCAGTGTAAATGCTAACCTAACCTAACAGGTCACAGTAATTCTTACATCCATATGGCACAATGCAGTGTAGATGGTAACCTAACCTATTAGGTCATAGTAGTTTTTACATCCATATGGCACAATGCAGTGTAAATGCTAACCTAACCTAACAGGTCACAGTAGTTCTTACATCCATATGGCACAATGCAGTGTAAATGCTAACCTAACCTAACAGATCACAGTAGTTCTTACATCCATATGGCACAATGCAGTGTAAATGCTAACCTAACCTATTAGGTCACACTAGTTCTTACATCTATATGGCACAATGCAGTATAAATGCTAACCTAACATATTAGGTCATAGTGGTTCTTACATACATATGACACAATGCAGTGTAAATGCTAACCTAACCTAACAGGTCATAGTATTTCTTACATCCATATGGCACAAGGCAGTGTAAATGCTAACCTAACCTATTAGGTCATAGTAGTTGTTACATCCATATGGCACAATGGAGTGTAAATGCTAACCTAACCTATTAGGTCATAGTAGTCCTTACATCCATATGGCACAGTGCAGTGTAAATGCTAACCTAACATATTAGGTCATAGTAGTTCTTACATCCATATGGCACAATGTAGTTTAAATGCTAACCTAACCTAACAGGTCATAGTAGCTCTTACATCCATATGGCACAATTCAGTGTAAGTGCTAACCTAACCTATTAGGTCATAGTCATTCTTACATCCATATGGCACAATGCAGTGTAAATGCTAACCTAACCTATTAGGTCATAGTAGTTCTTACATCCATGTGGCACAATGCAGTGTAAATGCTAACCTAACCTAACAGGTCATAGTAGTTCTTACATCCATATGGCACAATGCAGTGTAAATGCTATCCCAACCTATTAGGTCATACTAGTTCTTACATCCATATGGCTCAAGGCAGTGTAAATGCTAACCTAACCTATTAGGTCATAGTAGTTCTTACATACATATGACACAATGCAGTGTAAATGCTAACCTAACCTATTAGGTCATAATAGTTCTTACATCCATATGGCACAATGTAGTTTAAATGCTAACCTACCCTAACAGGTCATAGTAGTTCTTACATGCATATGGCACAATGCAGTGTAAGTGCTATCCTAACCTATTAGGTCATAGTAAATCTTACATCCATATGGCACAATGTAGTTTAAATGCTAACCTAACCTAACAGGTCATAGTAGCACTTACATCCATATGGCACAATGCAGTGTAAATGCTAACCTAAGCTAATAGGTCATAGTAGTTCTTACATCCATATGGCACAATGCTGTGTGAATGCTAACCTAAACTAACAGGTCACAGTAGTTCCTACATCTATATGGCACAATGCAGTGTAAATGCTAACCTAACCTATTAGGTCATAATAGTTCTTACATCCATATGGCACAATGTAGTTTAAATGCTATTCTACCCTAACAGGTCATAGTAGTTCTTACATCCATATGGCACAAGGCAGTGTAAATGCTAACCTAACCTAACAGGTCACAGTAGTTCTTACATCCATATGGCACATTGCAGTGTAAATGCTAACCTAACCTATTAGTTCATAATAGTTCTTACATCCATATGGCACAATGCAGTGTAAATGCTATCCTAACCTATTAGGTCATACTAGTTCTTACATCCATATGGCTCAAGGCAGTGTAAATGCTACCCTAACCTATTAGGTCATAGCAGTTCTTACATCCATATGGCACAATACAGTGTAAATGCTATCTAACCTAACAGGTCATAGTAACTCTTACGTCTATATGACATAACACAGTGCAAATGCTAATCTAACCTAAGTGGTCATTGTAGATCTTACATCCAAATCGCACAGTGCAGTGTAAATGCTAACCTAACTTATTAGGTCATAGTAGTTCTTACATCCATATGGCACAATGCAGTGTAAATGCTAACCTAACCTATTAGGTCATAGTAGTACTTACATCCATATGTCACAATGCATTGTAAATGCTAACCTAGCCTAACAGGCCATAGTAGTTCTTACATTCATATTACACAATGCAGTGTAAATGCTATCTATCCTAACAGGTCACAGTAGTTCTTACATCCATATGCCACAATGCAGTGTAAATGCTATCTAACCAACCAGGTCATAGTAGTTCTTACATCCATATGGCACAATGCAGTGTAAATGCTATCTAACCTAACAAGTCATAGTCGTTATTACAGCCATATGGCACAATGCATTGTAAATGCTATCTAACCTAACAGGTCACAGTATTTCTTACGTCCATATGGCACAATGCAGTGTAAATGCTATCTAACCTACCAGGTCACAGTAGATCTTATATCCATATGGCACAATGCAGTGTAAATGCTATCTAACCTAACATTTCATAATAGTTCTTACATCCATATTGCGCAATTCAGTGTAAATGCTATCCCAACACAACAGGTCATAGTAACTCTTACAATTACATGACATAATACAGTGCAAATGCTAATATAACCTAACAGGTCATAGTAGTTCTTACATCCATATGGCACAATGCAGTGTAAATTCTAACCTAACCTATTAGGTCATAGTAGTTCTTACATCCATATGTCACAATGCATTGTAAATGCTAACCTAACCAATCAGGTCACAGTATTTCTTACATCCATATGGCACAATGCAGTGTAAATGCTAACAAAACCTATTAGGTCATAGTAGTTCTTACATCCATATGGCACAATGCAGTGTAAATGCTAACCTTACCTATTAGGTCGTAGTAGTTCTTACATCCATATGGCACAATGCAGTGTAAATGCTAACCTAACCTAACAGGTAACAGTAACTGTTACACCCATATAGCACAATGCATTGTAAATGCTAACCTAACCTATTAGGTCACACTAGTTCTTACATCCATATGGCACAATGCAGTGTCAATGCTAACCTAACCTATTAGGTCATTGTAGTTCTTACATCCATATGGCACAATGCAGTGTAAATGCTAACCTAACCTATTAGGTCGTAGTAGTTCTTACATCCATATGGCACAATGTAGGGTAAAATGTAACCTAACCTAACAGGTCACAGTAGTTCTTACATCCATATGGCACAATGCAGTGTAAATTCTAACCTAACCTATTAGGTCATAGTAGTTCTTACATCCATATGTCACAATGCATTGTAAATGCTAACCTAACCTAACAGGTCACAGTAGTTCTTACATCCATATGGCACAATGCAGTGTAAATTCTAACCTAACCTATTAGGTCATAGTTTTTCTTACATCCATATGGCACAAAGCAGTGTAAATGCTAACCTAACCTATTAGGTCATAGTATTTCTTACATCTATATGGCACAATGCAGTGTAAATGCTAACCTAACCTATTAGGTCATAGTAGTTCTTACATACATATGACACAATGCAGTGTAAATGCTAACCTAACCTAACAGGTCATAGTAGTTCTTACATCCATATGGCACAATGGAGTGTAAATGCTAACCTAACCTATTAGGTCATAGTAGTTCTTACATCCATATGGCACAATGCATTGTAAATGCTAACCTAACCTATTAGGTCATAGTAGTTCTTACATCCATATGGCACAATGTAGTTTAAATTCTAACCTACCCTAACAGGCCATAGTAAGTCTTACATCCATATGGCACAATGCAGTGTAAATGCTATCTAACCTAACAGGTCACAGTAGTTCATACATCCATATGGCACAATGCAGTGTAAATGCTATCTAACCTAACAGGTCACAGTAGTACTTACATCCATATTGCGCAATTCAGTGTAAATTCTATCCTAACATAACAGGTCATAGTAACTCTTACATTTATATGACATAATACAGTGCAAATGCTAATATAACCTAACAGGTCATAGTAGTTCTTACATCCAAATCGCACAGGGCAGTGTAAATGCTAACCTAACCTATTAGGTCATAGTAGTTCTTACATCCATATGGCACAATGCAGTGTAAATGCTAACCTAACCTATTAGGTCATAGTAGTTCTTACATACATATGACACAATGCAGTGTAAATGCTAACCTAACCTAACAGGTCATAGTAGTTCTTACATCCATATGGCACAATGCAGTGTAAATGCTAACCTAACCTATTAGGTCATAGTAGTTCTTACATCCATATGGCACAATGTAGTTTAAATGCTAACCTAACCTAACAGGTCATAGTAGTTCTTACATCCATATGGCACAATGCAGTGTAAGTGCTAACCTAACCTATTAGGTCATAGTAAATCTTACATCCATATGGCACAATGTAGTTTAAATGCTAACCTAACCTAACAGGTCATAGTAGCTCTTACATCCATATGGCACAATGCAGTGTAAGTGCTAACGTAACCTATTAGGTCATAGTCGTTCTTACATCCATATGGCACAATGCAGTGTAAATGCTAACCTAAGCTATTAGGTCATAGTAGTTCTTATATCCATATGGCACAATGCTGTGTGAATGCTAACCTAAACTAACAGGTCACAGTAGTTCCTACATCTATATGGCACAATGCAGTGTAAATGCTAACTTAACCTATTAGGTCATAGTAGTTCTTACATCCATATGGCACAATACAGTGTAAATTCTAACCTAACCTAACAGGTCACAGTAGTTCTTACATCCATATGGCCCATTGCAGTGTAAATGCTAACCTAACCTATTAGTTCATAGTAGTTCTTACATCCATATGGCACAATGCAGTGTATATGCTATCCTAACCTATTAGGTCATACTAGTTCTTACATCCATATGGCTCAAGTCAGTGTATATGCTATCCTAACCTATTAGGTCATACTAGTTCTTACATCCATATGGCTCAAGGCAGTGTAAATGCTAACCTAACCTATTAGGTCATAGCAGTTCTTACATCCATATGGCACAATGCAGTGTAAATGCTATCTAACCTAACAGGTCATAGTAACTCTTACGTCTATATGACATAACACAGTGCAAATGCTAAACTAACCTAAGTGGTCATTGTAGATCTTACATCCAAATCGCACATTGCAGTGTAAATGCTAACCTAACCTATTAGGTCATAGTAGTTCTTACATCCATATGGCACATTGCAGTGTAAATGCCAACCTAACCTATTAGGTCGTAGTAGTTCTTACATCCATATGGCACAATGTAGGGTAAAATATAACCTATCCTAACAGGTCACAGTAGTTCTTACATCCATATGGCACAATACAGTGTAAATTCTAACCTAACCTATTAGGTCATAGTAGTTCTTACATCCATATGTCACAATGCATTGTAAATGCTAACCTAACCAATCAGGTCACAGTATTTCTTACATCCATATGGCACAATGCAGTGTAAATGCTATCTAACCTAACAGGTCACAGTAGTTCTTACATCCATATGGCACAATGCAGTGTACATGCTATCTAACCTACATTTCATAGTAGTACTTACATCCATATTGCGCAATTCGGTGTAAATGCTATCCTAACATAACAGGTCATAGAAAACTCTTACATTTATATGACATAATACAGTGCAAATGCTAATATAACCTAACAGGTCATAGTAGTTCTTACATCCAAATCGCACAGGGCAGTGTAAAAGCTAACCTAACCTATTAGGTCATAGTAGTTCTTACATCCATATGGCACAATGCAGTGTAAATGCTAACCTAACCTATTAGGTCGTAGTAGTTCTTACATCCATATGGCACAATGTAGGGTAAAATGTAACCTTACCTAACAGGTCACAGTAGTTCTTACATCCATATGGCACAATGCATTGTAAATGCTAACCTAACATAACAGGTCACAGTAGTTCTTACATCCATATGGCACAATGCAGTGTAAATTCTAACCTAACCTATTAGGTCATAGTTTTTCTTACATCCATATGGCACAAAGCAGTGTAAATGCAAACCTAACCTATTAGGTCATAGTAGTTCTTACATCTATATGGCACAATGCAGTGTAAATTCTAACCTAACCTATTAGGTTATAGTAGTTCTTACATACATATGACACAATGCAGTGTAAATGCTAACCTAACCTAACAGGTCATAGTAGTTCTTACATCCATATGGTACAATGGAGTGTAAATGCTAACCTAACCTATTAGGTCATAGTAGTTCTTACATCCATATGGCACAATGCAGTGTAAATGCTAACCTAACCTATTAGGTCATAGTAGTTCTTACATCCATATGGCACAATGTAGTTTAAATGCTAACCTAACCTAACAGGTCATAGTAGTTCTTACATCCATATGGCACAATGCAGTGTAAGTGCTAACCTAACCTATTAGGTCATAGTAAATCTTACATCCATATGGCACAATGTAGTTTAAATGCTAACCTAACCTAACAGGTCATAGTAGCTCTTACATCCATATGGCACAATGCAGTGTAAGTGCTAACGTAACCTATTAGGTCATAGTCGTTCTTACATCCATATGGCACAATGCAGTGTAAATGCTAACCTAAGCTATTAGGTCATAGTAGTTCTTATATCCATATGGCACAATGCTGTGTGAATGCTAACCTAAACTAACAGGTCATAGTAGTTCCTACATCAATATGGCACAATGCAGTGTAAATGCTAACTTAACCTATTAGGTCATAGTAGTTCTTACATCCATATGGCACAATACAGTGTAAATTCTAACCTAACCTATTAGGTCTCAGTAGTTCTTACATCCATATGGCACAAGGCAGTGTAAATGCTAACCTAACCTAACAGGTCACAGTAGTTCTTACATCCATATGGCACATTGCAGTGTAAATGCTAACCTAACCTATTAGTTCATAGTAGTTCTTACATCCATATGGCACAATGCAGTGTATATGCTATCCTAACCTATTAGGTCATACTAGTTCTTACATCCATATGGCTCAAGGCAGTGTAAATGCTAACCTAACCTATTAGGTCATAGCAGTTCTTACATCCATATGGCACAATGCAGTGTAAATGCTATCTAACCTAACAGGTCATAGTAACTCTTACGTCTATATGACATAACACAGTGCAAATGCTAAACTAACCTAAGTGGTCATTGTAGATCTTACATCCAAATCGCACAGTGCAGTGTAAATGCTAACCTAACCTATTAGGTCATAGTAGTTCTTACATCCATATGGCACAATGCAGTGTAAATGCTAACCTAACCTATTAGGTCATAGTAGTTCTTACATCCATATGTCACAATGCATTGTAAATGCTAACCTAGCCTAACAGGCCATAGTAGTTCTTACATTCATATTACACAATGCAGTGTAAATGCTATCTATCCTAACAGGTCACAGTAGTTCTTACATCCATATGCCACAATGCAGTGTAAATGCTATCTAACCAACCAGGTCATAGTAGTTCTTACATCCATATGGCACAATGCAGTGTAAATGCTATCTAACCTAACAAGTCATAGTCGTTATTACATCCATATGGCACAATGCATTGTAAATGCTATCTAACCTAACAGGTCACAGTATTTCTTACATCCATATGGCACAATGCAGTGTAAATGCTATATAACCTACCAGGTCACATTAGATCTTATATCCATATGGCACAATGCAGTGTAAATGCTATCTAACCTAACATTTCATAGTAGTTCTTACATCCATATTGCGCAATTCAGTGTAAATGCTATCCTAACACAACAGGTCATAGTAACTCTTACAATTATATGACATAATACAGTGCAAATGCTAATATAACCTAACAGGTCATAGTAGTTCTTACATCCAAATCGCACATTGCAGTGTAAATGCTAACCTAACCTAATAGGTCATAGTAGTTCTTACATCCATATGGCACAATGCAGTGTAAATGCTAACCTAACCTATCAGGTCACAGTAGTTCTTACATCCATATGGCACAATGTAGTGTAAATGCTAACAAAACCTATTAGGTCATAGTAGTTCTTACATCCATATAGCACAATGCAGTGTAAATGCTAACCTTACCTATTAGGTCGTAGTAGTTCTTACATCCATATGGCACAATGCAGTGTAAATGCTAACCTAACCTAACAGGTCACAGTAATTCTTACACCCATATAGCACAATGCAGTGTAAATGCTAACCTAACCTAACAGGTCATAGTAGTTCATATCCATATGGCACAATGCAGTGTAAATGCTAACCTAACCTATTAGGTCATAGTAGTTCTTACATCCATATGGCACAATGCAGTGTAAATGCTAACCTAACCTATTAGGTCATAGTAGTCCTTACATCCATGTGGCACAATGCAGTGTAAATGCTAACCTTACCTATTAGGTCATAGTAGTTCTTACATCCATATGGCACAATGTAGTTTAAATGCTAACGTATCCTAACAGGTCATAGTAGTTCTTACATCCATATGGCACAATGCAGTGTAAGTGCTAACCTAACCTATTAGGTCATAGTCGTTCTTACATCCATATGGCACAATGCAGTGTAAATGCTAACCTAACCTATTAGGTCATAGTAGTTCTTACATCCATATGGCACAATGCAGTGTAAATGCTAACCTAACCTAACAGGTCATAGTAACTCTTACGTCTATATGACATAACACAGTGCAAATGCTAAACTAACCTAAGTGGTCATTGTAGATCTTACATCCAAATCGCACAGTGCAGTGTAAATGCTAACCTAACCTATTAGGTCATAGTAGTTCTTACATCCATATGGCACAATGCAGTGTAAATGCTAACCTAACCTATTAGGTCATAGTAGTTCTTACATCCATATGTCACAATGCATTGTAAATGCTAACCTAGCCTAACAGGCCATAGTAGTTCTTACATTCATATTACACAATGCAGTGTAAATGCTATCTATCCTAACAGGTCACAGTAGTTCTTACATCCATATGCCACAATGCAGTGTAAATGCTATCTAACCAACCAGGTCATAGTAGTTCTTACATCCATATGGCACAATGCAGTGTAAATGCTATCTAACCTAACAAGTCATAGTCGTTATTACATCCATATGGCACAATGCATTGTAAATGCTATCTAACCTAACAGGTCACAGTATTTCTTACATCCATATGGCACAATGCAGTGTAAATGCTATATAACCTACCAGGTCACATTAGATCTTATATCCATATGGCACAATGCAGTGTAAATGCTATCTAACCTAACATTTCATAGTAGTTCTTACATCCATATTGCGCAATTCAGTGTAAATGCTATCCTAACACAACAGGTCATAGTAACTCTTACAATTATATGACATAATACAGTGCAAATGCTAATATAACCTAACAGGTCATAGTAGTTCTTACATCCAAATCGCACATTGCAGTGTAAATGCTAACCTAACCTAATAGGTCATAGTAGTTCTTACATCCATATGGCACAATGCAGTGTAAATGCTAACCTAACCTATCAGGTCACAGTAGTTCTTACATCCATATGGCACAATGTAGTGTAAATGCTAACAAAACCTATTAGGTCATAGTAGTTCTTACATCCATATAGCACAATGCAGTGTAAATGCTAACCTTACCTATTAGGTCGTAGTAGTTCTTACATCCATATGGCACAATGCAGTGTAAATGCTAACCTAACCTAACAGGTCACAGTAATTCTTACACCCATATAGCACAATGCAGTGTAAATGCTAACCTAACCTAACAGGTCATAGTAGTTCATATCCATATGGCACAATGCAGTGTAAATGCTAACCTAACCTATTAGGTCATAGTAGTTCTTACATCCATATGGCACAATGCAGTGTAAATGCTAACCTAACCTATTAGGTCATAGTAGTCCTTACATCCATGTGGCACAATGCAGTGTAAATGCTAACCTTACCTATTAGGTCATAGTAGTTCTTACATCCATATGGCACAATGTAGTTTAAATGCTAACGTATCCTAACAGGTCATAGTAGTTCTTACATCCATATGGCACAATGCAGTGTAAGTGCTAACCTAACCTATTAGGTCATAGTCGTTCTTACATCCATATGGCACAATGCAGTGTAAATGCTAACCTAACCTATTAGGTCATAGTAGTTCTTACATCCATATGGCACAATGCAGTGTAAATGCTAACCTAACCTAACAGGTCATAGTCGTTATTACATCCATATGGCACAATGCATTGTAAATGCTATCTAACCTAACAGGTCACAGTATTTCTTACATCCATATGGCACAATGCAGTGTAAATGCTATCTAACCTACCAGGTCACAGTAGATCTTATATCCATATGGCACAATGCAGTGTAAATGCTATCTAACCTAACATTTCATAGTAGTTCTTACATCCATATTGCGCAATTCAGTGTAAATGCTATCCTAACACAACAGGTCATAGTAACTCTTACAATTATATGACATAATACAGTGCAAATGCTAATATAACCTAACAGGTCATAGTAGTTCTTACATCCAAATCGCACATTGCAGTGTAAATGTTAACCTAACCTAATAGGTCATAGTAGCTCTTACATCCATATGGCACAATGCAGTGTAAATGCTAACCTAACCTATCAGGTCACAGTAGTTCTTACATCCATATGGCACAATGCAGTGTAAATGCTAACAAAACCTATTAGGTCATAGTAATTCTTACATCCATATGGCACAATACAGTGTAAATTCTAACCTAACCTATTAGGTCTCAGTAGTTCTTACATCCATATGGCACAAGGCAGTGTAAATGCTAACCTAACCTAACAGGTCACAGTAATTCTTACACCCATATAGCACAATGCATTGTAAATGCTAACCTAACATAACAGGTCACAGTAGTTCTTACATCCATATGGCACAATGCAGTGTAAATTCTAACCTAACCTATTAGGTCATAGTTTTTCTTACATCCATATGGCACAAAGCAGTGTAAATGCAAACCTAACCTATTAGGTCATAGTAGTTCTTACATCTATATGGCACAATGCAGTGTAAATTCTAACCTAACCTATTAGGTCATAGTAGTTCTTACATACATATGACACAATGCAGTGTAAATGCTAACCTAACCTAACAGGTCATAGTAGTTCTTACATCCATATGGTACAATGGAGTGTAAATGCTAACCTAACCTATTAGGTCATAGTAGTTCTTACATCCATATGGCACAATGCAGTGTAAATGCTAACCTAACCTATTAGGTCATAGTAGTTCTTACATCCATATGGCACAATGAAGTTTAAATGCTAACCTAACCTATTAGGTCATAGTAGTTCTTACATCCATATGGCACAATGCAGTGTAAATGCTAACCTAACCTATTAGGTCATAGTAGTCCTTACATCCATGTGGCACAATGCAGTGTAAATGCTAACCTTACCTATTAGGTCATAGTAGTTCTTACATCCATATGGCACAATGTAGTTTAAATGCTAACGTATCCTAACAGGTCATAGTAGTTCTTACATCCATATGGCACAATGCAGTGTAAGTGCTAACCTAACCTATTAGGTCATAGTCGTTCTTACATCCATATGGCACAATGCAGTGTAAATGCTAACCTAACCTATTAGGTCATAGTAGTTCTTACATCCATATGGCACAATGCAGTGTAAATGCTAACCTAACCTAACAGGTCATAGTCGTTATTACATCCATATGGCACAATGCATTGTAAATGCTATCTAACCTAACAGGTCACAGTATTTCTTACATCCATATGGCACAATGCAGTGTAAATGCTATCTAACCTACCAGGTCACAGTAGATCTTATATCCATATGGCACAATGCAGTGTAAATGCTATCTAACCTAACATTTCATAGTAGTTCTTACATCCATATTGCGCAATTCAGTGTAAATGCTATCCTAACACAACAGGTCATAGTAACTCTTACAATTATATGACATAATACAGTGCAAATGCTAATATAACCTAACAGGTCATAGTAGTTCTTACATCCAAATCGCACATTGCAGTGTAAATGTTAACCTAACCTAATAGGTCATAGTAGCTCTTACATCCATATGGCACAATGCAGTGTAAATGCTAACCTAACCTATCAGGTCACAGTAGTTCTTACATCCATATGGCACAATGCAGTGTAAATGCTAACAAAACCTATTAGGTCATAGTAATTCTTACATCCATATGGCACAATACAGTGTAAATTCTAACCTAACCTATTAGGTCTCAGTAGTTCTTACATCCATATGGCACAAGGCAGTGTAAATGCTAACCTAACCTAACAGGTCACAGTAATTCTTACACCCATATAGCACAATGCATTGTAAATGCTAACCTAACATAACAGGTCACAGTAGTTCTTACATCCATATGGCACAATGCAGTGTAAATTCTAACCTAACCTATTAGGTCATAGTTTTTCTTACATCCATATGGCACAAAGCAGTGTAAATGCAAACCTAACCTATTAGGTCATAGTAGTTCTTACATCTATATGGCACAATGCAGTGTAAATTCTAACCTAACCTATTAGGTCATAGTAGTTCTTACATACATATGACACAATGCAGTGTAAATGCTAACCTAACCTAACAGGTCATAGTAGTTCTTACATCCATATGGTACAATGGAGTGTAAATGCTAACCTAACCTATTAGGTCATAGTAGTTCTTACATCCATATGGCACAATGCAGTGTAAATGCTAACCTAACCTATTAGGTCATAGTAGTTCTTACATCCATATGGCACAATGAAGTTTAAATGCTAACCTAACCTAACAGGTCATAGTAGTTCTTACATCCATATGGCACAATGCAGTGTAAGTGCTAACCTAACCTATTAGGTCATAGTAAATCTTACATCCATATGGCACAATGTAGTTTAAATGCTAACCTAACCTAACAGGTCATAGTAGCTCTTACATCCATATGGCACAATGCAGTGTAAGTGCTAACGTAACCTATTAGGTCATAGTCGTTCTTACATCCATATGGCACAATGCAGTGTAAATGCTAACCTAAGCTATTAGGTCATAGTAGTTCTTATATCCATATGGCACAATGCTGTGTGAATGCTAACCTAAACTAACAGGTCACAGTAGTTCCTACATCAATATGGCACAATGCAGTGTAAATGCTAACTTAACCTATTAGGTCATAGTAGTTCTTACATCCATATGGCACAATACAGTGTAAATTCTAACCTAACCTATTAGGTCTCAGTAGTTCTTACATCCATATGGCACAAGGCAGTGTAAATGCTAACCTAACCTAACAGGTCACAGTAGTTCTTACATCCATATGGCACATTGCAGTGTAAATGCTAACCTAACCTATTAGTTCATAGTAGTTCTTACATCCATATGGCACAATGCAGTGTATATGCTATCCTAACCTATTAGGTCATACTAGTTCTTACATCCATATGGCTCAAGGCAGTGTAAATGCTAACCTAACCTATTAGGTCATAGCAGTTCTTACATCCATATGGCACAATGCAGTGTAAATGCTATCTAACCTAACAGGTCATAGTAACTCTTACGTCTATATGACATAACACAGTGCAAATGCTAAACTAACCTAAGTGGTCATTGTAGATCTTACATCCAAATCGCACAGTGCAGTGTAAATGCTAACCTAACCTATTAGGTCATAGTAGTTCTTACATCCATATGGCACAATGCAGTGTAAATGCTAACCTAACCTATTAGGTCATAGTAGTTCTTACATCCATATGTCACAATGCATTGTAAATGCTAACCTAGCCTAACAGGCCATAGTAGTTCTTACATTCATATTACACAATGCAGTGTAAATGCTATCTATCCTAACAGGTCACAGTAGTTCTTACATCCATATGCCACAATGCAGTCTAAATGCTATCTAACCAACCAGGTCATAGTAGTTCTTACATCCATATGGCACAATGCAGTGTAAATGCTATCTAACCTAACAAGTCATAGTCGTTATTACATCCATATGGCACAATGCATTGTAAATGCTATCTAACCTAACAGGTCACAGTATTTCTTACATCCATATGGCACAATGCAGTGTAAATGCTATATAACCTACCAGGTCACAGTAGATCTTATATCCATATGGCACAATGCAGTGTAAATGCTATCTAACCTAACATTTCATAGTAGTTCTTACATCCATATTGCGCAATTCAGTGTAAATGCTATCCTAACACAACAGGTCATAGTAACTCTTACAATTATATGACATAATACAGTGCAAATGCTAATATAACCTAACAGGTCATAGTAGTTCTTACATCCAAATCGCACATTGCAGTGTAAATGCTAACCTAACCTAATAGGTCATAGTAGTTCTTACATCCATATGGCACAATGCAGTGTAAATGCTAACCTAACCTATCAGGTCACAGTAGTTCTTACATCCATATGGCACAATGCAGTGTAAATGCTAACAAAACCTATTAGGTCATAGTAGTTCTTACATCCATATAGCACAATGCAGTGTAAATGCTAACCTTACCTATTAGGTCGTAGTAGTTCTTACATCCATATGGCACAATGCAGTGTAAATGCTAACCTAACCTAACAGGTCACAGTAATTCTTACACCCATATAGCACAATGCAGTGTAAATGCTAACCTAACCTAACAGGTCATAGTAGTTCATACATCCATATGGCACAATGCAGTGTAAATGCTAACCTAACCTATTAGGTCATAGTAGTTCTTACATCCATATGGCACAATGCAGTGTAAATGCTAACCTAACCTATTAGGTCATAGTAGTCCTTACATCCATGTGGCACAATGCAGTGTAAATGCTAACCTTACCTATTAGGTCATAGTAGTTCTTACATCCATATGGCACAATGTAGTTTAAATGCTAACGTATCCTAACAGGTCATAGTAGTTCTTACATCCATATGGCACAATGCAGTGTAAGTGCTAACCTAACCTATTAGGTCATAGTCGTTCTTACATCCATATTGCACAATGCAGTGTAAATGCTAACCTAACCTATTAGGTCATAGTAGTTCTTACATCTATATGGCACAATGCAGTGTAAATGCTAACCTAACCTAACAGGTCATAGTCGTTATTACATCCATATGGCACAATGCATTGTAAATGCTATCTAACCTAACAGGTCACAGTATTTCTTACATCCATATGGCACAATGCAGTGTAAATGCTATCTAACCTACCAGGTCACAGTAGATCTTATATCCATATGGCACAATGCAGTGTAAATGCTATCTAACCTAACATTTCATAGTAGTTCTTACATCCATATTGCGCAATTCAGTGTAAATGCTATCCTAACACAACAGGTCATAGTAACTCTTACAATTATATGACATAATACAGTGCAAATGCTAATATAACCTAACAGGTCATAGTAGTTCTTACATCCAAATCGCACATTGCAGTGTAAATGCTAACCTAACCTAATAGGTCATAGTAGTTCTTACATCCATATGGCACAATGCAGTGTAAATGCTAACCTAACCTATCAGGTCACAGTAGTTCTTACATCCATATGGCACAATGCAGTGTAAATGCTAACAAAACCTATTAGGTCATAGTAATTCTTACATCCATATGGCACAATGCAGTGTAAATGCTAACCTTACCTATTAGGTCGTAGTAGTTCTTACATCCATATGGCACAATGCAGTGTAAATGCTAACCTAACCTAACAGGTCACAGTAATTCTTACACCCATATAGCACAATGCAGTGTAAATGCTAACCTAACCTAACAGGTCATAGTAGTTCTTACATCCATATGGCACAATGCAGTGTAATTGCTAACCTAACCTATTAGGTCATAGTAGTTCTTACATCCATATGGCACAATGTAGTTTAAATGCTAACCTAACCTAACAGGTCATAGTAGCGCTTACATCCATATGGCACAATGTTGTGTAAGTGCTAACCTAACCTATTAGGTCATAGTCGTTCTTACATCCATATGGCACAATGCAGTGTAAATGGTAACCTAACCTATTAGGTCATAGTAGTTCTTACATCCATATGGCACAATGCAGTGTAAATGCTAACCAAACCTAACTGGTCATAGTCGTTATTACATCCATATGGCACAATGCATTGTAAATGCTATCTAACCTAACAGGTCACAGTATTTCTTACATCCATATGGCACAATGCAGTGTAAATGCTATCTAACCTACCAGGTCACAGTAGATCTTATATCCATATGGCACAATGCAGTGTAAATGCTATCTAACCTAACATTTCATAGTAGTTCTTACATCCATATTGCGCAATTCAGTGTAAATGCTATCCTAACACAACAGGTCATAGTAACTCTTACAATTATATGACATAATACAGTGCAAATGCTAATATAACCTAACAGGTCATAGTAGTTCTTACATCCAAATCGCACATTGCAGTGTAAATGCTAACCTATCCTAACAGGTCATAGTAGTTCTTACATCCATATGGCAACAATGCAGTGTAAATGCTAACCTAACCTATTAGGTCTTAGTAGTTCTTACATCCATATGGCACAATGTAGGGTAAAATATAACCTAACCTAACAGGTCACAGTAGTTCTTACATCCATATGGCACAATGCAGTGTAAATTCTAACCTAACCTATTAGGTCATAGTAGTTCTTACATCCATATGGCACAATGCAGTGTCAATGCTAACCTAACCTATTAGGTCATAGTAGTTCTTATATCCATATGGCACAATGCAGTGTAAATTCTAACCTAACCTATTAGGTCATAGTAGTTCTTACATCCATATGGCACAATGCAGTGTAAATGCTGACATAACCTAACAGGTCACAGTAGTTCTTACATCCATATGGCACAATGCAGTGTAAATGCTATCTAACCTAACATTTCATAGTAGTTCTTACATCCATATTGCGCAATTCAGTGTAAATGCTATCCTAACACAACAGGTCATAGTAACTCTTACAATTATATGACATAATACAGTGCAAATGCTAATATAACCTAACAGGTCATAGTAGTTCTTACATCCAAATCGCACATTGCAGTGTAAATGCTAACCTAACCTAATAGGTCATAGTAGTTCTTACATCCATATGGCACAATGCAGTGTAAATGCTAACCTAACCTATCAGGTCACAGTAGTTCTTACATCCATATGGCACAATGCAGTGTAAATGCTAACAAAACCTATTAGGTCATAGTAATTCTTACATCCATATGGCACAATGCAGTGTAAATGCTAACCTTACCTATTAGGTCGTAGTAGTTCTTACATCCATATGGCACAATGCAGTGTAAATGCTAACCTAACCTAACAGGTCACAGTAATTCTTACACCCATATAGCACAATGCATTGTAAATGCTAACCTAACATAACAGGTCACAGTAGTTCTTACATCCATATGGCACAATGCAGTGTAAATTCTAACCTAACCTATTAGGTCATAGTTTTTCTTACATCCATATGGCACAAAGCAGTGTAAATGCAAACCTAACCTATTAGGTCATAGTAGTTCTTACATCTATATGGCACAATGCAGTGTAAATTCTAACCTAACCTATTAGGTCATAGTAGTTCTTACATACATATGACACAATGCAGTGTAAATGCTAACCTAACCTAACAGGTCATAGTAGTTCTTACATCCATATGGTACAATGGAGTGTAAATGCTAACCTAACCTATTAGGTCATAGTAGTTCTTACATCCATATGGCACAATGCAGTGTAAATGCTAACCTAACCTATTAGGTCATAGTAGTTCTTACATCCATATGGCACAATGTAGTTTAAATGCTAACCTAACCTAACAGGTCATAGTAGTTCTTACATCCATATGGCACAATGCAGTGTAAGTGCTAACCTAACCTATTAGGTCATAGTAAATCTTACATCCATATGGCACAATGTAGTTTAAATGCTAACCTAACCTAACAGGTCATAGTAGCTCTTACATCCATATGGCACAATGCAGTGTAAATGCTAACCTAAGCTATTAGGTCATAGTAGTTCTTATATCCATATGGCACAATGCTGTGTGAATGGTAACCTAAACTAACAGGTCACAGTAGTTCCTACATCAATATGGCACAATGCAGTGTAAATGCTAACTTAACCTATTAGGTCATAGTAGTTCCTACATCCATATGGCACAATACAGTGTAAATTCTAACCTAACCTATTAGGTCTCAGTAGTTCTTACATCCATATGGCACAAGGCAGTGTAAATGCTAACCTAACCTAACAGGTCACAGTAGTTCTTACATCCATATGGCACATTGCAGTGTAAATGCTAACCTAACCTATTAGTTCATAGTAGTTCCTACATCCATATGGCACAATGCAGTGTATATGCTATCCTAACCTATTAGGTCATACTAGTTCTTACATCCATATGGCTCAAGGCAGTGTAAATGCTAACCTAACCTATTAGGTCATAGCAGTTCTTACATCCATATGGCACAATGCAGTGTAAATGCTTTCTAACCTAACAGGTCATAGTAACTCTTACGTCTATATGACATAACACAGTGCAAATGCTAAACTAACCTAAGTGGTCATTGTAGATCTTACATCCAAATCGCACAGTGCAGTGTAAATGCTAACCTAACCTATTAGGTCATAGTAGTTCTTACATCCATATGGCACAATGCAGTGTAAATGCTAACCTAACCTATTAGGTCATAGTAGTTCTTACATCCATATGTCACAATGCATTGTAAATGCTAACCTAGCCTAACAGGCCATAGTAGTTCTTACATTCATATTACACAATGCAGTGTAAATGCTATCTATCCTAACAGGTCACAGTAGTTCTTACATCCATATGCCACAATGCAGTGTAAATGCTATCTAACCAACCAGGTCATAGTAGTTCTTACATCCATATGGCACAATGCAGTGTAAATGCTATCTAACCTAACAAGTCATAGTCCTTATTACATCCATATGGCACAATGCATTGTAAATGCTATCTAACCTAACAGGTCACAGTATTTCTTACATCCATATGGCACAATGCAGTGTAAATGCTATATAACCTACCAGGTCACAGTAGATCTTATATCCATATGGCACAATGCAGTGTAAATGCTATCTAACCTAACATTTCATAGTAGTTCTTACATCCATATTGCGCAATTCAGTGTAAATGCTATCCTAACACAACAGGTCATAGTAACTCTTACAATTATATGACATAATACAGTGCAAATGCTAATATAACCTAACAGGTCATAGTAGTTCTTACATCCAAATCGCACATTGCAGTGTAAATGCTAACCTAACCTAATAGGTCATAGTAGTTCTTACATCCATATGGCACAATGCAGTGTAAATGCTAACCTAACCTATCAGGTCACAGTAGTTCTTACATCCATATGGCACAATGCAGTGTAAATGCTAACAACACCTATTAGGTCATAGTAGTTCTTACATCCATATAGCACAATGCAGTGTAAATGCTAACCTTACCTATTAGGTCGTAGTAGTTCTTACATCCATATGGCACAATGCAGTGTAAATGCTAACCTAACCTAACAGGTCACAGTAATTCTTACACCCATATAGCACAATGCAGTGTAAATGCTAACCTAACCTAACAGGTCATAGTAGTTCATACATCCATATGGCACAATGCAGTGTAAATGCTAACCTAACGTATTAGGTCATAGTAGTTCTTACATCCATATGGCACAATGCAGTGTAAATGCTAACCTAACCTATTAGGTCATAGTAGTCCTTACATCCATGTGGCACAATGCAGTGTAAATGCTAACCTAACCTATTAGGTCATAGTAGTTATTACATCCATATGGCACAATGCAGTGTAAATGCTAACCTAACCTAACAGGTCATAGTCGTTATTACATCCATATGGCACAATGCATTGTAAATGCTATCTAACCTAACAGGTCACAGTATTTCTTACATCCATATGGAACAATGCAGTGTAAATGCTATCTAACCTACCAGGTCACAGTAGATCTTATATCCATATGGCACAATGCAGTGTAAATGCTATCTAACCTAACATTTCATAGTAGTTCTTACATCCATATTGCGCAATTCAGTGTAAATGCTATCCTAACACAACAGGTCATAGTAACTCTTACAATTATATGACATAATACAGTGCAAATGCTAATATAACCTAACAGGTCATAGTAGTTCTTACATCCAAATCGCACATTGCAGTGTAAATGCTAACCTAACCTAATAGGTCATAGTAGTTCTTACATCCATATGGCACAATGCAGTGTAAATGCTAACCTAACCTATCAGGTCACAGTAGTTCTTACATCCATATGGCACAATGCAGTGTAAATGCTAACAAAACCTATTAGGTCATAGTAATTCTTACATCCATATGGCACAATGCAGTGTAAATGCTAACCTTACCTATTAGGTCGTAGTAGTTCTTACATCCATATGGCACAATGCAGTGTAAATGCTAACCTAACCTAACAGGTCACAGTAATTCTTACACCCATATAGCACAATGCAGTGTAAATGCTAACCTAACCTAACAGGTCATAGTAGTTCTTACATCCATATGGCACAACGCAGTGTAATTGCTAACCTAACCTATTAGGTCATAGTAGTTCTTACATCCATATGGCACAATGTAGTTTAAATGCTAACCTAACCTAACAGGTCATAGTAGCGCTTACATCCATATGGCACAATGTTGTGTAAGTGCTAACCTAACCTATTAGGTCATAGTCGTTCTTACATCCATATGGCACAATGCAGTGTAAATGCTAACCTAACCTATTAGGTCATAGTAGTTCTTACATCCATATGGCACAATGCAGTGTAAATGCTAACCAAACCTAACTGGTCATAGTCGTTATTACATCCATATGGCACAATGCATTGTAAATGCTATCTAACCTAACAGGTCACAGTATTTCTTACATCCATATGGCACAATGCAGTGTAAATGCTATCTAACCTACCAGGTCACAGTAGATCTTATATCCATATGGCACAATGCAGTGTAAATGCTATCTAACCTAACATTTCATAGTAGTTCTTACATCCATATTGCGCAATTCAGTGTAAATGCTATCCTAACACAACAGGTCATAGTAACTCTTACAATTATATGACATAATACAGTGCAAATGCTAATATAACCTAACAGGTCATAGTAGTTCTTACATCCAAATCGCACATTGCAGTGTAAATGCTAACCTATCCTAACAGGTCATAGTAGTTCTTACATCCATATGGCAACAATGCAGTGTAAATGCTAACCTAACCTATTAGGTCTTAGTAGTTCTTACATCCATATGGCACAATGTAGGGTAAAATATAACCTAACCTAACAGGTCACAGTAGTTCTTACATCCATATGGCACAATGCAGTGTAAATTCTAACCTAACCTATTAGGTCATAGTAGTTCTTACATCCATATGGCACAATGCAGTGTCAATGCTAACCTAACCTATTAGGTCATAGTAGTTCTTATATCCATATGGCACAATGCAGTGTAAATTCTAACCTAACCTATTAGGTCATAGTAGTTCTTACATCCATATGGCACAATGCAGTGTCAATGCTGACATAACCTAACAGGTCACAGTAGTTCTTACATCCATATGGCACAATGCAGTGTAAATGCTATCTAACCTAACATTTCATAGTAGTTCTTACATCCATATTGCGCAATTCAGTGTAAATGCTATCCTAACACAACAGGTCATAGTAACTCTTACAATTATATGACATAATACAGTGCAAATGCTAATATAACCTAACAGGTCATAGTAGTTCTTACATCCAAATCGCACATTGCAGTGTAAATGCTAACCTAACCTAATAGGTCATAGTAGTTCTTACATCCATATGGCACAATGCAGTGTAAATGCTAACCTAACCTATCAGGTCACAGTAGTTCTTACATCCATATGGCACAATGCAGTGTAAATGCTAACAAAACCTATTAGGTCATAGTAATTCCTACATCCATATGGCACAATGCAGTGTAAATGCTAACCTTACCTATTAGGTCGTAGTAGTTCTTACATCCATATGGAACAATGCAGTGTAAATGCTAACCTAACCTAACAGGTCACAGTAATTCTTACACCCATATAGCACAATGCATTGTAAATGCTAACCTAACATAACAGGTTACAGTAGTTCTTACATCCATATGGCACAATGCAGTGTAAATTCTAACCTAACCTATTAGGTCATAGTTTTTCTTACATCCATATGGCACAAAGCAGTGTAAATGCAAACCTAACCTATTAGGTCATAGTAGTTCTTACATCTATATGGCACAATGCAGTGTAAATTCTAACCTAACCTATTAGGTCATAGTAGTTCTTACATACATATGACACAATGCAGTGTAAATGCTAACCTAACCTAACAGGTCATAGTAGTTCTTACATCCATATGGTACAATGGAGTGTAAATGCTAACCTAACCTATTAGGTCATAGTAGTTCTTACATCCATATGGCACAATGCAGTGTAAATGCTAACCTAACCTATTAGGTCATAGTAGTTCTTACATCCATATGGCACAATGTAGTTTAAATGCTAACCTAACCTAACAGGTCATAGTAGTTCTTACATCCATATGGCACAATGCAGTGTAAGTGCTAACCTAACCTATTAGGTCATAGTAAATCTTACATCCATATGGCACAATGTAGTTTAAATGCTAACCTAACCTAACAGGTCATAGTAGCTCTTACATCCATATGGCACAATGCAGTGTAAGTGCTAACGTAACCTATTAGGTCATAGTCGTTCTTACATCCATATGGCACAATGCAGTGTAAATGCTAACCTAAGCTATTAGGTCATAGTAGTTCTTATATCCATATGGCACAATGCTGTGTGAATGGTAACCTAAACTAACAGGTCACAGTAGTTCCTACATCAATATGGCACAATGCAGTGTAAATGCTAACTTAACCTATTAGGTCATAGTAGTTCCTACATCCATATGGCACAATACAGTGTAAATTCTAACCTAACCTATTAGGTCTCAGTAGTTCTTACATCCATATGGCACAAGGCAGTGTAAATGCTAACCTAACCTAACAGGTCACAGTAGTTCTTACATCCATATGGCACATTGCAGTGTAAATGCTAACCTAACCTATTAGTTCATAGTAGTTCCTACATCCATATGGCACAATGCAGTGTATATGCTATCCTAACCTATTAGGTCATACTAGTTCTTACATCCATATGGCTCAAGGCAGTGTAAATGCTAACCTAACCTATTAGGTCATAGCAGTTCTTACATCCATATGGCACAATGCAGTGTAAATGCTATCTAACCTAACAGGTCATAGTAACTCTTACGTCTATATGACATAACACAGTGCAAAAGCTAAACTAACCTAAGTGGTCATTGTAGATCTTACATCCAAATCGCACAGTGCAGTGTAAATGCTAACCTAACCTATTAGGTCATAGTAGTTCTTACATCCATATGGCACAATGCAGTGTAAATGCTAACCTAACCTATTAGGTCATAGTAGTTCTTACATCCATATGTCACAATGCATTGTAAATGCTAACCTAGCCTAACAGGCCATAGTAGTTCTTACATTCATATTACACAATGCAGTGTAAATGCTATCTATCCTAACAGGTCACAGTAGTTCTTACATTCATATGCCACAATGCAGTGTAAATGCTATCTAACCAACCAGGTCATAGTAGTTCTTACATCCATATGGCACAATGCAGTGTAAATGCTATCTAACCTAACAAGTCATAGTCCTTATTACATCCATATGGCACAATGCATTGTAAATGCTATCTAACCTAACAGGTCACAGTATTTCTTACATCCATATGGCACAATGCAGTGTAAATGCTATATAACCTACCAGGTCACAGTAGATCTTATATCCATATGGCACAATGCAGTGTAAATGCTATCTAACCTAACATTTCATAGTAGTTCTTACATCCATATTGCGCAATTCAGTGTAAATGCTATCCTAACACAACAGGTCATAGTAACTCTTACAATTATATGACATAATACAGTGCAAATGCTAATATAACCTAACAGGTCATAGTAGTTCTTACATCCAAATCGCACATTGCAGTGTAAATGCTAACCTAACCTAATAGGTCATAGTAGTTCTTACATCCATATGGCACAATGCAGTGTAAATGCTAACCTAACCTATCAGGTCACAGTAGTTCTTACATCCATATGGCACAATGCAGTGTAAATGCTAACAAAACCTATTAGGTCATAGTAGTTCTTACATCCATATAGCACAATGCAGTGTAAATGCTAACCTTACCTATTAGGTCGTAGTAGTTCTTACATCCATATGGCACAATGCAGTGTAAATGCTAACCTAACCTAACAGGTCACAGTAATTCTTACACCCATATAGCACAATGCAGTGTAAATGCTAACCTAACCTAACAGGTCATAGTAGTTCATACATCCATATGGCACAATGCAGTGTAAATGCTAACCTAACGTATTAGGTCATAGTAGTTCTTACATCCATATGGCACAATGCAGTGTAAATGCTAACCTAACCTATTAGGTCATAGTAGTCCTTACATCCATGTGGCACAATGCAGTGTAAATGCTAACCTAACCTATTAGGTCATAGTAGTTATTACATCCATATGGCACAATGCAGTGTAAATGCTAACCTAACCTAACAGGTCATAGTCGTTATTACATCCATATGGCACAATGCATTGTAAATGCTATCTAACCTAACAGGTCACAGTATTTCTTACATCCATATGGAACAATGCAGTGTAAATGCTATCTAACCTACCAGGTCACAGTAGATCTTATATCCATATGGCACAATGCAGTGTAAATGCTATCTAACCTAACATTTCATAGTAGTTCTTACATCCATATTGCGCAATTCAGTGTAAATGCTATCCTAACACAACAGGTCATAGTAACTCTTACAATTATATGACATAATACAGTGCAAATGCTAATATAACCTAACAGGTCATAGTAGTTCTTACATCCAAATCGCACATTGCAGTGTAAATGCTAACCTAACCTAATAGGTCATAGTAGTTCTTACATCCATATGGCACAATGCAGTGTAAATGCTAACCTAACCTATCAGGTCACAGTAGTTCTTACATCCATATGGCACAATGCAGTGTAAATGCTAACAAAACCTATTAGGTCATAGTAATTCTTACATCCATATGGCACAATGCAGTGTAAATGCTAACCTTACCTATTAGGTCGTAGTAGTTCTTACATCCATATGGCACAATGCAGTGTAAATGCTAACCTAACCTAACAGGTCACAGTAATTCTTACACCCATATAGCACAATGCAGTGTAAATGCTAACCTAACCTAACAGGTCATAGTAGTTCTTACATCCATATGGCACAACGCAGTGTAATTGCTAACCTAACCTATTAGGTCATAGTAGTTCTTACATCCATATGGCACAATGTAGTTTAAATGCTAACCTAACCTAACAGGTCATAGTAGCGCTTACATCCATATGGCACAATGTTGTGTAAGTGCTAACCTAACCTATTAGGTCATAGTCGTTCTTACATCCATATGGCACAATGCAGTGTAAATGCTAACCTAACCTATTAGGTCATAGTAGTTCTTACATCCATATGGCACAATGCAGTGTAAATGCTAACCAAACCTAACTGGTCATAGTCGTTATTACATCCATATGGCACAATGCATTGTAAATGCTATCTAACCTAACAGGTCACAGTATTTCTTACATCCATATGGCACAATGCAGTGTAAATGCTATCTAACCTACCAGGTCACAGTAGATCTTATATCCATATGGCACAATGCAGTGTAAATGCTATCTAACCTAACATTTCATAGTAGTTCTTACATCCATATTGCGCAATTCAGTGTAAATGCTATCCTAACACAACAGGTCATAGTAACTCTTACAATTATATGACATAATACAGTGCAAATGCTAATATAACCTAACAGGTCATAGTAGTTCTTACATCCAAATCGCACATTGCAGTGTAAATGCTAACCTATCCTAACAGGTCATAGTAGTTCTTACATCCATATGGCAACAATGCAGTGTAAATGCTAACCTAACCTATTAGGTCTTAGTAGTTCTTACATCCATATGGCACAATGTAGGGTAAAATATAACCTAACCTAACAGGTCACAGTAGTTCTTACATCCATATGGCACAATGCAGTGTAAATTCTAACCTAACCTATTAGGTCATAGTAGTTCTTACATCCATATGGCACAATGCAGTGTCAATGCTAACCTAACCTATTAGGTCATAGTAGTTCTTATATCCATATGGCACAATGCAGTGTAAATTCTAACCTAACCTATTAGGTCATAGTAGTTCTTACATCCATATGGCACAATGCAGTGTAAATGCTGACATAACCTAACAGGTCACAGTAGTTCTTACATCCATATGGCTCAATGAAGTGTAAATGCTAACCTAACCTAACAGGTCATAGTAGTTCTTACATCCATATGGCACAATGCAGTGTAAATGCTAACCTAACCTATTAGGTCATAGTAGTTCTTACATCCATATGGCACAATGCAGGGTAAATGCTAACCTAACCTATTAGGTCATAGTAGTTCTTACATCCATGTGGCACAATGCAGTGTAAATGCTAACCTTACCCATTAGGTCATAGTAGTTCTTACATCCATATGGCACAATGTAGTTTAAATGCTAACGTATCCTAACAGGTCATAGTAGTTCTTACATCCATATGGCACAATGCAGTGTAAGTGCTAACCTAACCTATTAGGTCATAGTAGTTCTTACATCCATATGGCACAATGTAGTTTAAATGCTAACCTAACCTAACAGGTCATAGTAGCTCTTACATCCATATGGCACAATGTAGTGTAAGTGCTAACCTAACCTATTAGGTCATAGTCGTTCTTACATCCATATGGCACAATGCAGTGTAAATGCTAACCTAACCTATTAGGTCTTAGTAGTTCTTACATCCATATGGCACAATGCAGTGTAAATGCTAACCTAACCTAACAGGTCATAGTAGTTCTTACATTTATATGGCACAGTGCAGTGTAAATGCTAACCTAACCTATTAGGTCATAGTAGTTCTTACATCCATTGTAACACTCTTAAAAATAAGGTGTTACATGTAAATTCATTTACATATTTAATTTTTATTTAATAATTATATCTGCACAAATTTAAAAAAAAAATTTAGTTTTAATGGTGCACTACGATTTTAAGCTAGCATAGATAGTAGCGCCCCTAGCGGGTAAAAATGTAAAATATCGTACGAGTTAGTAACTTAGGGCAATTACCACATCACGCCTTGTGACCTAAGGATGGTCTGATATCGCCTGATCCAATGCACCAATCAAAAAATTCAAAATAATAAGTAAGGGTGGGAAATTTCAGTTAGCGCGTCCTTACAACGACCCCACTTCTCAAAAGGTCCCCGATCGAGACGGACGTGATGGCATTTTTGGACGTAACCTAGAATTTTACAAGCTTCCAGTATTCAAAATTTAAGATGTCAAGGCCGGTGCCAAATTTTATAAACGCAACTAAAGAAGAAGTCAGAATCGATTATTTATGTGTTTCCAATAAGTAAAAGTTTATATCATTTTTGTATAAGAGCGCTGTTCCAGGATCGATGTGCAGTGATTAGTGATTCCAAGAGCCATGGGCAATGTTTTGTGGTATGTGTTAAAGTGTTTTGCAAGTAATGTGCACAACCAGGTACGTTTTAGATAATAATAATTGTTACGTACTTTTCTTTAAATTAAATATAATTTAAAACACATTGTAAATGTTTCAGAGAGGGACTCCTTATCGGCCAACCTTTGTCTCTTACAAGGTTCGGTACGCCCCAGTTCCTTTCGAAACGTCGGTTAAACGACATCTCTCCCGTCACTCTCGACGTGACGTAGTTTTTGTGTGTTCTAAACGAGGCTCGGTTTAGACCATTTTTCTCTCTTTGTTTCCCCTGTCGTGTGGCGAAGGTACTCTTAACATTAATAGTGACATTTTGAATATATAAATGATTTCTTTAAGTTCAACAGGTAAATGATAAGTGCGGGAAAGGGTGCACCCGAATAACTGTCCGACAAGTGGTGGTACTTCGCCCAGTGAGGTATGTACAAAACGTCAACTTCATTTATTTAATTATTTAAGGTCCTCCGGAAATCAATGTTGCCGTTACATGGCAAAATATTTAACATTTTTGGTCCTACGGCCCGGATCTTTTGAAAAGGTCCTATGTTAAAACATGTCCACAAGTGTGACGTACATATTTCCAACCACACGCAATATCTTGTCCTTGATACAAAGCTTACCTCACTTAATTTCTTATCTATCAGCTGTTCAAATACAGTAGATTATAACAAACCCTCTCTGAAATCATATCTTTATAATTAATAGCTTGTTTATTTGTAAACAATTCGTATGATTCAAAATGTATGTTTCCCATTCATGCTAATGTTAATAGGCTAATATATTTATAAATATGTTCTGCTAACTATTTAGTATGGTAAAAGAGGTCCCCTATGATTTCAGTGCTTATAAATTGCAAATTTATATTTACTAATGCTTATTGTTTTGAAGCAGATCATTCAGTTACATGCTGTCCAATGTAATTGTAATATTTCCTTTTAAAATATTTACATTTTTTCATAATTTGTATTGAACATTTTTCTTATTGCAATTATTGGAAGATATCTTGTTATTGTAACCTTGAATAAGAACATTTGTTTACTTCAACTGTTTACGTCCGTTCATAAGTTCAAATATTCAATATTTACATTTCTTTGTGAGAAACTAGTTTATGCTTTCTCTATCGCTCTTGCTATTAGTATAGCCTATTTTGTTAGTGTATTTAAAGAGCCTTATTGTTATTGTAGATATAATTCAATTCTACAAAATGGCCAAATCGCTAAGGGTATTCACTGCTAAGAAGGAAGCTCTATTTTCCCAGATCCAATCTATTTATGATCTCACGCAAAAGATTTCTGATAAAGCGATCATGCAGGAATTAATGATCCGAGCTCCCTCTGTCGCTAGCATTAAACAAGAATTTTTAGACACATTGGACTTATTCAATGAACTCTCGTTGGAAAAAGATAACGATTTTATTCCCAATTTCTCAACTTCGGCTAATGATCTTGTATCTCGCATAAATTACACTGTTGCATCAATAGAAGCGAAACAAGCTGTTAGGCAAAAAACCGAAGCTAGCTCTTCACTCTCGTCGCAAATCCCACTGCGACTTCCAAAATTGGAACTCAAACATTTCACAGGTGATCCATTTGAATGGATTTCTTTCAAAAATCTCTTTGACTCTACCATACATAAAAATACATCTCTCAATGCTGTCACCAAACTACAGTATTTGCTCAGTGTACTCTCAGGTGAACCAATAAAATTAATTAACTCTTTACCTATTTCGGAAGTTAATTATCAAGTCGCGTATGACCTTCTTATGGAGAGATATCATTCTCCAAGACGATTAATGTCAATTCATCTCAATAGAATTCTCGACTTGCCGAATATCAATTACACTTCTAACCAAATGCGTAACTTTTTTACAAGTTACACAGAGAACACCCAAGCCTTGAAGGGGCTATAAATTGATATCACGAGTAACAATCCCTTATTGTCAGCGATGATTTTACGCAAGCTGGATTCTGCTATACTGAAGAAGCTTGGACAATCACGGGATAACACGTCGACCCTGGCAACACCTGCGGAAATTATCAACTTCCTCTCACAAAAATGTAGTGAACTTGAACACGCGACACTACATTCCTTTTCAACTCTCAACGCTAACTCATTACCTTCAAACTCACCTCAAATTTCAAAGGGAAAACAGTTAATGTATAAGACTCAGGTTAACCGAAAGGGGACTTCGCTGGTGACTTGTAACTCTGTCAATGACACAGCGTCTGAAACAAAGCATCCTTTATGTTTTCTGAGTAAAGGAACAGACCATAAAATCTATTCCTGCCTTACGTTTAAGGCCAAATCTCCGACAGAGAGTTTGAAGATCGCGAAGTCGTATAGTAGATGTATTTCATGTTTGGGCGCTCACAGTGTGAAGTTTTGTAAATCCAATTCGACTTGTTTTCAATGTAAAAGGAAACATCACACTCTTCTCCATTTCGACAACGATCACCTGCCTCAGCATACACCATTAAAGTCCTCTCTTTCCCAGGACCAAGGTGTAACAGAAGTTGTTCAGTCATCTATTAGTATGACATCTCAGGCGACTAATCCTGCCTCTCAAAGTACAACTGTGCTCCTGGGCACACTTTTAGTAAAACTCTCGTCTCCTACCGGGACGACTTATGTTTTTTGGGCTCTGGTGGACTCAGGAAGCCAATCCTCATTTATTTCAGAGCAAGTAGCTCAACTAATGTGTGTAACTCGAACGAGAAGTAATCACAACATTGTTGCACTTTCTCAAACTCTTACTCGCTCAAGGGGCATGACCTCTTTAGGCGTGCACACTCTCGATGGCACAGTAATAGCTGCCAAACATAATTTTCTCATTCTCGACAAAATTTGCGTCGATTTACCTCGTACTCACATTGACGTTAAAGTACTAAATAAGGTACAATCTTATACCCTTGCTGACCCTACTTTTCATTTGCCAAGTCGCATTGATATTCTTCTGGGCGGCGCCCTTTTTCCTTTAATATTGACTCCAACTACGCATTCTCTCGGCTCTAATATGCCGTGCCTGATAGGCACTCACTTTGGATTTATGGTTATGGGAGAAACTCCATGTCTGCCTACCCGTGAAAGGGAATCTAGTGCTAGTATGTCCACCACATTACTCACGGTGAATGACTTGGAACTGCACAATTCTCTGCAAAAATTCTGGCAACATGGAGAAGTGCCCTTCACCTTAAAACTCTCACCACATGATCAAGCATGTGAAGCTCATTATGTCGCTACTCATACACGCGACAGTTCAGGTCGTTACTGTGTCCAACTTCCTTTCAAACAAGATAAACCTCCTCTCGGAACTTCTCGCGGGAGCGCGGAAGTACGATTAAAATCTCTCGAACAAAAGTTCAACTTTAAGCCTCGCTTCAAGCAACTTTACGCAGAATTCATGTCTGACTATTTGACTTCTGGACACATGATTCTTGCCCAAAACACTCAGCTCAGTTCACCTCACTACGTTTTACCTCATCATGGGGTTTTAAATGAATCCAGCACCACTACTCGCCTTACAACAGTCTTTGATGCCAGTGCAAAAACATCCTACGGTTTCTCTCTCAACGACACCCTGTGGACAGGACAGAAAATGCAGACCAACATTTGTGATCTGTTACTCATGTTTCGCTATCATAATGTGGTTTTTACTTGCGATATACGTCAGATCAAAGTCCACCCTGACGATCAACCTTATCAGCTGATCCTATGGAGGGACCATGTCGATCAACCTATTTCCACTTATCAATTGACCACAGTAACCTATGGACTTAGTTGTTCACCTTACCTGGCGATAAGAACTCTTCATCAGCTCGCCTCCGATGAAGGTGCTTCATTCCCTCAGGCTGCCGAAGTACTCCGCACACAAACGTTTGTCGACGACATTATTGCGGGTGGTGATTCCATTGATGAGGCCTCTCATTTGAAAACTCAGCTCATTTCTCTTTTACTTCGAGGTGGCTTCGAATTGCGGAAATGGACTACTAACGCTTATCAACTATTACAGGATCTTCCAGACGAACACCTAGAGACACCCACGTTTCTTCAGGATACCGCACAACCTCATTATAATATTCTCGGACTTCATTGGTCATCCTCTTCGGACGCTTTTACTTACCATTTGAATTTTCCTCGAAACTCTAAAACTAAACGCCAAGTGCTCAGCGTTATCGCTCAAATATATGACCCTTGTGGTTTGCTTTCGCCTGTTGTCATGTGGGCGAAATGTTTTATGCAGCTCCACTGGACAAAAGGGTTAGACTGGGACCAATCCCTACCACCTGAACTTCTAACTCAGTGGCAAACATTTGCAAAGACTTCTAATTGTTTAAAAAATATTGTAATTCCGCGGGCTTTACGCTTACTCGCCTAACATTGAGTTACACGGTTTCTCAGATGCTTCTGAGAGTGGATACGCTGCTGTCATTTACTTAAGATGTCAGATTAGGGACAACTCGGTGGTAATTCGGCAACTATTATCGAAGACTCGGGTAGTCCCACTGAAAACACTCACTGTACCTCGCTTGGAGCTAAGTGCTGCTCATTTACTCGCTCAATTAGTGGCGTATATTATATCTCTTTATAACAAAAAAAATGGAATTTTCCTCTGTTTTTCTATGGTGCGATTCGTCAGTAACACTGGCATGGATACAAACACCTCCTTATCGACTCAAAACCTTTGTCGCCAATCGGGTAGCGCAGGTTCAAGAATTATTGCCTTCTCATTATTGGAGGCACGTACCGAGTGAACACAATCCCGCTGACTGCGCGTTACGTGGATTACTTCCTTCAGACCTACCTCAACATAAATTATGGTGGTACGGACCCTCTTGGTTACAACAGTCGCATGATAACTGGCCTATATCTCATTTTGAGCCTGCAAAACTCATTGACACAGGGGAATATAAACCTATTTCACCTATATCTCTTCTCTCCACTGTTCACTCAGAATGGGACTTGCTGCGGAAATATTCTAGCTTTAGTCGACTGCAGCGTGTAATGACGTACTTGTTGCGTTTCATACACAACTCTCGTCACTTAGGAAGAACTGTTGGACCTCTCACTACGGGGGAGTTGAACTCAGCCAGAATCCGAATATTCAAATTACTTCAGGCATCCTCCTTCATCGAATATTTAAAGGCATTAGGAAACACCCCTCCTAACAGGGTATCTTCTAGGCTTCGACGATTAACACCATTTCTCGATAGCGATGGCGTCCTGCGAGTTGGTGGACGACTCGAAGCAGCACAGATTCGTTATGAGACACAACATCCGGTGATTTTGCCTAAGAAACACCCTGTGGTTGACTCCTTTATTGGCCTATATCATCGGAAGTACCTTCATTCTGGAGATCAACTCACTCAATCACTTCTCGCACAACAGGTGTGGATATTGTGTGCTCGGAATGTAATCCGTGCACGCGTCTTCAAGTGTATTGTGTGCTTTAAGCACCGACCTAAAAATAAAAATCCTCTTATGGGAAACTTACCTCAACCTCGACTGACCCCTACTCTCCCATTTCGCAACACAGGCATTGATTATGGTGGTCCTTTCACTCTGAAAGTACATAATCTACGCTCTATTCGAACTATCAAGGCATACATCTGTGTCTTTGTTTGCCTTGTCACCAAAGCTGTTCACATTGAGGTGGTCACTGATCTCTCGACGGACGCGTTCATCGCAACATTTACTCGATTTGTGTCTAGACGAGGTCTTTGTCAACACGTCTATTCCGACTGCGGAACAAACCTTGTGGGAGCTGACAATGCTCTGCGATCTCTAATCAGGACCTCAGGACAAAATCTCGTTTGTGAATTTTCATTTCAACGTGGAGTTAATTTTCACTTCAATCCTCCTGCTGCACCTCATCAAGGAGGGCTATGGGAAAGCGCAATTAAAAGCGCTAAACATCACTTGCGTCACGTCATAGGTGAACACGTTCTAACTCTCTCCGAATTCATGACTGACAACTCAAGTCGAGTCAATCCTCAACTCTCGACCACTCACGCCTTTGTCTAACGATCCTTCCGATCTCACTGCTCTGACCCCAGGACACTTTTTAATTGGAGCTCCACTCGTCGCCGTACCCGAAAGAAATCTGGCTGAAGTCCCTACTAATCGACTTATGCATTGGCACCTCGTCCATGCTTTTCACCAACGCGTGTGGAAAAGGTGGCAGCTGGAATATCTTCACACTCTACAGCAGCGGACCAAATGGACGGAAACGACAGACAACCAGCGTATGGGCGACCTAGTGCTAGTGCATCAACCTACTCTGCCTCTCTCTTGGCCATTGGCAAGAATGACACAGGTGTTCCCTGGCACAGACGGTGTGGTGCGAGTTGTTCACCTCAAGACACAGCAAGGACTTATAACTCGACCTTCTCATAAGGTTTTCCCCCTGCCCATTAGTGCAGAATAAACTTTTTATTTTTCTCATGTTTCTAGAAAAGGAATTTTTTATTTTATTTAGTGTATATTTGTTTTTTGTGAAGAACTCTCAGTTTGTTTATTGATAATTATTGTTTCTTTTCTCTCATGCTGGGGTAGCTTATATTGTATTCTTCTTTGAATCCTAGGAGGATTCAAGGCCCCCGGTATGTTACGTACTTTTCTTTAAATTAAAGATAATTTAAAAGACAGTGTAAATGCTTCAGAGAGGGACTCCTTATCGGCCAACCTTTGTCTCTTACAAGGTTCGGTACGCCCCAGTTCCTTTTGAAACCTCGGTTAAACGACATCTCTCCCGTCACTCTCGACGTGACGTAGTTTTTGTGTGTTCTAAACGAGGCTCGGTTTAGACCATTTTTCTCTCTTTGTTTCTCCTGTCGTGTGGCGAAGGTACTCTTAACATTAATAGTGACATTTTGAATATAAGTGATTTCTTCAGGTTCAACAGGTAAATAATAAGTGCGGAAAAGGGTGCACCCGAATAACTGTCCGACAAGTGGTGGTACTTCGCCCAGTGAAGTATGTACAAAACGTCAACTTCATTCATTTAATTATTTAAGGTCCTCCGGAAATCAATGTTGCCGTTACATGGCAAAATATTTAACAATAACGAAAATGTATTTTAATGTTAACTAAGTTGAATTCTAATTGATAAACGGTTAACACATGAACGGTAGAAATTGTCCTTTGAATATTTATTTCAAAATTAATTTGGAAAACTTAAGTTACTATCTTCTCGATATATATATATATATATATATAAATTTTAAAGGTTAATAAGTAATTAAAATGTATGGAATAATTAGCAGTAATTAAAAGATAATTACTTGAAACATTGGTGTCTCTTCTTCTATTGTAATTTGTCATTGATTAATAAATTGTCTAATTTTGTATTTTAAAACTTCCAATTCTTATTTCACAAGTAACCTAGTTCTAGCTTCAAGATAGAAGAGCGTCATAGACAGACAGTATTGCCTGAGTTATGACGTTAGAACTAGAGCCCAGGGTAAGTAATTAATTATTATGTTAATTAGTAATTAACACACATTTTTAAAAAACGTAAAACTTACCGCAGGAAAAAGGGCTGACCCGTTACACCATATGGCACAATGCAGTGTAAATGCTATCTAACCTAACAGGTCATAGTAACTCTTACGTTTATATGACATAACACAGTGCAAAAGCTAATCTAACCTAAATGGTCATAGTAGATCTTACATCCATATGGCACAATGCAGTGTAAATGCTAACCTAACCAAAAGGGTCACAGTAGTTCTTACATCCAAATCGCACAGTGCAGTGTAAATGCTAACCTAACCTATTAGGTCATAGTAGTTCTTACATCCATATGACACAATGCAGTGTAAGTGCTAACCTAACCTATTAGGTCATAGTAGTTCTTACATCCATATGGCACAATGCAGTGTAAATGCTAACCTAACCTATTAGGTCATAGTAGTTCTTATATCCACATGGCACAAGATAGTGTAAATACTAACCTAACATATTAGGTCATAGTAGTTCTTACATCCATATGGCACAATGCAGTGTAAATGCTAACCTAACCTATTAGGTCTCAGTAGTTCTTACATCCATATGGCACAATGCAGTGTAAATGCTAACCTAACCTATTAGGTCATAGTAGTTCTTATATCCATAAGGCACAAAACAGTGTAAATGCTAACCTAACCTATTAGGTCATAGTAGTTCTTACATCCATATGGCACAATGCAGTTTAAATGCTAACCTAACCTATTAGGTCATAGTAGTTCTTACATCCATATGGCACAATGCAGTGTAAATGCTAACCTAACCTAATAAGTCATAGTAGTTCCTAAAGCCATATGGCACAAGGCAGTTAAAATGCTAACCTAACCTAACAGGTCACAGTAGTTCTTACATTCATATGGCACAATGCAGCGTAAATGCTATCTAACCTATTAGGTCAGAGTAGTTCGTAAATCCATATGGCACAAGGCAGTTAAAATGCTAACCTAACCTAACAGGTCACAGTAGTTCTTACATCCATATAGCACAATGCAGTGTAATTGCTATCTAACCTAAGAGGTCACAGTAGTTCTTACATCCATATGGCACCATGCAGTGTAAATGCTAACCTAACCTATTAGGTCATAGTAGTTCTTACATCCATATGGCACAATGCAGTGTAAATGCTAACCTAACCTATTAGGTCATAGTAGTTCTTACATCCATAAGGCACATTGCAGTAAAATGCTAACCTAACCTATTAGGTCATAGTAGTTCTTACATCCATATGGCACAATGCAGTGTAAATGCTAACCTAACCTATTAGGTCATAGTACTTCTTACATCCATATGGCACAATGCAGTGTAATTGCTAACCTAGCCTATTAGGTCATAGTAGTTCTTACATCCATATGGCACAATGCAGTGTAAATGATAATCAAACCTATTAGGTCTTACTAGTTCTCACAATCATATGGCACAATGCAGTGTAAATGCTAACCTAACCTATTAGGTCATAGTAGTTCTTACATCCATATGGCACAATGCAGTGTAAATGCTAACCTAACCTATTAGGTCATAGTAGTTCTTATATCCACATGGCACAAGATAGTGTAAATACTAACCTAACATATTAGGTCATAGTAGTTCTTACATCCATATGGCACAATGCAGTGTAAATGCTAACCTAACCTATTAGGTCTCAGTAGTTCTTACATCCATATGGCACAATGCAGTGTAAATGCTAACCTAACCTATTAGGTCATAGTAGTTCTTATATCCACATGGCACAAGACAGTGTAAATGCTAACCTAACCTATTAGGTCATAGTAGTTCTTACATCCATATGGCACAATGCAGTTTAAATGCTAACCTAACCTATTAATTCTCAGTACTTCTTACATCCATATGGCACAAGGCAGTGTAAATGCTAACCTAACCTAACAGGTCACAGTAGTTCTTACATCCATATGTCACAATGCAGTGTAAATGCTAACCTAACCTATTAGGTCACAGTAGTTCTTACATCCATATGGCACAATGCAGTGTATGTGCTAACCTAACCTATTAGGTCATAGTAGTTCTTACATCCATATGGCACAAGGCAGTGTAAATGCTAACCGAACCTAACAGGCACAGTAGTTTTTACATCCATATGGCACAATGCAGTGTAAATGCTAACCTAACCTATTAGGTCATAGTAGTTCTTACATCCATATGGCACAATGCAGTGTAAATGCTAACCTAAGCTATTAGGTCATAGTAGTTATACATCCATATGGCACAATGCAGTGTAAGTGATACCTAACCTATTAGGTCATAGTAATTCTTACATCCATATGGAACAATGCAGTGTAAATGCTAACCTAACCTATTAGGTCATGGTAGTTCTTACATCCATATGTCACAATGCAGTGTAAATGCTAACCTAACCTTTCAGGTCACAGTATTTCTTACATTCATTTGGCACAAGGCAGTGAATATGCTAACTTAACCTATCAGGTCACAGTAGTTCTTACATCCATATGGCACAATGCAGTGTAAATGCTAACCTAACCTATTAGGTCATAGTAGTTCTTACATCCATATGGCACAATAAAGTGTAAATGCTAACCTAACCTATTAGGTCACAGTAGTTCTTACATACATGTGGCACAAGCCAGTGTAAATGCTAACCTAACCTAACAGGTCTCAGTAGTTCTTACATACATATGGCACAATGCAGTGTAAATGCTAACCTAACCTATTAGGTCACAGTATTTCTTACAACCATATGGCACAAGGCAGTGTAAATGCTAACCTAACCTAACAGGTCACAGTAGTTCTTACATCCATATGGCACAATGCAGTGTAAATGCTAACCTAACCTATTAGGTAATAGTAGTTCTTATATCCATATGGCACAATGCAGTGTAAATGCTAACCTAATCTATTAGGTCATGTTAGTTCTTACATCCATATTGCACAATGCAGTGTAAATGCTAACCTAAGCTATTAGGTCATAATAGTTCTTACATCCATAAGGCACAATGCAGTGTAAATGCTAACCTAACCTATTAGGTCATAGTAGTTCTAACATCTATATGGCACAATGCAGTGTAAATGCTAACCTAACCTAACAGGTCACAGTAGTTCTTACATCCATATGGCACAATGCAGTGTAAATGATAACCTAAACTATTAGGTCATAATAGTTTTTACATTCATATGGCACAATGCAGTGTAAATGCTATCCTAACCTAACAGGTCATAGTAGTTCTTACATCCATATGTCACAATGCAGTGTAAATGCTAACCTAACCTATCAGGTCACAGTATTTCTTACATTCATTTGGCACAAGGCAGTGTAAATGCAAACTTAACCTATCAGGTCACAGTAGTTCTTACATCCATATGGCACAATGCAGTGTAAATGCTAACCTAACCTATTAGGTCATAGTAGTTCTTATATCCATATGGCACAATACAGTGTAAATGCTAACCTAAACTATTAGGACACAGTAGTTCTTACAATTATGTGGCCCAAGGCAGTGTAAATGCTAACCTAACCTAACAGGTCTCAGTAGTTCTTACATCCATATGGCACAATGCAGTGTAAATGCTAACCTAACCTATTATGTCACAGTATTTCTTACAACCATATGGCACAAGGCAGTGTAAATGCTAACCTAACCTAACAGGTCACAGTAGTTCTAACATCCATATGGCACAATGCGGTGTAAATGCTAACCTAACCTATTAGGTCATGTTAGTTATTACATCCATAAGGCACAATGCAGTGTAAATGCTAACCTAACCTAACAGGTCATAGTAGTTCTTACATCCATATGTCACAATGCAGTGTAAATGCTAACCTAACCTATCAGGTCACAGTATTTCTTACATTCATTTGGCACAAGGCAGTGTAAATACAAACGTAACCTATCAGGTCACAGTAGTTCTTACATCCATATGGCACAATGCAGTGTAAATGCTAACCTAACCTATTAGGTCATAGTAGTTCTTACATCCATATGGCACAATGCAGTGTAAATGCTATCCAAACCTATTACGTCATAGTAGTTCTAACATCCATATGGCACAATGCAGTGTAAATGCTAACCTAACATATTAGGTCAGACTAGTTCTTACATCCATATGGCACAATGCAGTGTAAATGCTAACCTAACCTATTAGTTCATAATAGTTCTTACATCCTTATGGCATAATGCAGTGTAAATGCTTACCAAAACTAACAGGCCACAGTAGTTCTTACATCCATATGGCACAATGCGATGTAAATGCTAACCTAACCTATTAGGTCATAGTAGTTCTTATATCCATATGGCACATTGCAGAGTAAATGCTAACCTAACCTATTAGGTCACAGTAGTTCTTACATCCATATGGCACAATGCAGTGTAAATGATAACCAAACCTATTGGGTCATAATAGTTCTTATATCCATGTGGCACAATGCAGTGTAAATGCTAACCTAACCTATTAGGTCATACTAGTTTTTACATTCATATGGCACAATGCAGTGTAAATGCTAACCTAAACTAACAGGTCATAATAGTTCTTACAACCATATGCCACAATGTAGTTTAAATGCTAACCTAACCTAACAGGTCACAGTATTTCTTACATCCATATGGCACAATGCAGTGTAAATGCTAACCTAACCTATTAGGTCATAATAGTTCTTACATCCATATGGCACAATGCAGTGTAAATGCTAACCTAACCTATTAGGTCATAGTAGTTCTAACATCCATATGGCACAATGCAGTGTAAATGCTAACCTAACCTATTAGGTCACACTAGTTCTTACATCCATATGGTACAATGCAGTGTAAATGCTAACCTAACCTATTAGTTCATAAACGTTCTTACATCCTTATGGCATTGTGCAGTGTAAATGCTGACCTAACCTAACAGGTCACAGTAGTTCTTACATCCATATGTCACAATGCAGTGTAAATGCTAACCTTACCTATTAGGTCACACTAGATCTTACATCCATATGGCACAATGCAGTGTAAATGCTAACCTAACCTATTAGGTCATACTAGTTCTTACATCCATATTGCACAATCCAGTGTAAATGCTAACCTAACCTATTAGGTCATAGTAGTTCTAACATCCATATGGCACAATGCAGTGTAAATGCTAACCTAACCTATTAGGTCACACTAGTTCTTACATCCATATGGCACAATGCAGTGTAAATGCTAACCTAACCTATTAGTTCATAATAGTTCTTACATCCTTATGGCATAATGCAGTGTAAATGCTGACCTAACCTAACAGGCCACAGTAGTTCTTACATCCATATGTCACAATGCAGTGTAAATGCTAACCTTACCTATTAGGTCACACCAGTTCTTACATCCATATGGCACAATGCAGTGTAAATGCTAACCTAACCTATTAGGTCATACTAGTTCTTACATCCATATTGCAGAATCCAGTGTAAATGCTAACCTAACCTATTAGGTCATAGTATTTCTAACATCCATATGGCACAGTGCAGTGAAAATGCTAACCTAACCTAAGAGGTCACAGTAGTTCTTACATTCATATGGCACAATGCAGTGTAAATGCTATCTAACCTATTAGGTCATAGTAGTTCGTAAATCCATATGGCACAAGGCAGTTAAAATGCTAACCTAACATAACAGGTCACAGTAGTTCTTACATCCATATGGCACAATGCAGTGTAATTGCTATATCTAACCTAACAGGTCAGAGTAGTTCTTACATCCATATGGCACCATGCAGTGTAAATGCTAACCTAACCTATTAGGTCATAGTAGTTCTTACATCCATATGGCACAATGCAGTGTAAATGCTAACCTAACCTATTAGGTCTCAGTAGTTCTTACATCCATATGGCACAATGCAGTATAAATGCTAACCTAACCTATTAGGTCATAGTAGTTCTTATATCCACATGGCACAAGACATTGTAAATGCTAACCTAACCTATTAGGTCATAGTAGTTCTTACATCCATATGGCACAATGGAGTTTAAATGCTAACCTAACCTATTAGTTCTCAGTACTTCTTACATCCATATGGCACAAGGCAGTGTAAATGCTAACCTAACCTAACAGGTCACAGTAGTTCTTACATCCCTATGTCACAATGCAGTGTAAATGCTAACCTAACCTATTAGGTCACAGTAGTTCTTACATCCATATGGCACAATGCAGTGTATGTGCTAACCTAACCTATTAGGTCATAGTAGTTCTTACATCCATATGGCACAAGCCAGTGTAAATGCTAACCTAACCTAACAGGTCTCAGTAGTTCTTACATACATATGGCACAATGCAGTGTAAATGCTAACCTAACCTATTAGGTCACAGTATTTCTTACAACCATATGGCACAAGGCAGTGTAAATGCTAACCTAACCTAACAGGTCACAGTAGTTCTTACATCCATATGGCACAATGCAGTGTAAATGCTAACCTAACCTATTAGGTAATAGTAGTTCTTATATCCATATGGCACAATGCAGTGTAAATGCTAACCTAATCTATTAGGTCATGTTAGTTCTTACATCCATATTGCACAATGCAGTGTAAATGCTAACCTAAGCTATTAGGTCATAATAGTTCTTACATCCATAAGGCACAATGCAGTGTAAATGCTAACCTAACCTATTAGGTCATAGTAGTTCTAACATCTATATGGCACAATGCAGTGTAAATGCTAACCTAACCTAACAGGTCACAGTAGTTCTTACATCCATATGGCACAATGCAGTGTAAATGATAACCTAAACTATTAGGTCATAATAGTTTTTACATTCATATGGCACAATGCAGTGTAAATGCTATCCTAACCTAACAGGTCATAGTAGTTCTTACATCCATATGTCACAATGCAGTGTAAATGCTAACCTAACCTATCAGGTCACAGTATTTCTTACATTCATTTGGCACAAGGCAGTGTAAATGCAAACTTAATCTATCAGGTCACAGTAGTTCTTACATCCATATGGCACAATGCAGTATAAATGCTAACCTAACCTATTAGGTCATAGTAGTTCTTATATCCATATGGCACAATACAGTGTAAATGCTAACCTAAACTATTAGGACACAGTAGTTCTTACAATTATGTGGCCCAAGGCAGTGTAAATGCTAACCTAACCTAGCAGGTCTCAGTAGTTCTTACATCCATATGGCACAATGCAGTGTAAATGCTAACCTAACCTATTATGTCACAGTATTTCTTACAACCATATGGCACAAGGCAGTGTAAATGCTAACCTAACCTAACAGGTCACAGTAGTTCTAACATCCATATGGCACAATGCGGTGTAAATGCTAACCTAACCTATTAGGTCATGTTAGTTATTACATCCATAAGGCACAATGCAGTGTAAATGCTAACCTAACCTAACAGGTCATAGTAGTTCTTACATCCATATGTCACAATGCAGTGTAAATGCTAACCTAACCTATCAGGTCACAGTATTTCTTACATTCATTTGGCACAAGGCAGTGTAAATACAAACGTAACCTATCAGGTCACAGTAGTTCTTACATCCATATGGCACAATGCAGTGTAAATGCTAACCTAACCTATTAGGTCATAGTAGTTCTTACATCCATATGGCACAATGCAGTGTAAATGCTATCCAAACCTATTACGTCATAGTAGTTCTAACATCCATATGGCACAATGCAGTGTAAATGCTAACCTAACATATTAGGTCAGACTAGTTCTTACATCCATATGGCACAATGCAATGTAAATGCTAACCTAACCTATTAGTTCATAATAGTTCTTACATCCTTATGGCATAATGCAGTGTAAATGCTTACCAAAACTAACAGGCCACAGTAGTTCTTACATCCATATGGCACAATGCGATGTAAATGCTAACCTAACCTATTAGGTCATAGTAGTTCTTATATCCATATGGCACATTGCAGAGTAAATGCTAACCTAACCTATTAGGTCACAGTAGTTCTTACATCCATATGGCACAATGCAGTGTAAATGATAACCAAACCTATTGGGTCATAATAGTTCTTATATCCATGTGGCACAATGCAGTGTAAATGCTAACCTAACCTATTAGGTCATACTAGTTTTTACATTCATATGGCACAATGCAGTGTAAATGCTAACCTAAACTAACAGGTCATAATAGTTCTTACAACCATATGCCACAATGTAGTTTAAATGCTAACCTAACCTAACAGGTCACAGTAGTTCTTACATCCATATGGCACAATGCAGTGTAAATGCTAACCTAACCTATTAGGTCATAATAGTTCTTACATCCATATGGCACAATGCAGTGTAAATGCTAACCTAACCTATTAGGTCATAGTAGTTCTAACATCCATATGGCACAATGCAGTGTAAATGCTAACCTAACCTATTAGGTCACACTAGTTCTTACATCCATATGGTACAATGCAGTGTAAATGCTAACCTAACCTATTAGTTCATAAACGTTCTTACATCCTTATGGCATTGTGCAGTGTAAATGCTGACCTAACCTAACAGGTCACAGTAGTTCTTACATCCATATGTCACAATGCAGTGTAAATGCTAACCTTACCTATTAGGTCACACTAGATCTTACATCCATATGGCACAATGCAGTGTAAATGCTAACCTAACCTATTAGGTCATACTAGTTCTTACATCCATATTGCACAATCCAGTGTAAATGCTAACCTAACCTATTAGGTCATAGTAGTTCTAACATCCATATGGCACAATGCAGTGTAAATGCTAACCTAACCTATTAGGTCACACTAGTTCTTACATCCATATGGCACAATGCAGTGTAAATGCTAACCTAACCTATTAGTTCATAATAGTTCTTACATCCTTATGGCATAATGCAGTGTAAGTGCTGACCTAACCTAACAGGCCACAGTAGTTCTTACATCCATATGTCACAATGCAGTGTAAATGCTAACCTTACCTATTAGGTCACACCAGTTCTTACATCCATATGGCACAATGCAGTGTAAATGCTAACCTAACCTATTAGGTCATACTAGTTCTTACATCCATATTGCAGAATCCAGTGTAAATGCTAACCTAACCTATTAGGTCATAGTAGTTCTAACATCCATATGGCACAGTGCAGTGAAAATGCTAACCTAACCTAAGAGGTCACAGTAGTTCTTACATTCATATGGCACAATGCAGTGTAAATGCTATCTAACCTATTAGGTCATAGTAGTTCGTAAATCCATATGGCACAAGGCAGTTAAAATGCTAACCTAACATAACAGGTCACAGTAGTTCTTACATCCATATGGCACAATGCAGTGTAATTGCTATATCTAACCTAACAGGTCAGAGTAGTTCTTACATCCATATGGCACCATGCAGTGTAAATGCTAACCTAACCTATTAGGTCATAGTAGTTCTTACATCCATATGGCACAATGCAGTGTAAATGCTAACCTAACCTATTAGGTCTCAGTAGTTCTTACATCCATATGGCACAATGCAGTATAAATGCTAACCTAACCTATTAGGTCATAGTAGTTCTTATATCCACATGGCACAAGACATTGTAAATGCTAACCTAACCTATTAGGTCATAGTAGTTCTTACATCCATATGGCACAATGCAGTTTAAATGCTAACCTAACCTATTAGTTCTCAGTACTTCTTACATCCATATGGCACAAGGCAGTGTAAATGCTAACCTAACCTAACAGGTCACAGTAGTTCTTACATCCCTATGTCACAATGCAGTGTAAATGCTAACCTAACCTATTAGGTCACAGTAGTTCTTACATCCATATGGCACAATGCAGTGTATGTGCTAACCTAACCTATTACTTCATAGTAGTTCTTACATCCATATGGCACAAGCCAGTGTAAATGCTAACCTAACCTAACAGGTCTCAGTAGTTCTTACATACATATGGCACAATGCAGTGTAAATGCTAACCTAACCTATTAGGTCACAGTATTTCTTACAACCATATGGCACAAGGCAGTGTAAATGCTAACCTAACCTAACAGGTCACAGTAGTTCTTACATCCATATGGCACAATGCAGTGTAAATGCTAACCTAACCTATTAGGTAATAGTAGTTCTTATATCCATATGGCAAAATGCAGTGTAAATGCTAACCTAATCTATTAGGTCATGTTAGTTCTTACATCCATATTGCACAATGCAGTGTAAATGCTAACCTAAGCTATTAGGTCATAATAGTTCTTACATCCATAAGGCACAATGCAGTGTAAATGCTAACCTAACCTATTAGGTCATAGTAGTTCTAACATCTATATGGCACAATGCAGTGTAAATGCTAACCTAACCTAACAGGTCACAGTAGTTCTTACATCCATATGGCACAATGCAGTGTAAATGATAACCTAAACTATTAGGTCATAATAGTTTTTACATTCATATGGCACAATGCAGTGTAAATGCTATCCTAACCTAACAGGTCATAGTAGTTCTTACATCCATATGTCACAATGCAGTGTAAATGCTAACCTAACCTATCAGGTCACAGTATTTATTACATTCATTTGGCACAAGGCAGTGTAAATGCAAACTTAACCTATCAGGTCACAGTAGTTCTTACATCCATATGGCACAATGCAGTGTAAATGCTAACCTAACCTAACAGGTCACAGTAGTTCTAACATCCATATGGCACAATGCGGTGTAAATGCTAACCTAACCTATTAGGTCATGTTAGTTATTACATCCATAAGGCACAATGCAGTGTAAATGCTAACCTAACCTAACAGGTCATAGTAGTTCTTACATCCATATGTCACAATGCAGTGTAAATGCTAACCTAACCTATCAGGTCACAGTATTTCTTACATTCATTTGGCACAAGGCAGTGTAAATACAAACGTAACCTATCAGGTCACAGTAGTTCTTACATCCATATGGCACAATGCAGTGTAAATGCTAACCTAACCTATTAGGTCATAGTAGTTCTTACATCCATATGGCACAATGCAGTGTAAATGCTATCCAAACCTATTACGTCATAGTAGTTCTAACATCCATATAGCACAATGCAGTGTAAATGCTAACCTAACATATTAGGTCAGACTAGTTCTTACATCCATATGGCACAATGCAGTGTAAATGCTAACCTAACCTATTAGTTCATAATAGTTCTTACATCCTTATGGCATAATGCAGTGTAAATGCTTACCAAAACTAACAGGCCACAGTAGTTCCTACATCCATATTGCACAATGCGATGTAAATGCTAACATAACCTACGAGGTCATAGTAGTTCTTATATCCATATGGCACATTGCAGAGTAAATGCTAACCTAACCTATTAGGTCACAGTAGTTCTTACATCCATATGGCACAATGCAGTGTAAATGATAACCTAACCTATTGGGTCATAATAGTTCTTATATCCATGTGGCACAATGCAGTGTAAATGCTAACCTAACCTATTAGGTCATACTAGTTCTTACATCCATATGGCACAATGCAGTGTAAATGCTAACCTAACCTATTAGGTCATAATAGTTCTTACATCCATATGGCACAATGCAGTGTAAATGCTAACCTAACCTATTAGGTCATAGTAGTTCTAACATCCATATGGCACAATGCAGTGAAAATGCTAACCTAACCTATTAGGTCACACTAGTTCTTACATCCATATGGTACAATGCAGTGTAAATGCTAACCTAACCTATTAGTTCATAAACGTTCTTACATCCTTATGGCATTGTGCAGTGTAAATGCTGACCTAACCTAACAGGTCACAGTAGTTCTTACATCCATATGTCACAATGCAGTGTAAATGCTAACCTTACCTATTAGGTCACACTAGATCTTACATCCATATGGCACAATGCAGTGTAAATGCTAACCTAACCTATTAGGTCATACTAGTTCTTACATCCATATTGCACAATCCAGTGTAAATGCTAACCTAACCTATTAGGTCATAGTAGTTCTAACATCCATATGGCACAATGCAGTGTAAATGCTAACCTAACCTATAAGGTCACACTAGTTCTTACATCCATATGGCACAATGCAGTGTAAATGCTAACCTAACCTATTAGTTTATAATAGTTCTTACATCCTTATGGCATAATGCAGTGTAAATGCTGACCTAACCTAACAGGCCACAGTAGTTCTTACATCCATATGTCACAATGCAGTGTAAATGCTAACCTTACCTATTAGGTCACACTAGTTCTTACATCCATATGGCACAATGCAGTGTAAATGCTAACCTAACCTATTAGGTCATACTAGTTCTTACATCCATATTGCAGAATCCAGTGTAAATGCTAACCTAACCTATTAGGTCATAGTAGTTCTAACATCCATATGGCACAGTGCAGTGAAAATGCTAACCTAACCTAAGAGGTCACAGTAGTTCTTACATTCATATGGCACAATGCAGTGTAAATGCTATCTAACCTATTAGGTCATAGTAGTTCGTAAATCCATATGGCACAAGGCAGTTAAAATGCTAACCTAACCTAACAGGTCACAGTAGTTCTTACATCCATATGGCACAATGCAGTGTAATTGCTATATCTAACCTAACAGGTCAGAGTAGTTCTTACATCCATATGGCACCATGCAGTGTAAATGCTAACCTAACCTATTAGGTCATAGTAGTTCTTACATCCATATGGCACAATGCAGTGTAAATGCTAACCTAACCTATTAGGTCTCAGTAGTTCTTACATCCATATGGCACAATGCAGTATAAATGCTAACCTAACCTATTAGGTCATAGTAGTTCTTATATCCACATGGCACAAGACAGTGTAAATGCTAACCTAACCTATTAGGTCATAGTAGTTCTTACATCCATATGGCACAATGCAGTTTAAATGCTAACCTAACCTATTAGTTCTCAGTACTTCTTACATCCATATGGCACAAGGCAGTGTAAATGCTAACCTAACCTAACAGGTCACAGTAGTTCTTACATCCCTATGTCACAATGCAGTGTAAATGCTAACCTAACCTATTAGGTCACAGTAGTTCTTACATCCATATGGCACAATGCAGTGTATGTGCTAACCTAACCTATTAGGTCATAGTAGTTCTTACATCCATATGGCAAAAGGCAGTGTAAATGCTAACCGAACCTAACAGGCACAGTAGTTTTTACATCCATATGGCACAATGCAGTGTAAATGCTAACCTAACCTATTAGGTCATAGTAGTTCTTACATCCATATGGCACAATGCAGTGTAAATGCTAACCTAAGCTATTAGGTCATAGTAGTTATACATCCATATGGCACAATGCAGTGTAAATGATACCTAACCTATTAGGTCATAGTAATTCTTACATCCATATGGCACAATTCAGTGTAAATGCTAACCTAACCTATTAGGTCATAGTAGTTCTTACATCCATATGTCACAATGCAGTGTAAATGCTAACCTAACCTATCAGGTCACAGTATTTCTTACATTCATTTGGCACAAGGCAGTGAAAATGCTAACTTAACCTATCAGGTCACAGTAATTCTTAAATCCATATGGCACAATGCAGTGTAAATGCTAACCTAACCTATTAGGTCATAGTAGTTCTTACATCCATATGGCACAATAAAGTGTAAATGCTAACCTAACCTATTAGGTCACAGTAGTTCTTACATCCATGTGGCACAAGCCAGTGTAAATGCTAACCTAACCTAACAGGTCTCAGTAGTTCTTACATACATATGGCACAATGCAGTGTAAATGCTAACCTAACCTATTAGGTCACAGTATTTCTTACAACCATATGGCACAAGGCAGTGTAAATGCTAACCTAACCTAACAGGTCACAGTAGTTCTTACATCCATATGGCACAATGCAGTGTAAATGCTAACCTAACCTATTAGGTCATAGTAGTTCTTATATCCATATGGCACAATGCAGTGTAAATGCTAACCTAATCTATTAGTTCATGTTAGTTCTTACATCCATATTGCACAATGCAGTGTAAATGCTAACCTAAGCTATTAGGTCATAATAGTTCTTACATCCATAAGGCACAATGCAGTGTAAATGCTAACCTAACCTATTAGGTCATAGTAGTTCTAACATCTATATGGCACAATGCAGTGTAAATGCTAACCTAACCTATTAGGTCTCAGTAGTTCTTACATCCATATGGCACAATGCAGTATAAATGCTAACCTAACCTATTAGGTCATAGTAGTTCTTATATCCACATGGCACAAGACATTGTAAATGCTAACCTAACCTATTAGGTCATAGTAGTTCTTACATCCATATGGCACAATGCAGTGTAATTGCTATATCTAACCTAACAGGTCAGAGTAGTTCTTACATCCATATGGCACCATGCAGTGTAAATGCTAACCTAACCTATTAGGTCATAGTAGTTCTTACATCCATATGGCACAATGCAGTGTAAATGCTAACCTAACCTATTAGGTCTCAGTAGTTCTTACATCCATATGGCACAATGCAGTATAAATGCTAACCTAACCTATTAGGTCATAGTAGTTCTTATATCCACATGGCACAAGACATTGTAAATGCTAACCTAACCTATTAGGTCATAGTAGTTCTTACATCCATATGGCACAATGCAGTTTAAATGCTAACCTAACCTATTAGTTCTCAGTACTTCTTACATCCATATGGCACAAGGCAGTGTAAATGCTAACCTAACCTAACAGGTCACAGTAGTTCTTACATCCCTATGTCACAATGCAGTGTAAATGCTAACCTAACCTATTAGGTCACAGTAGTTCTTACATCCATATGGCACAATGCAGTGTATGTGCTAACCTAACCTATTAGGTCATAGTAGTTCTTACATCCATATGGCACAAGCCAGTGTAAATGCTAACCTAACCTAACAGGTCTCAGTAGTTCTTACATACATATGGCACAATGCAGTGTAAATGCTAACCTAACCTATTAGGTCACAGTATTTCTTACAACCATATGGCACAAGGCAGTGTAAATGCTAACCTAACCTAACAGGTCATAGTAGTTCTTACATCCATATGGCACAATGCAGTGTAAATGCTAACCTAACCTATTAGGTAATAGTAGTTCTTATATCCATATGGCACAATGCAGTGTAAATGCTAACCTAATCTATTAGGTCATGTTAGTTCTTACATCCATATTGCACAATGCAGTGTAAATGCTAACCTAAGCTATTAGGTCATAATAGTTCTTACATCCATAAGGCACAATGCAGTGTAAATGCTAACCTAACCTATTAGGTCATAGTAGTTCTAACATCTATATGGCACAATGCAGTGTAAATGCTAACCTAACCTAACAGGTCACAGTAGTTCTTACATCCATATGGCACAATGCAGTGTAAATGATAACCTAAACTATTAGGTCATAATAGTTTTTACATTCATATGGCACAATGCAGTGTAAATGCTATCCTAACCTAACAGGTCATAGTAGTTCTTACATCCATATGTCACAATGCAGTGTAAATGCTAACCTAACCTATCAGGTCACAGTATTTCTTACTTTCATTTGGCACAAGGCAGTGTAAATGCAAACTTAACCTATCAGGTCACAGTAGTTCTTACATCCATATGGCACAATGCAGTATAAATGCTAACCTAACCTATTAGGTCATAGTAGTTCTTATATCCATATGGCACAATACAGTGTAAATGCTAACCTAAACTATTAGGACACAGTAGTTCTTACAATTATGTGGCCCAAGGCAGTGTAAATGCTAACCTAACCTAACAGGTCTCAGTAGTTCTTACATCCATATGGCACAATGCAGTGTAAATGCTAACCTAACCTATTATGTCACAGTATTTCTTACAACCATATGGCACAAGGCAGTGTAAATGCTAACCTAACCTAACAGGTCACAGTAGTTCTAACATCCATATGGCACAATGCGGTGTAAATGCTAACCTAACCTATTAGGTCATGTTAGTTATTACATCCATAAGGCACAATGCAGTGTAAATGCTAACCTAACCTAACAGGTCATAGTAGTTCTTACATCCATATGTCACAATGCAGTGTAAATGCTAACCTAACCTATCAGGTCACAGTATTTCTTACATTCATTTGGCACAAGGCAGTGTAAATACAAACGTAACCTATCAGGTCACAGTAGTTCTTACATCCATATGGCACAATGCAGTGTAAATGCTAACCTAACCTATTAGGTCATAGTAGTTCTTACATCCATATGGCACAATGCAGTGTAAATGCTATCCAAACCTATTACGTCATAGTAGTTCTAACATCCATATGGCACAATGCAGTGTAAATGCTAACCTAACATATTAGGTCAGACTAGTTCTTACATCCATATGGCACAATGCAGTGTAAATGCTAACCTAACCTATTAGTTCATAATAGTTCTTACATCCTTATGGCATAATGCAGTGTAAATGCTTACCAAAACTAACAGGCCACAGTAGTTCTTACATCCATATGGCACAATGCGATGTAAATGCTAACCTAACCTATTAGGTCATAGTAGTTCTTATATCCATATGGCACATTGCAGAGTAAATGCTAACCTAACCTATTAGGTCACAGTAGTTCTTACATCCATATGGCACAATGCAGTGTAAATGATAACCAAACCTATTGGGTCATAATAGTTCTTATATCCATGTGGCACAATGCAGTGTAAATGCTAACCTAACCTATTAGGTCATACAAGTTTTTACATTCATATGGCACAATGCAGTGTAAATGCTAACCTAAACTAACAGGTCATAATAGTTCTTACAACCATATGCCACAATGTAGTTTAAATGCTAACCTAACCTAACAGGTCACAGTAGTTCTTACATCCATATGGCACAATGCAGTGTAAATGCTAACCTAACCTATTAGGTCATAATAGTTCTTACATCCATATGGCACAATGCAGTGTAAATGCTAACCTAACCTATTAGGTCATAGTAGTTCTAACATCCATATGGCACAATGCAGTGTAAATGCTAACCTAACCTATTAGGTCACACTAGTTCTTACATCCATATGGTACAATGCAGTGTAAATGCTAACCTAACCTATTAGTTCATAAACGTTCTTACATCCTTATGGCATAATGCAGTGTAAATGCTGACCTAACCTAACAGGTCACAGTAGTTCTTACATCCATATGTCACAATGCAGTGTAAATGCTAACCTTACCTATTAGGTCACACTAGATCTTACATCCATATGGCACAATGCAGTGTAAATGCTAACCTAACCTATTAGGTCATACTAGTTCTTACATCCATATTGCACAATCCAGTGTAAATGCTAACCTAACCTATTAGGTCATAGTAGTTCTAACATCCATATGGCACAATGCAGTGTAAATGCTAACCTAACCTATTAGGTCACACTAGTTCTTACATCCATATGGCACAATGCAGTGTAAATGCTAACCTAACCTATTAGTTCATAATAGTTCTTACATCCTTATGGCATAATGCAGTGTAAATGCTGACCTAACCTAACAGGCCACAGTAGTTCTTACATCCATATGTCACAATGCAGTGTAAATGCTAACCTTACCTATTAGGTCACACCAGTTCTTACATCCATATGGCACAATGCAGTGTAAATGCTAACCTAACCTATTAGGTCATACTAGTTCTTACATCCATATTGCAGAATCCAGTGTAAATGCTAACCTAACCTATTAGGTCATAGTAGTTCTAACATCCATATGGCACAGTGCAGTGAAAATGCTAACCTAACCTAAGAGGTCACAGTAGTTCTTACATTCATATGGCACAATGCAGTGTAAATGCTATCTAACCTATTAGGTCATAGTAGTTCGTAAATCCATATGGCACAAGGCAGTTAAAATGCTAACCTAACATAACAGGTCACAGTAGTTCTTACATCCATATGGCACAATGCAGTGTAATTGCTATATCTAACCTAACAGGTCAGAGTAGTTCTTACATCCATATGGCACCATGCAGTGTAAATGCTAACCTAACCTATTAGGTCATAGTAGTTCTTACATCCATATGGCACAATGCAGTGTAAATGCTAACCTAACCTATTAGGTCTCAGTAGTTCTTACATCCATATGGCACAATGCAGTATAAATGCTAACCTAACCTATTAGGTCATAGTAGTTCTTATATCCACATGGCACAAGACATTGTAAATGCTAACCTAACCTATTAGGTCATAGTAGTTCTTACATCCATATGGCACAATGCAGTTTAAATGCTAACCTAACCTATTAGTTCTCAGTACTTCTTACATCCATATGGCACAAGGCAGTGTAAATGCTAACCTAACCTAACAGGTCACAGTAGTTCTTACATCCCTATGTCACAATGCAGTGTAAATGCTAACCTAACCTATTAGGTCACAGTAGTTCTTACATCCATATGGCACAATGCAGTGTATGTGCTAACCTAACCTATTAGGTCATAGTAGTTCTTACATCCATATGGCACAAGCCAGTGTAAATGCTAACCTAACCTAACAGGTCTCAGTAGTTCTTACATACATATGGCACAATGCAGTGTAAATGCTAACCTAATCTATTAGGTCATGTTAGTTCTTACATCCATATTGCACAATGCAGTGTAAATGCTAACCTAAGCTATTAGGTCATAATAGTTCTTACATCCATAAGGCACAATGCAGTGTAAATGCTAACCTAACCTATTAGGTCATAGTAGTTCTAACATCTATATGGCACAATGCAGTGTAAATGCTAACCTAACCTAACAGGTCACAGTAGTTCTTACATCCATATGGCACAATGCAGTGTAAATGCTAACCTAACCTATTAGGTCATAGTAGTTCTTACATCCATATGGCACAATGCAGTGTAAATGCTATCCAAACCTATTACGTCATAGTAGTTCTAACATCCATATAGCACAATGCAGTGTAAATGCTAACCTAACATATTAGGTCAGACTAGTTCTTACATCCATATGGCACAATGCAGTGTAAATGCTAACCTAACCTATTAGTTCATAATAGTTCTTACATCCTTATGGCATAATGCAGTGTAAATGCTTACCAAAACTAACAGGCCACAGTAGTTCCTACATCCATATTGCACAATGCGATGTAAATGCTAACATAACCTACGAGGTCATAGTAGTTCTTATATCCATATGGCACATTGCAGAGTAAATGCTAACCTAACCTATTAGGTCACAGTAGTTCTTACATCCATATGGCACAATGCAGTGTAAATGATAACCTAACCTATTGGGTCATAATAGTTCTTATATCCATGTGGCACAATGCAGTGTAAATGCTAACCTAACCTATTAGGTCATACTAGTTCTTACATCCATATGGCACAATGCAGTGTAAATGCTAACCTAACCTATTAGGTCATAATAGTTCTTACATCCATATGGCACAATGCAGTGTAAATGCTAACCTAACCTATTAGGTCATAGTAGTTCTAACATCCATATGGCACAATGCAGTGAAAATGCTAACCTAACCTATTAGGTCACACTAGTTCTTACATCCATATGGTACAATGCAGTGTAAATGCTAACCTAACCTATTAGTTCATAAACGTTCTTACATCCTTATGGCATTGTGCAGTGTAAATGCTGACCTAACCTAACAGGTCACAGTAGTTCTTACATCCATATGTCACAATGCAGTGTAAATGCTAACCTTACCTATTAGGTCACACTAGATCTTACATCCATATGGCACAATGCAGTGTAAATGCTAACCTAACCTATTAGGTCATAGTAGTTCTAACATCCATATGGCACAATGCAGTGTAAATGCTAACCTAACCTATTAGGTCACACTAGTTCTTACATCCATATGGCACAATGCAGTGTAAATGCTAACCTAACCTATTAGTTCATAATAGTTCTTACATCCTTATGGCATAATGCAGTGTAAATGCTGACCTAACCTAACAGGCCACAGTAGTTCTTACATCCATATGTCACAATGCAGTGTAAATGCTAACCTTACCTATTAGGTCACACCAGTTCTTACATCCATATGGCACAATGCAGTGTAAATGCTAACCTAACCTATTAGGTCATACTAGTTCTTACATCCATATTGCAGAATCCAGTGTAAATGCTAACCTAACCTATTAGGTCATAGTAGTTCTAACATCCATATGGCACAGTGCAGTGAAAATGCTAACCTAACCTAAGAGGTCACAGTAGTTCTTACATTCATATGGCACAATGCAGTGTAAATGCTATCTAACCTATTAGGTCATAGTAGTTCGTAAATCCATATGGCACAAGGCAGTTAAAATGCTAACCTAACATAACAGGTCACAGTAGTTCTTACATCCATATGGCACAATGCAGTGTAATTGCTATATCTAACCTAACAGGTCAGAGTAGTTCTTACATCCATATGGCACCATGCAGTGTAAATGCTAACCTAACCTATTAGGTCTCAGTAGTTCTTACATCCATATGGCACAATGCAGTATAAATGCTAACCTAACCTATTAGGTCATAGTAGTTCTTATATCCACATGGCACAAGACATTGTAAATGCTAACCTAACCTATTAGGTCATAGTAGTTCTTACATCCATATGGCACAATGCAGTTTAAATGCTAACCTAACCTATTAGTTCTCAGTACTTCTTACATCCATATGGCACAAGGCAGTGTAAATGCTAACCTAACCTAACAGGTCACAGTAGTTCTTACATCCCTATGTCACAATGCAGTGTAAATGCTAACCTAACCTATTAGGTCACAGTAGTTCTTACATCCATATGGCACAATGCAGTGTATGTGCTAACCTAACCTATTAGGTCATAGTAGTTCTTACATCCATATGGCACAAGCCAGTGTAAATGCTAACCTAACCTAACAGGTCTCAGTAGTTCTTACATACATATGGCACAATGCAGTGTAAATGCTAACCTAATCTATTAGGTCATGTTAGTTCTTACATCCATATTGCACAATGCAGTGTAAATGCTAACCTAAGCTATTAGGTCATAATAGTTCTTACATCCATAAGGCACAATGCAGTGTAAATGCTAACCTAACCTATTAGGTCATAGTAGTTCTAACATCTATATGGCACAATGCAGTGTAAATGCTAACCTAACCTAACAGGTCACAGTAGTTCTTACATCCATATGGCACAATGCAGTGTAAATGCTAACCTAACCTATTAGGTCATAGTAGTTCTTACATCCATATGGCACAATGCAGTGTAAATGCTATCCAAACCTATTACGTCATAGTAGTTCTAACATCCATATAGCACAATGCAGTGTAAATGCTAACCTAACATATTAGGTCAGACTAGTTCTTACATCCATATGGCACAATGCAGTGTAAATGCTAACCTAACCTATTAGTTCATAATAGTTCTTACATCCTTATGGCATAATGCAGTGTAAATGCTTACCAAAACTAACAGGCCACAGTAGTTCCTACATCCATATTGCACAATGCGATGTAAATGCTAACATAACCTACGAGGTCATAGTAGTTCTTATATCCATATGGCACATTGCAGAGTAAATGCTAACCTAACCTATTAGGTCACAGTAGTTCTTACATCCATATGGCACAATGCAGTGTAAATGATAACCTAACCTATTGGGTCATAATAGTTCTTATATCCATGTGGCACAATGCAGTGTAAATGCTAACCTAACCTATTAGGTCATACTAGTTCTTACATCCATATGGCACAATGCAGTGTAAATGCTAACCTAACCTATTAGGTCATAATAGTTCTTACATCCATATGGCACAATGCAGTGTAAATGCTAACCTAACCTATTAGGTCATAGTAGTTCTAACATCCATATGGCACAATGCAGTGAAAATGCTAACCTAACCTATTAGGTCACACTAGTTCTTACATCCATATGGTACAATGCAGTGTAAATGCTAACCTAACCTATTAGTTCATAAACGTTCTTACATCCTTATGGCATTGTGCAGTGTAAATGCTGACCTAACCTAACAGGTCACAGTAGTTCTTACATCCATATGTCACAATGCAGTGTAAATGCTAACCTTACCTATTAGGTCACACTAGATCTTACATCCATATGGCACAATGCAGTGTAAATGCTAACCTAACCTATTAGGTCATACTAGTTCTTACATCCATATTGCACAATCCAGTGTAAATGCTAACCTAACCTATTAGGTCATAGTAGTTCTAACATCCATATGGCACAATGCAGTGTAAATGCTAACCTAACCTATAAGGTCACACTAGTTCTTACATCCATATGGCACAATGCAGTGTAAATGCTAACCTAACCTATTAGTTTATAATAGTTCTTACATCCTTATGGCATAATGCAGTGTAAATGCTGAACTAACCTAACAGGCCACAGTAGTTCTTACATCCATATGTCACAATGCAGTGTAAATGCTAACCTTACCTATTAGGTCACACTAGTTCTTACATCCATATGGCACAATGCAGTGTAAATGCTAACCTAACCTATTAGGTCATACTAGTTCTTACATCCATATTGCAGAATCCAGTGTAAATGCTAACCTAACCTATTAGGTCATAGTAGTTCTAACATCCATATGGCACAGTGCAGTGAAAATGCTAACCTAACCTAAGAGTTCACAGTAGTTCTTACATTCATATGGCACAATGCAGTGTAAATGCTATCTAACCTATTAGGTCATAGTAGTTCGTAAATCCATATGGCACAAGGCAGTTAAAATGCTAACCTAACCTAACAGGTCACAGTAGTTCTTACATCCATAAGGCACAATGCAGTGTAATTGCTTTATCTAACCTAACAGGTCAGAGTAGTTCTTACATCCATATGGCACCATGCAGTGTAAATGCTAACCTAACCTATTAGGTCATAGTAGTTCTTATATCCACATGGCACAAGACAGTGTAAATGCTAACCTAACCTATTAGGTCATAGTAGTTCTTACATCCATATGGCACAATGCAGTTTAAATGCTAACCTAACCTATTAGTTCTCAGTACTTCTTACATCCATATGGCACCAGGCAGTGTAAATGCTAACCTAACCTAACAGGTCACAGTAGTTCTTACATCCCTATGTCACAATGCAGTGTAAATGCTAACCTAACCTATTAGGTCACAGTAGTTCTTACATCCATATGGCACAATGCAGTGTATGTGCTAACCTAACCTATTAGGTCATAGTAGTTCTTACATCCATATGGCACAAGGCAGTGTAAATGCTAACCGAACCTAACAGGCACAGTAGTTTTTACATCCATATGGCACAATGCAGTGTAAATGCTAACCTAACCTATTAGGTCATAGTAGTTCTTACATCCATATGGCACAATGCAGTGTAAATGCTAACCTAAGCTATTAGGTCATAGTAGTTATACATCCATATGGCACAATGCAGTGTAAATGATACCTAACCTATTAGGTCATAGTAATTCTTACATCCATATGGCACAATGCAGTGTAAATGCTAACCTAACCTATTAGGTCATAGTAGTTCTTACATCCATATGTCACAATGCAGTGTAAATGCTAACCTAACCTATCAGGTCACAGTATTTCTTACATTCATTTGGCACAAGGCAGTGAAAATGCTAACTTAACCTATCAGGTCACAGTAATTCTTAAATCCATATGGCACAATGCAGTGTAAATGCTAACCTAACCTATTAGGTCATAGTAGTTCTTACATCCATATGGCACAATAAAGTGTAAATGCTAACCTAACCTATTAGGTCACAGTAGTTCTTACATCCATGTGGCACAAGCCAGTGTAAATGCTAACCTAACCTAACAGGTCTCAGTAGTTCTTACATACATATGGCACAATGCAGTGTAAATGCTAACCTAACCTATTAGGTCACAGTATTTCTTACAACCATATGGCACAAGGCAGTGTAAATGCTAACCTAACCTAACAGGTCACAGTAGTTCTTACATCCATATGGCACAATGCAGTGTAAATGCTAACCTAACCTATTAGGTCATAGTAGTTCTTATATCCATATGGCACAATGCAGTGTAAATGCTAACCTAATCTATTAGTTCATGTTAGTTCTTACATCCATATTGCACAATGCAGTGTAAATGCTAACCTAAGCTATTAGGTCATAATAGTTCTTACATCCATAAGGCACAATGCAGTGTAAATGCTAACCTAACCTATTAGGTCATAGTAGTTCTAACATCTATATGGCACAATGCAGTGTAAATGCTAACCTAACCTAACAGGTCACAGTAGTTCTTACATCCATATGGCACAATGCAGTGTAAATGATAACCTAAACTATTAGGTCATGATAGTTCTTACATTCATATGGCACAATGCAGTGTAAATACTATCCTAACCTAACAGGTCATAGTAGTTCTTACATCCATATGTCACAATGCAGTGTAAATGCTAACCTAACCTATCAGGTCACAGTATTTCTTACATTCATTTGGCACAAGGCAGTGTAAATGACACTCTTAACCTATCAGGTCACAGTAGTTCTTACATCCATATGGCACAATGCAGTGTAAATGCTAACCTAACCTATTAGGTCATAGTAGTTCTTACATCCATATGGCACAATACAGTGTAAATGCTAACCTAAACTATTAGGACACAGTAGTTCTTACAATTATGTGGCACATTGCAGTAAAATGCTAACCTAACCTAACAGGTCACAGTAGTTCTTACATCCATATGGCACAAGGCAGTGTAAATGCTAACCGAAGCTAACAGGCACAGTAGTTTTTACATCCATATGGCACAATGCAGTGTAAATGCTAACCTAACCTATTAGGTCATTGTAGTTCTTACATCCATATGGCACAATGCAGTGTAAATGCTACCCTAAGCTATTAGGTCATAGTAGTTCTTACATCTATATGGCAAAATGCAGTGTAAATGATACCTAACCTATTAGGTCATAGTAATTCTTACATCCATATGGCACAATGCAGTGTAAATGCTAACCTAACCTATTAGGTCATAGTAGTTCTTACATCCATATGTCACAATGCAGTGTAAATGCTAACCTAACCTATCAGGTCACAGTATTCTTACATTCATTTGGCACAAGGCAGTGTAAATGCTAACTTAACCTATCAGGTCACAGTAGTTCTTACATCCATATTGCACAATGCAGTGTAAATGCTAACCTAACCTATTAGGTCATAGTAGTTCTTACATCCATATGGCACAATACAGTGTAAATGCTAACCTAACCTATTAGGTCACAGTAGTTCTTACATCCATGTGGCACAAGGCAGTGTAAATGCTAACCTAACCTAACAGGTCTCAGTAGTTCATACATCCATATGGCACAATGCAGTGTAAATGCTAACCTAACCTATTAGGTCACAGTATTTCTTACAACCATATGGCACAAGGCAGTGTAAATGCTAACCTAACCTAACAGGCCACAGTAGTTCTTACATCCATATGGCACAATGCAGTGTAAATGCTAACCTAACCTATTAGGTCATAGTAGTTCTTATTTCCATATGGCACATTGCAGAGTAAATGCTAACCTAACCTATTAGCTCATAGTAGTTCTTACATCCATATGGCACAATGCAGTGTAAATGATACCTAACCTATTAGGTCATAGTAATTCTTACATCCATATGGCACAATGCAGTGTAAATGCTAACCTAACCTATTAGGTCATAGTAGTTCTTACATCCATATGGCACAATGCAGTGTAAATGCTAACCTAACCTATCAGGTCACAGTATTTCTTACATTCATTTGGCACAAGGCAGTGTAAATGCTAACTTAACCTATCAGGTCATAGTAGTTCTTACATCCATATGGCACAATACAGTGTAAATGCTAACCTAACCTATTAGGTCATAGTAGTTCTTACATCCATGTGGCACAAGGCAGTGTAAATGCTAACCTAACCTAACAGGTCTCAGTAGTTCTTACATCCATATGGCACAATGCAGTGTAAATGCTAACCTAACCTATTATGTCACAGTATTTCTTACAACCATATGGCACAAGGCAGTGTAATTGCTAACCTAACCTAACAGGTGACAGTAGTTCTTACATCCATATGGCACAATGCGGTGTAAATGCTAACCTAACCTATTAGGTCATGTTAGTTATTACATCTATAAGGCACAATGCAGTGTAAATGCTAACCTAACCTAACAGGTCATAGTAGTTCTTACATCCATATGTCACAATGCAGTGTAAATTCTAACCTAACCTATCAGGTCACAGTATTTCTTACATTCATTAGGCACAAGGCAGTGTAAATACAAACGTAACCTATCAGGCCACAGTAGTTCTTACATCCATATGGCACAATGCGATGAAAATGATAACCTAACCTATTAGGTCATAATAGTTCTTATATCCATGTGGCACAATGCAGTGTAAATGCTAACCTAACCTATTAGGTCATACTAGTTCTTACATTCATATGGCACAATGCAGTGTAAATGCTAACCTAACCTAACAGGTCATAATAGTTCTTACAACCATATGCCACAATGTAGTTTAAATGCTAACCTAACCTAACAGGTCACAGTAGTTCTTACATCCATATGTCACAATGCAGTGTAAATGCTAACCTTACCTATTAGGTCACACTAGATCTTACATCCATATGGCACCATGCAGTGTAAATGCTAACCTAACCTATTAGGTCATACTAGTTCTTACATCCATATTGCACAATCCAGTGTAAATGCTAACCTAACCTATTAGGTCATAGTAGTTCTAACATCCATATGGCACAATGCAGTGTAAATGCTAACCTAACCTATTAGGTCACACTAGTTCTTACATCCATATGGCACAATGCAGTGTAAATGCTAACCTAACCTATTAGTCCATAATAGTTCTTACATCCTTATGGCATAATGCAGTGTAAATGCTGACCTAACCTAACAGGCCACAGTAGTTCTTACATCCATATGTCACAATGCATTGTAAATGCTAACCTTACCTATTAGGTCACAATAGTTCTTACATCCATATGGCACAAAGCAGTGTAAATGCTAACCTAACCTATTAGGTCATACTAGTTCTTACATCCATATTGCACAATCCAGTGTAAATGCTAACCTAACCTATTAGGTCATAGTAGTTCTAACATCCATATGGCACAATGCAGTGTAAATGCTAACCTAACCTAAGAGGTCACAGTAGTTCTTACATTCATATGGCACAATGCAGTGTAAATGCTATCTAACCTATTAGGTCATAGTAGTTCGTAAATCCATATGGCACAAGGCAGTTAAAATGCTAACCTAACCTAACAGGTCACAGTAGTTCTTACATCCATATGGCACAATGCAGTGTAATTGCTATATCTAACCTAACAGGTCAGAGTAGTTCTTACATCCATATGGCACCATGCAGTGTAAATGCTAACCTAACCTATTAGGTCATAGTAGTTCTTACATCCATATGGCACAATGCAGTGTAAATGCTAACCTAACCTATTAGGTCATAGTAGTTCTTACATCCATATGGCACATTGCAGTAAAATGCTAACCTAACCTATTAGGTCATAGTAGTTCTTACATCCATATGGCACAATGCAGTGTAAGTGCTAACCTAACCTATTAGGTCATAGTACTTCTTACATCCATATGGCACAATGCAGTGTAATTGCTAACCTAGCCTATTAGGTCATAGTAGTTCTTACATCCATATGTCACAATGCAGTGTAAATGATAATCAAACCTATTAGGTCTTACTAGTTCTCACAATCATATGGCACAATGCAGTGTAAATGCTAACCTAACCTATTAGGTCATAGTAGTTCTTACATCCATATGGCACAATGCAGTGTAAATGCTAACCTAACCTATTAAGTCATAGTAGTTCCTAAAGCCATATGGCACAAGCCAGTTAAAATGCTAACCTAACCTATCAGGTCACAGTACTTCTTACATTCATATGGCACAATGCAGTGGAAATGCTATCTAACCTATTAGGTCATAGTAGTTCGTAAATCCATATGGCACAAGGCAGTTAAAATGCTAACCTAACCTAACAGGTCAAAGTAGTTCTTACATCCATATGGCACAATGCAGTGTAATTGCTATCTAACCTAACAGGTCACAGTAATTCTTACATCCATATGGCACCATGCAGTGTAAATGCTTACCTAACCTATTAGGTCATAGTAGTTCTTACATCCATATGGCACAATACAGTGTAAATGCTAACCTAACCTATTAGGTCATAGTAGTTCTTACATCCATATGGCACATTGCAGTAAAATGCTAACCTAACCTATTAGGTCATAGTAGTTCTTACATCCATAAGGCACAATGCAGTGTAAATGCTAACCTAACCTATTAGGACATAGTACTTTTTACATCCATATGGCACCATGCAGTGTAAATGCTAACCTAACCTATTAGGTCATAGTAGTTCTTACATCCATATGGCACATTGCAGTAAAATGCTAACCTAACCTATTAGGTCATAGTAGTTCTTACAACCATATGGCACAAGGCAGTGTAAATGCTAACCTAACCTAACAGGTCACAGTAGTTCTTACATCCATATGGCACAATGCAATGTAAATGCTAACCTAACCTATTAGGTCATAGTAGTTCTTATATCCATATGGCAAATTGCAGAGTAAATGCTAACCTAACCTATTAGGTCATAGTAGTTCTTACATCCATATGGCACAATGCAGTGTAAATGATACCTAACCTATTAGGTCATAGTAATTCTTACATCCATATGGCACAATGCAGTGTAAATGCTAACCTTACCTATTAGGTCATAGTAGTTCTTACATCCATATGGCACAATGCAGTGTAAATGCTAACCTAACCTATCAGGTCACAGTATTTCTTACATTCATTTGGCACAAGGCAGTGTAAATGCTAACTTAACCTATCAGGTCACAGTAGTCCTTACATCCATATGGCTCAATGCATTGTAAATGCTAACCTAACCTATTAGGTCATAGTAGTTCTTACATCCATATGGCAAAATACAGTGTAAATGCTAACCTAACCTATTAGGTCATAGTAGTTCTTACATCCATGTGGCACAAGGCAGTGTAAATGCTAACCTAACCTAACAGGTCTCAGTAGTTCTTACATCCATATGGCACAATGCAGTGTAAATGCTAACCTAACCTATTAGGTCATAGTAGTTCTTATATCCATATGGCACATTGCAGAGTAAATACTAACCTAAGCTATTAGGTCATAGTAGTTCTTACATCCATATGGCACAATGCAGTGTAAATGCTAACCTAACCTATTAGGTCATAGTAGTTCTAACATCCACATGGCACAATGCAGTGTAAATGCTAACCAAACCTAACAGGTCACAGTAGTTCTTACATTCATTTGGCACAAGGCAGTGTAAATGCTAACTTAACCTATCAGGTCACAGTAGTTCTTACATCCATATGGCACAATGCAGTGTAAATGCTAACCTAACTTATTAGGTCATAGTAGTTCTTACATCCATATGGCACAATGCAGTGTAAATGCTAACCTAACCTATTAGGACACTACGTTCTTACAACCATGTGGCACAAGGCAGTGTAAATGCTAACCTAACCTAACAGGTCTCAGTAGTTCTTACATCCATATGGCACAATGCAGTATAAATGCTAACCTAACCTATTAGGTCACAGTACTTCTTACATCCATATGGCACAAGGCAGTGTAAATACTAACCTAACCTAACAGGTCACAGTAGTTCTTACATCCATATGGCACAAGGCAGTGTAAATGCTAACCGAAGCTAACAGGCACAGTAGTTTTTACATCCATATGGCACAATGCAGTGTAAATGCTAACCTAACCTATTAGGTCATTGTAGTTCTTACATCCATATGGCACAATGCAGTGTAAATGCTAACCTAAGCTATTAGGTCATAGTAGTTCTTACATCTATATGGCAAAATGCAGTGTAAATGATACCTAACCTATTAGGTCATAGTAATTCTTACATCCATATGGCACAATGCAGTGTAAATGCTAACCTAACCTATTAGGTCATAGTAGTTCTTACATCCATATGTCACAATGCAGTGTAAATGCTAACCTAACCTATCAGGTCACAGTATTCTTACATTCATTTGGCACAATGCAGTGTAAATGCTAACCTAACCTATTAGGTCACACTAGTTCTTACATCCATATGGCACAATGCAGTGTAAATGCTAACCTAACCTATTAGTCCATAATAGTTCTTACATCCTTATGGCATAATGCAGTGTAAATGCTGACCTAACCTAACAGGCCACAGTAGTTCTTACATCCATATGTCACAATGCATTGTAAATGCTAACCTTACCTATTAGGTCACAATAGTTCTTACATCCATATTGCACAAAGCAGTGTAAATGCTAACCTAACCTATTAGGTCATACTAGTTCTTACATCCATATTGCACAATCCAGTGTAAATGCTAACCTAACCTATTAGGTCATAGTAGTTCGTAAATCCATATGGCACAAATCAGTTAAAATGCTAACCTAACCTAACAGGTCACAGTAGTTCTTACATCCATATGGCACAATGCAGTGTAATTGCTATATCTAACCTAACAGGTCAGAGTAGTTCTTACATCCATATGGCACCATGCAGTGTAAATGCTAACCTAACCTATTAGGTCATAGTAGTTCTTACATCCATATGGCACAATGCAGTGTAAATGCTAACCTAACCTATTAGGTCATAGTAGTTCTTACATCCATATGGCACATTGCAGTAAAATGCTAACCTAACCTATTAGGTCATAGTAGTTCTTACATCCATATGGCACAATGCAGTGTAAGTGCTAACCTAACCTATTAGGTCATAGTACTTCTTACATCCATATGGCACAATGCAGTGTAATTGCTAACCTAGCCTATTAGGTCATAGTAGTTCTTACATCCATATGTCACAATGCAGTGTAAATGATAATCAAACCTATTAGGTCTTACTAGTTCTCACAATCATATGGCACAATGCAGTGTAAATGCTAACCTAACCTATTAGGTCATAGTAGTTCTTACATCCATATGGCACAATGCAGTGTAAATGCTAACCTAACCTATTAAGTCATAGTAGTTCCTAAAGCCATATGGCACAAGCCAGTTAAAATGCTAACCTAACCTATCAGGTCACAGTAGTTCTTACATTCATATGGCACAATGCAGTGGAAATGCTATCTAACCTATTAGGTCATAGTAGTTCGTAAATCCATATGGCACAAGGCAGTTAAAATGCTAACCTAACCTAACAGGTCAAAGTAGTTCTTACATCCATATGGCACAATGCAGTGTAATTGCTATCTAACCTAACAGGTCACAGTAGTTCTTACATCCATATGGCACCATGCAGTGTAAATGCTTACCTAACCTATTAGGTCATAGTAGTTCTTACATCCATATGGCACAATACAGTGTAAATGCTAACCTAACCTATTAGGTCATAGTAGTTCTTACATCCATATGGCACATTGCAGTAAAATGCTAACCTAACCTATTAGGTCATAGTAGTTCTTACATCCATAAGGCACAATGCAGTGTAAATGCTAACCTAACCTATTAGGACATAGTACTTTTTACATCCATATGGCACCATGCAGTGTAAATGCTAACCTAACCTATTAGGTCATAGTAGTTCTTACATCCATATGGCACATTGCAGTAAAATGCTAACCTAACCTATTAGGTCATAGTAGTTCTTACAACCATATGGCACAAGGCAGTGTAAATGCTAACCTAACCTAACAGGTCACAGTATTTCTTACATCCATATGGCACAATGCAATGTAAATGCTAACCTAACCTATTAGGTCATAGTAGTTCTTATATCCATATGGCACATTGCAGAGTAAATGCTAACCTAACCTATTAGGTCATAGTAGTTCTTACATCCATATGGCACAATGCAGTGTAAATGATACCTAACCTATTAGGTCATAGTAATTCTTACATCCATATGGCACAATGCAGTGTAAATGCTAACCTTACCTATTAGGTCATAGTAGTTCTTACATCCATATGGCACAATGCAGTGTAAATGCTAACCTAACCTATCAGGTCACAGTATTTCTTACATTCATTTGGCACAAGGCAGTGTAAATGCTAACTTAACCTATCAGGTCACAGTAGTCCTTACATCCATATGGCTCAATGCATTGTAAATGCTAACCTAACCTATTAGGTCATAGTAGTTCTTACATCCATATGGCAAAATACAGTGTAAATGCTAACCTAACCTATTAGGTCATAGTAGTTCTTACATCCATGTGGCACAAGGCAGTGTAAATGCTAACCTAACCTAACAGGTCTCAGTAGTTCTTACATCCATATGGCACAATGCAGTGTAAATGCTAACCTAACCTATTAGGTCATAGTAGTTCTTATATCCATATGGCACATTGCAGAGTAAATACTAACCTAAGCTATTAGGTCATAGTAGTTCTTACATCCATATGGCACAATGCAGTGTAAATGCTAACCTAACCTATTAGGTCATAGTAGTTCTAACATCCACATGGCACAATGCAGTGTAAATGCTAACCAAACCTAACAGGTCACAGTAGTTCTTACATTCATTTGGCACAAGGCAGTGTAAATGCTAACTTAACCTATCAGGTCACAGTAGTTCTTACATCCATATGGCACAATGCAGTGTAAATGCTAACCTAACTTATTAGGTCATAGTAGTTCTTACATCCATATGGCACAATGCAGTGTAAATGCTAACCTAACCTACTAGGACACTAAGTTCTTACAACCATGTGGCACAAGGCAGTGTAAATGCTAACCTAACCTAACAGGTCTCAGTAGTTCTTACATCCATATGGCACAATGCAGTATAAATGCTAACCTAACCTATTAGGTCACAGTACTTCTTACATCCATATGGCACAAGGCAGTGTAAATGCTAACCTAACCTAACAGGTCACAGTAGTTCTTACATCCATATGGCACAAGGCAGTGTAAATGCTAACCGAAGCTAACAGGCACAGTAGTTTTTACATCCATATGGCACAATGCAGTGTAAATGCTAACCTAACCTATTAGGTCATTGTAGTTCTTACATCCATATGGCACAATGCAGTGTAAATGCTAACCTAAGCTATTAGGTCATAGTAGTTCTTACATCTATATGGCAAAATGCAGTGTAAATGATACCTAACCTATTAGGTCATAGTAATTCTTACATCCATATGGCACAATGCAGTGTAAATGCTAACCTAACCTATTAGGTCATAGTAGTTCTTACATCCATATGTCACAATGCAGTGTAAATGCTAACCTAACCTATCAGGTCACAGTATTCTTACATTCATTTGGCACAAGGCAGTGTAAATGCTAACTTAACCTATCAGGTCACAGTAGTTCTTACATCCATATTGCACAATGCAGTGTAAATGCTAACCTAACCTATTAGGTCATAGTAGTTCTTACATCCATATGGCACAATACAGTGTAAATGCTAACCTAACCTATTAGGTCACAGTAGTTCTTACATCCATGTGGCACGAGGCAGTGTAAATGCTAACCTAACCTAACAGGTCTCAGTAGTTCATACATCCATATGGCACAATGCAGTGTAAATGCTAACCTAACCTATTAGGTCACAGTATTTCTTACAACCATATGGCACAAGGCAGTGTAAATGCTAACCTAACCTAACAGGTCACAGTAGTTCTTACATCCATATGGCACAATGCAGTGTAAATGCTAACCTAACCTATTAGGTCATAGTAGTTCTTATTTCCATATGGCACATTGCAGAGTAAATGCTAACCTAACCTATTAGGTCATAGTAGTTCTTACATCCATATGGCACAATGCAGTGTAAATGATACCTAACCTATTAGGTCATAGTAATTCTTACATCCATATGGCACAATGCAGTGTAAATGCTAACCTAACCTATTAGGTCATAGTAGTTCTTACATCCATATGGCACAATGCAGTGTAAATGCTAACCTAACCTATCAGGTCACAGTATTTCTTACATTCATTTGGCACAAGGCAGTGTAAATGCTAACTTAACCTATCAGGTCATAGTAGTTCTTACATCCATATGGCACAATACAGTGTAAATGCTAACCTAACCTATTAGGTCATAGTAGTTCTTACATCCATGTGGCACAAGGCAGTGTAAATGCTAACCTAACCTAACAGGTCTCAGTAGTTCTTACATCCATATGGCACAATGTAGTGTAAATGCTAACCTAACCTATTAGGTCACAGTATTTCTTACAACCATATGGCACAAGGCAGTGTAAATGCTAACCTAACCTAACAGGTCACAGTAGTTCTTACATCCATTTGGCACAATGCGGTGTAATTGCTAAACTAACCTATTAGGTCATGTTAGTTATTACGTCCATAAGGCACATTGCAGTGTAAATGCTAACCTAACCTATTAGGTGATAGTAGTTCTAACATCCATATGGCACAATGCATTTTAAATGCTAACCTAACCTAACAGGTCACAGTAGTTCTTACATCCATATGGCACATTGCAGAGTAAATGCTAACCTAACCTATTAGGTCATAGTAGTTCTTACATCCATATGGCACAATGCAGTGTAAATGCTAACCTAATCTATTAGGTCATGTTAGTTCTTACATCCATAGGGCACGATGCAGTGTAAATGATAACCTAACCTATTAGGCCATAATAGATCTTACATCCATATGGCACAATGTCGTGTAAATGCTAACCTAACCTATTAGGTCATAGTAGTTCGAACATCCATATGGCACAATGCATTGTAAATGCTAACCTAACCTAACAGGTCACAGTAGTTCTTACATCCATATGGCACATTGCAGAGTAAATGCTAACCTAACCTATTAGGTCATAGTAGTTCTTACATCCATATGGCACAATGCAGTGTAAATGCTATCCTAATCTATTAGGTCATGTTAGTTCATACATCCATAGGGCACAATGCAGTGTAAATGCTAACCTAAGCTATTATGTCATAATAGTTCTTACATCCATAAGGCACAATGCAGTGTAAATGCTAACCTAACCTATTAGGTCATAGTAGTTCTAACATCCATAAGGCACAATGCAGTGTAAATTCTAACCTAACCTAACAGGGCACAGTAGTTCTTACATCCATATGTCACAATGCAGTGTAAATGATAACCTAACCTACTAGGTCATAATAGATCTTACATCCATATGGCACAATGTCGTGTAAATGCTAACCTAACCTATTAGGTCATAATAGTTCTTACATTCATATTTCACAATGAAGTGTAAATGCTAACCTAACCTAACAGGTCACAGTAGTTCTTACATCCATATGGCACAATGCAGTGTAAATGCTAACCTAACCTATTAGGTCATAATAGTTCTTACATCAATATGGCACAATGCAGTGTAAATGCTAACCTAACCTATTAGGTCATAGTAGTTCTAACATCCATATGGCACAATGCAGTGTAAATGCTAACCTAACCTATTAGGTCACACTAGTTCTTACATCCATATGGCACAATGCAGTGTAAATGCTAACCTAACCTATTAGTTCATAATCGTTCTTACATCCTTATGGCATTGTGCAGTGTAAATGCTGACTTAACCTAACAGGTCACAGTAGTTCTTACATCCATATGTCACAATGCAGTGTAAATTCTAACCTAACCTAACAGGGCACAGTAGTTCTTACATCCATATGTCACAATGCAGTGTAAATGATAACCTAACCTACTAGGTCATAATAGATCTTACATCCATATGGCACAATGTCGTGTAAATGCTAACCTAACCTATTAGGTCATAATAGTTCTTACATTCATATTTCACAATGAAGTGTAAATGCTAACCTAACCTAACAGGTCACAGTAGTTCTTACATCCATATGGCACAATGCAGTGTAAATGCTAACCTAACCTATTAGGTCATAATAGTTCTTACATCAATATGGCACAATGCAGTGTAAATGCTAACCTAACCTATTAGGTCATAGTAGTTCTAACATCCATATGGCACAATGCAGTGTAAATGCTAACCTAACCTATTAGGTCACACTAGTTCTTACATCCATATGGCACAATGCAGTGTAAATGCTAACCTAACCTATTAGTTCATAATCGTTCTTACATCCTTATGGCATTGTGCAGTGTAAATGCTGACTTAACCTAACAGGTCACAGTAGTTCTTACATCCATATGTCACAATGCAGTGTAAATGTTAACCTTACCTATTAGGTCACACTAGTTCTTACATCCATATGGCACAATGCAGTGTAAATGCTAACCTAACCTATTAGGTCATATTAGTTCTAACATCCATATGGCACAATGCAGTGTAAATGCTAACCTAACCTATTAGGTCACACTAGTTCTTACATCCATATGGCACAATGCAGTGTAAATGCTAACCTAACCTATTAGGTCACACTAGTTCTTACATCCATATGGCACAATGCAGTGTAAATGCTAACCTAACCTATTAGTTCATAATAGTTCTTACAGCCTTATGGCATAATGCAGTGTAAATGCTGACCTAACCTAACAGGACACAGTAGTTCTTACTTCCATATGTCACAATGCAGTGTAAATGCTAACCTTACCTATTAGGTCACACTAGTTCTTACATCCATATGGCCAATGCAGTGTAAATGCTAACCTAACCTATTAGGTCATACTAGTTCTTACATCCATATTGCACAATGCAGTGTAAATGCTAACCTAACCTATTAGGTCATAGTAGTTCTAACATCCATAAGGCACAATGCAGTGTAAATGCTAACCTAACCTAACAGGTCACAATAGTTCTTACACCCAAATCGCACAGTGCAGTGTAAATGCTAACCTAACCCTTCATAGTAGTTCTTATATCCTTATGACACAGTTCAGTGTAGGTTGTAGTAGTTCTTATATAGATAAGCCGCAATGCAGTGTACGTCCTACCTAACCTAACCTAACAGTGGATAGTAGTTCTTAAACCTTTTTTAATAGTGAAATGTAAAAGCCATGCTAACACAGCAAGAATTATTAGTTATCATATCCTCTTGGAATAGTTTAGTGTAAATGTTAACCTACCCTAGCAGAATGTATTAGTTCCATGTCCTTATGGCATAGTGTAGTGTAAACGTCATCCTAACTTAGCAGGGATTCGTAGTTCTCATTTCATTATTACATAATGCAGTGTTTAAAATTTACCCTAATAGGACTTAGCAGCTCTTATATTCCTACGGCATGGAGCAGTGTAAATGCAAACCTAATCTAACAGGACTTAGAAGCTCTTATATGCTTATGCCATGTTACAAAGTAATTACTAATTACCAATCCAACCTAACCGGTTATTGTATTTCACATACCCTTCTAGTACAGTTTAGTGTAGAGTAAATGCATATCTAACCTGGTTAGGCATATTAGTTCATAAACCCTTATTTTATAATGTATTGTTAATGATAACCTAACCCTACAGAACAAAGTACCGTAAATGTATTTTACGTCCTTACGAAAACCGAATAAAATAATAAATTTCATATTTTCTACTAAGATGACGTTTTGTAAGATCAAGAGAGTATTCGAGAGCGTAAACTGAAATAAGGAATTTTTGAATTTAAGAGGCAACAACCATCAAACAAACTAAGCGGCGTACACTCGACCGTTTTCTCGTATCTCGTCAGTTATCAAGGACTCATATTATTCATAATAACAGCATTAACCTATCATCAATATTTAACCTAAGATCAAGTTACAGGGCAAACCTTATAAAGAAACAGTAATATTGAATCGATATAAATGTAAAGGTATTGAGTTTTCGTTAATCTGAAAACCAGTTACCTGTATAAAACTTTTTGAACCTGCGTATTTTACTTATCTTAAAGTGTATGTATGTAAAAAAATAAAAGACGATTTAGTAGTTATCAATAATTTTTTTTTTGCGAAAAAACAATTAGGGTTATCATTGCCTAAATGATCAATATAAACATTAGTTATTTTGTTGTTTTTTCCCCTTGCGAACAGGGTTAGAATTCTACAAAACAATAGCAGAAGACAATTAAATTCCGTCGTATACATTTTCCTGTTGCTCATTTCGCTCTGCCTCCCCTCGCTGTCGTTTTTCGACCCCAATAATGAGTCCAGTCATTATCCTCACACATGTGTCATACGTTTCGTCGCTTATAAATGGCGCGTGTTTGCTTGTTTTTATTGTACTAACGATGCAAGTCAATTAAGCCTCACGTCTAAAAAAATACGGCTCTGCAACACCCTCATAACGTCGAAATGTGAAAATATTAATAGAGACCAAATAGTAACCTACGTAGCTGAAGCAACATACGAAAATAACGCGGAGCGACAGGTAAAACCGGGGTTAATAAACCCTAAACAACCCGAGTACATCTCTTCTCCTCGGTTGTGAACAGGACTACCTTATGTAAGAGACCGCGCCCAGACGATGCAAAAATAGTTCCATATTCCCACTTTTAAAGAACCTTATATCCGTTCAACAAACTCATTTACGTTCCTAATACTTGTTTTTATAATTTCCCTACACTTCTGATTCGCTTCACACGTTTCCTTACAAAAGGTTATAAGAATGGTTCTTAAAAAAAAGGATAAATAATTGTTTGACCCCAATAGAGGTTTGCTTCAGGGATGCTACTCTACAAATGTAATGCCATTATATATCTCTTATAACCACATATTTAAAAAGCGTTGGTGTTCCACAATTATTCAATTTACTATTTAACACAAATCTAACACCCAATATTTCAATTATAAGTTCACCGTCTAAACTTCTAATCGTTTCTAGAAAAACAAAGTGTAAATTGCTATAAGTCACTGTAATTAACACAAACTGCGTCGAAGTTTCCGATTGCCGACATTAGCAAGTTATAAATAAACATTAGGTAAGCCAATGTAAACTTCTTATGTTAACGATGAAGTTATTGCAATTGATAGAAACAGTAAAATGAAAGTTTACTTTGTCGGTAAACAATCAACCTTTCAGCGTTTTCCTTAGTGTATACCTTTGTAATAGGATTTTCTACGTTGTGTATTTTCTAGCTTGTGTATGTTTGCCTCAAACACTACTTCTATATATCGTCTTTCTTACAGTTTAAACAAGTTTCAAACACTCTAGGAAAAGCATAGAAAAACATTATAGTTTTTGTTCAAATTTCTAAAATATAAATATAATTAAAACTTTCCTATGTGGTTAAAGAGAAGATCTTTTAAAAAATATTATTTAAAAAAAATGTACTCTAGGAAATTCTTAAATGTGATATTTCTTATTGAATGTGATTTTGTTGTACCAATATTCGACTTTGAATACACTCTAGGAAAAGCTTAAAAACTTTAGCTTTTGTTAAATTGACTCTTATATAAATATTATGAAACTTTGCATTGGTAGTTAAAGAGAAGGAGATTTTCAAAATATTTTTCTGGGAAAATATACCTGAGAAAGGTATTGTTTTGTACTACAATGTTTTGTGGGCTTTGAATTACATCTGTTCACAGATTTAAACGGCAAACGGCTTAGACCCTCTTCCTTCATAAGTGTATCTAAGCTACTTATTGAATTTTGGTAGAATGGTACAAGAAGTAATCGTTTTAACAAACCCTGGAAAGTGGCTCAATAAAAAGCATCTCCAAGAGTTCAACTCTCTCTCTCTCTCTCTCTCACACACACACACACACACACACACACACACACACAAACTAAAACGGGCAGTTTGCCCTTGCAATCTATAAAAATTAAAATGTTTATAAATTTGATTTAAATTTGACAGACCGGAAGTGTGATGCCGATAATTAGGGGCAAAAAATAATAATAAAATACTATCGGGTGAACCTAAACACATACCACCACCATTGGCATTTCTAAAGAACAAGTAAAGTATGAAAAAATCAATAGTGAAATCATAAACCATATAACTTTAGTAAATAAAAAATTATAGCAAAATTAAATAAAATAGACATTTTAAGAAAAAAAAATTATAATAGCTTCTGAGCAATCTGGTTCCCCTAAAGGAGAAACCATATAAGACACGAAAATATGCTATCAGAGTTGTGAGACCAAGTGGATGGAGGTGGAAGTGCGGCGAAGCCAATAAATACCAAAGGGCAAAAGTTTTTAGAGGAGTCCGAAAAAATTAAATATTTACCAAGTGCCGAACGAAACTATGTCGGTTTGCAGCAAGACAAAAGAGTCAACAGGACAGATGGCGTCTACAAGAACGTTCAATCGTCAGATTTATAACGCAAGATTTAGATCGTGAATCGGCAATTGGGCTTCCATTTCTTAGAAAAAGTAACGCAAATCGTAACGACTTACCATGGTTTCGTTGTCCGAAAATCCAAAGGATGCAGTAAGGAAGAAAGCAGAACCCAGCCTCAACAACGTCTAAGGGGCAGGAACCGAGGAAGTGAGAACTTTTGGCAGGTCATTTTTTAAAGGTAAATGTGTTACTTGATATTTAACAAATATTTCAGCAAATATACCTTATTACAATAAAAAACTTAATTGTCACTCACCGTAACACCCTAAACTATAACAATAAATTAAAATACCACACAAGATTATACCCATTCAAACCATGCGCACCAGTATTATCAGGGATACCTAAAATCCACAAACCCAACACACCATTTAGACCACTAATAAATTTCACAACAGCACCATCTTACATAATCGCAAAAATTCTAGACAAAATCCTAAGATCTAAAATACATATCAACAACACATACAATATAAAAAATGGATACGAATTAATTAATAAAATAAAAACGATAAAAACAAACAGCAACACAAAAATAATAAGTTATGACATAACTAACATGTACCCTAGTATCCCAATAGAAGAAAACATAGAAATAATAAAAAACAAACTGATACACAATAACGAAAAAAGAAACATTATAGATAGTATCATTACGCTAACCAAACACATATGTAACCAAAATTACTTCCAATTTAACAATAAATATTATAAACAAACAACAGGACTCCCCATGGGTTCACCCATATCATCTATCATGTCAGAAATATATTTACAACACTTTGAACAAATAATAATTAAACCTATAATAAACACACACAATATCTCACTATGGACAAGGTATGTAGACGATATACTTGTAATATACCAACCTATAATTCACAACGAACACGTCATAATATTAAACAAACTAAATACATACAACGAAAACATACAATTCACCGTTGAAACAGAAACAAATAGAACAATCAACTTCCTCGACATTACTTTAAATATAAATGATAATAAAATATAAACTACAGTATACAGGAAACCTACTTCCAACAACACCACAATACACTACAAATCTAACCACCCCTGGACACACAAAATTAACACTTACAGTAACATGATAAATAAAGCAATAAAATACACACAGGATAACAAACAAAAATTAAATGAAGAATTAGATAACATTACAAAAATAGCAATAGAAAATGGATACAACAAACACATTATAAAAAATATATACAATAAATTTACAAAAAAACCTAACCTCAACACAACACTACAACCGGAACACGAAAATAATGAAAATAAAAAAATCTACCTAAAATATAAATACACCAATAACAAAATAGAAAATATAACAAATATATACAACAAAGAATACTACACTCCAACTTACAAACCAAACAACAAAATAATAAAATATCTTAATAACACAAACCACAAAACAAATTCAGAAAAACATAACCTATCAGGAATTTACAAAATCACATGCAACAACTGTAACGCTTTTTACATAGGAAAAACAACCAGAACATTTAAAATAAGATTTGAAGAACATTATAGAGCATTCAAAAACAAAAATTCTAAAGTATCAAATGTTGCAGCACACCTAATATCCCATAAACACGAAATAACAAATTACGAAAATAACCTAACCATACTTGAAATAAATAACAACCCAATAGAACTAAACTCACTAGAAAAATACCACATTTATAAAAACTTACACAACAATTTAATGAATTTACAAACAACATATACAGAAGACATACTATATAGAAATATCATACACACAGATCAAGAAAAAGTGCGCGTAACGTCAACAAACACCAACTTCACAGACCGAACATCTACAACAGAAAAACATCAGTGATTCGACAATGGTCAATTGACCGAAAGGTGCCTCATCACTCAAGGTAAAATTATTGCACTTAATGGTGGATTAAATTACTTACTTAGTAATATATTAACTTCATATATATATATATATATATATATATATATATATATATATATATATATATATATATATATATGGTGAACTAATAATAGAAGATGAAATAAAAACATCCAGCCGTTAGACTTTAAAGCAAACACCTTATAATATATAGCTTACGATAGAATGTCAATTTGTCTGATATAAATTATTATTTTGAATCAAATATTTGACAATGTTAAATAATTATATCTCTTGATATTGTTTTCAATATAAACGTTTTCGCATACTATAGTGTTTATTTCGTAAGTGTAGTTGTTTTTATTGCTTTTCCAATTTTTTGTTTGTATTTTCTATTGCACGTGGCGGTGGAAATGTTATCTTTGTATTGACATGTGTTGACTCACAGCATTGAACAATGCGCTGACCTAGTGTGAAACGCATCTGCTAAAAATATCAGTAAGTACTCGTTGTTTTGCCAAGTGATACTAAAAGCAGTAATTTGAAATATTTGTTAATTTATAAAACTTTTCGTTGCTTTTTAATATTATGTTTTCTTTTTTCGAACCATAGCAACGCCTCAAAGCTAGTTAAACAATACAAACCTAGTGACTGTATTATATATTAAGAGAGGCTAGGTCCTTCTTATCTGGATTGTTAGTTATATATACACAGTAAGAATACATTTATAGTAGAATATATTTTCTCAACACAGATCTTAGTCGGGTTTTGATGAACGGCGTATTCCAGACCAAGCTAAACATGGCCAAGAGCCGCTGATTCAACGAAGTGCTCTAGATAAACTACAATGAAAAAATGAGAAATAAGGTTGTATGTAAAGTTTTCTGATAAACCAATACTTCATAAATAAAATAAAATTCATAGTAGAATTGGTGAGGGAAAACGTGAGAAAAACGTTTTGAAAAATACTGACACTTTTCTACATAAAGTAGAGGTTAGGAAGACCTTACGCTAATTGTTTAACGGTTCATCATTTGCGATGAAGCGAAGAAGAACAAGTAATACTACTGAAACCAAACTGCCTAATATGCGTTTACTTTACGTCGTTTCTTCCAACGAATAAGCAAATAGTAATAGATTTCCGTTGGAGGTATTTACGTTTACGTCATCGTATTCCCTTCAACGCGATCGATACTTTTATAGATCGCTCTTCTTTTTTACTAGAAAGCCAATAAATTTGTGACATTATTTAATACCTGTTTTGTATTAATATTTAAAATATTAAATAAGCATAGGGATTTTTTTATTGAAATAGCATTTGAACAACTAATTTTATTAAGGTAGAAAATGCCATAAATTTAAACAACTAAGGCACAGATAAATCTAATTTTTATTCCTAATCAAATGCTACATTTTCCCTCTCTTTATTTATGTAACTATTTATAATAATATTAATGAGTAACGCGATAAGTTACTGTTTAAGCTTTATATTCTTTTAATAACCATTCCATTAATTCATGTACCTTTAATTAAACAATAGAACCTTAGGTCATACGTGGCGATATAACTTAGCCATATATTTAAAGAAAATCACTAAAACTATTCTACGGAATATGATTCTGTAGAAAGGACGTCCAAAGGTTACGCACTAATACAAGTGGAGCAAGCTTTGGACTTCTCTTAAAATTAGATTCCTTTCTTTCCGCCCAAAGATTCTGATAACAATTCTTAATCCTTACACATTTCTTTTTCAATGCGGAGAGTCATCATGTGGACGTCTAGCTATCACGATGCCTTCTCACACGTGGATATCGAAACATGTCAAATCTAATTTCCAATAATGCACTGCTCCGGGAATGTATACTTATTTTAACGCTCACGTCAATTAGTTTTTTTTAACAATTGTACGACAACCCCGCTGGCAGTGTCCTTCGTGAACTAGATCCAGATTAGGTCCTCCAGACCTACTCTGCTCTAATGATGCTCTTAATTCAATATATAGTGTTTGCTAGTCATTCATTCAGAATTGCAGTGGTTTGGGTAGTCCTCGAGGATATGCAATGACGGTCGCGACAATAGCTGTGGCTAGGAATATGAGAACAGGGTTTCCTTGTTAGGACTGGAACTGATTCTGGAATAGTGACAGCACGTTATTTTAGTTGCATGATGAGAAGATGGTGTTTTATGCTGGGCGATTACGTTTATTTATATTTGAGTGGTACAAGTGTTTTTTAGTGTAAATACATACTTTTGAGCTTTTATAATATAGGAAAATATTCATCAACTTTGCAGACTTTGATAATGACAAACTGAAAAACTTACTGGATAACAAAGAATTTGTGTAATATTCGTATACCTCACTAGGGTAAAGAGCATACAATGGGCGAAGGTCGTCAGTTATAGCGTGACCGATCGAAAACACAAGAGGGGAAGGCAGATAGGGTGCGTGTGGGAACTGCTTCAACGGGAAGGGAAGTAGATTAGCGTACGACACTGTACCATATGGGCTGCACAAACTATAATAAGGCTGATACAGCGCTTCACCATACACATCAACTAAAGTGCTTCTGCTTATCCCAAGGTGAACGGCCAGGTTAAACCGGACGACCTGTACTTAATCTAAAATACCAATAGCATCACTCTAATGAAAGAATAGTGACAGTGTTTGGAGGAATTTTTTAGTTCTGGAGGAGAAGGTAGATGTTATTGATAACTTGAACTAACACATTTGAACTACTTGAAAATATCAAAGTAAAAATAAATTCAACTTGGATTGTTGCTCAAACTTGGAAGGATAGAGTTTGAAGGAAAGGGTTTGCTAGTGGTAACTCTCTTACACTGTATTATAACCTTGACGGATATGACTGACAGCGTTGAGCGAAGAATTCACGTTACGCAGTGGTATCTAACGTTAGCGTTTCGTTACTCAGGGTTTGCCTTAGCGTATATCTAAACACTGGTAATTTACACTCATACTTCATTAATCAAATTATACATTGCACTTCAATCTTTTAGTGTCACTTTTATGGCAAGTATCCGAAACACTGTAGATGAGATTTTAAAATTAACATGACTTCTATGCTATAATAGCCTCCATCTTTTAAAAGTGATATATAATTTTTATTGCATAATTTTCTCGCATAAATTCTCTATTTTCTTATCTATTTTTTTTTAACGAATTCACTTTCAGCCAATCTAAATCCTCCCGGAACTCCTTAACACATCAACTCTTCAAAACATATTCTGATACTAACAAGAATAAAAATAAATGGAGTCATTATTTACATGAATATTAACCATTCGCAAACAGGATGTATACGCTAGGGACCATCAAATGAATTTTTAACAGATTGCTAACTAGAGCAAAATAATTTATGAATATTTATAAACTCTGAATTTGAATGTATTCTGTATATACAAGTTGACATTTTGCCAGATGTTAATTTAAAAGCAATATTTCATTTCTGAATGCACCACATTCCTGATTCAAATTACGTAGTTTTATCGCAACGGAAAAACTATTACTTTAATAGACTTTTTAATGTCTAGTAGAAACCATTAGCATTATTACTTAGGAAAGTAATTTCTTAAAACTTAAAAAATGAAACATTCAGAAATTGGTAGAAGAAACAATCTAAAGCAACAACCTAGATGTGTAATCTCTCTCTTTATATATATATATATATATATATATATATTTATTTATTTATTTATCGTAAACACGCATACTCTCTCTCTCTCTCTCACACACACACACTCTCTCTCTCTCTCACTCTCTCTTACGCACACACAAACGTACACACACACACGCACACACACACATACACACACACTCTCTCTCTTACGCACAACAAACGGAATGTCCGCTATCTTTCCGTGAATATATCATTGAACTTCACTTATGTTTTGTTTCCTCAAACTTCAATTAGTATTTACGAGCTGTAGATCTGATGGCAACATATCTGAACCGAAATTACGAGAGGGGAGGGGTATAAAATGAAAAAGTTTCCGTAAGAACATGGGGAGAAATTTACATGGTTTCTGAGATTCTTTTGTCCACGATGTTCGACGAATCGATTAAGTTTAAATAATATTTCGTTACTTGTGTTGTCCATTACGTTAGGCAAATCTATTATGTCCAAGTATCTCGATGAGTTTGTTATCCATGACGTTCGACGAATCGATTAAGTTTAAATAATATTTCGTTACTTGTGTTGTCCATTACGTTAGGCAAATCTATAATGTCCAAGTATCTCGATGAGTTTGTTATCCATGACGTTCGACGAATCGATTAAGTTTAAATAATATTTCGTTACTCGTGTTGTCCATTACGTTAGGCAAATCTATTGTGTCCAAGTATCTCGATGAGTTTGTTATCCATGACGTTCGACGAATCGATTAAGTTTAAATAATATTTCGTTACTTGTGTTGTCCATTACGTTAGGCAAATCTATAATGTCCAAGTATCTCGATGAGTTTGTTATCCATGACGTTCGACGAATCGATTAAGTTTAAATAATATTTCGTTACTTGTGTTGTCCATTACGTTAGGCAAATCTATTGTGTCCAAGTATCTCGATGAGTTTGTTATCCATGACGTTCGACGAATCGATTAGGTTTAAATAATATTTCGTTACTTGTGTTGTCCATTACGTTAGGCAAATCTATAATATCCAAGTATCTCGATGAGTTTGTTATCCATGACGTTCGACGAATCGATTAAATTTAAATAATATTTCGTTACTTGTGTTGTCCATTACGTTAGGCAAATCTATTATATCCAAGTATCTCGATGAGTTTGTTATCCATGACGTTCGACGAATCGATTAAATTTAAATAATATTTCGTTACTTGTGTTGTCCATTACGTTAGGCAAATCTATAATGTCCAAGTATCTCGATGAGTTTGTTATCCATGACGTTCGACGAATCGATTAAGTTTAAATAATATTTCGTTACTTGTGTTGTCCATTACGTTTGGCAAATCTATAATGTCCAAGTATCTCGATGAGTTTGTTATCCATGACGTTCGACGAATCGATTAAGTTTAAATAATATTTCGTTACTTGTGTTGTCCATTACGTTAGGCAAATCTATTATTTCCAAGTATCTCGATGAGTTTGTTATCCATGACGTTCGACGAATCGATTAAGTTTAAATAATATTTCGTTACTTGTGTTGTCCATTACGTTAGGCAAATCTATTATGTCCAAGTATCTCGATGAGTTTGTTATCCATGACGTTCGACGAATCGATTAAGTTTAAATAATATTTCGTTACTTGTGTTGTCCATTACGTTAGGCAAATCTATTATTTCCAAGTATCTCGATGAGTTTGTTATCCATGACGTTCGACGAATCGATTAAGTTTAAATAATATTTCGTTACTTGTGTTGTCATTACGTTAGGCAAATCTATTATGTCCAAGTATCTCGATGAGTTTGTTATCCATGACGTTCGACGAATCGATTAAGTTTAAATAATATTTCGTTACTTGTGTTGTCCATTACGTTAGGCAAATCTATTGTGTCCAAGTATCTCGATGAGTTTGTTATCCATGACGTTCGACGAATCGATTAGGTTTAAATAATATTTCGTTACTTGTGTTGTCCATTACGTTAGGCAAATCTATTATATCCAAGTATCTCGATGAGTTTGTTATCCATGACGTTCGACGAATCGATTAAATTTAAATAATATTTCGTTACTTGTGTTGTCCATTACGTTAGGCAAATCTATTATATCCAAGTATCTCGATGAGTTTGTTATCCATGACGTTCGACGAATCGATTAAATTTAAATAATATTTCGTTACTTGTGTTGTCCAATACGTTAGCCAAATCTATAATGTCCAAGTATCTCGATGAGTTTGTTATCCATGACGTTCGACGAATCGATTAAGTTTAAATAATATTTCGTTACTTGTGTTGTCCATTACGTTAGGCAAATCTATAATGTCCAAGTATCTCGATGAGTTTGTTATCCATGACGTTCGACGAATCGATTAAGTTTAAATAATATTTCGTTACTTGTGTTGTCCATTACGTTAGGCAAATCTATTATTTCCAAGTATCTCGATGAGTTTGTTATCCATGACGTTCGACGAATCGATTAAGTTTAAATAATATTTCGTTACTTGTGTTGTCCATTACGTTAGGCAAATCTATTATGTCCAAGTATCTCGATGAGTTTGTTATCCATGACGTTCGACGAATCGATTAAGTTTAAATAATATTTCGTTACTTGTGTTGTCCATTACGTTAGGCAAATCTATTATTTCCAAGTATCTCGATGAGTTTGTTATCCATGACGTTCGACGAATCGATTAAGTTTAAATAATATTTCGTTACTTGTGTTGTCCATTACGTTAGGCAAATCTATAATGTCCAAGTATTTCGATGAGTTTGTTATCCATGACGTTCGACGAATCGATTAAGTTTAAATAATATTTCGTTACTTGTGTTGTCCATTACGTTAGGCAAATCTATTATTTCCAAGTATCTCGATGAGTTTGTTATCCATGACATTCGGCGAATCGATTAAGTTTAAATAATATTTCGTTACTTGTGTTGTCCATTACGTTAGGCAAATCTATTATGTCCAAGTATCTCGATGAGTTTGTTATCCATGACGTTCGACGAATCGATTAAGTTTAAATAATATTTCGTTACTTGTGTTGTCCATTACGTTAGGCAAATCTATAATGTCCAAGTATCTCGATGAGTTTGTTATCCATGATGTTCGACGAATCGATTAAGTTTAAATAATATTTCGTTACTTGTGTTGTCCATTACGTTAGGCAAATCTATTATTTCCAAGTATCTCGATGAGTTTGTTATCCATGACGTTCGACGAATCGATTAAGTTTAAATAATATTTCGTTACTTGTGTTGTCCATTACGTTAGGCAAATCTATTATGTCCAAGTATCTCGATGAGTTTGTTATCCATGACGTTCGACGAATCGATTAAGTTTAAATAATATTTCGTTACTTGTGTTGTCCATTACGTTAGGCAAATCTATTATTTCCAAGTATCTCGATGAGTTTGTTATCCATGTCGTTCGACGAATCGATTAAGTTTAAATAATATTTCGTTACTTGTGTTGTCCATTACGTTAGGCAAATCTATAATGTCCAAGTATCTCGATGAGTTTGTTATCCATGACGTTCGACGAATCGATTAAGTTTAAATAATATTTCGTTACTTGTGTTGTCCATTACGTTAGGCAAATCTATTATTTCCAAGTATCTCGATGAGTTTGTTATCCATGACATTCGGCGAATCGATTAAGTTTAAATAATATTTCGTTACTTGTGTTGTCCATTACGTTAGGCAAATCTATTATGTCCAAGTATCTCGATGAGTTTGTTATCCATGACGTTCGACGAATCGATTAAGTTTAAATAATATTTCGTTACTTGTGTTGTCCATTACGTTGGGCAAATCTATTATTTCCAAGTATCTCGATGAGTTTGTTATCCATGACGTTCGACGAATCGATTAAGTTTAAATAATATTTCGTTACTTGTGTTGTCCATTACGTTAGGCAAATCTATTATGTCCAAGTATCTCGATGAGTTTGTTATCCATGACGTTCGACGAATCGATTAAATTTAAATAATATTTCGTTACTTGTGTTGTCCATTACGTTAGGCAAATCTATTATGTCCAAGTATCTCGATGAGTTTGTTACCCATGACGCTCGACGAATCGATTAAGTTTAAATAATATTTCGTTACTTGTGTTGTCCATTACGTTAGGCAAATCTATTATGTCCAAGTATCTCGATGAGTTTGTTATCCATGACATTCGACGAATCGATTAAGATTAAATAATATTTCGTTACTTGTGTTGTCCATTTCGTTAGGCAAATCTATTATGTCCAAGTATCTCGATGAGTTTGTTATCCATGACGTTCGACGAATCGATTATGTTTAAGTAATATTTCGTTACTTGTGTTGTCTATTTCGTTAGGCAAATCTATTATGTCCAAGTATCTCGATGAGTTTGTTATCCATGACGTTCGACGAATCGATTAAGTTTAAATAATATTTCGTTACTTGTGTTGTCCATTACGTTAGGCAAATCTATTATGTCCAAGTATCTCGATGAGTTTGTTATCCATGACGTTCGACGAATCGATTAGGTTTAAATAATATTTCGTTACTTGTGTTGTCCATTACGTTAGGCAAATCTATTATGTCCAAGTATCTCGATGAGTTTGTTATTCATGACGTTCGACGAATCGATTAAGTTTAAATAATATTTCGTTACTTGTGTTGTCCATTACGTTAGGCAAATCAATTATGTCCAAGTATCTCGATGAGTTTGTTATCCATGACGTTCGACGAATCGATTAAGTTTAAATAATATTTCGTTACTTGTGTTGTCCATTACGTTAGGCAAATCTATTATGTCCAAGTATCTCGATGAGTTTGTTATCCATGACGTTCGATGAATCGATTATGTTTAAGTAATATTTCGTTACTTGTGTTGTTTATTTCGTTAGGCAAATCTATTATGTCCAAGTATCTCGATGAGTTTGTTATCCATGACGCTCGACGAATCGATTAAGTTTAAATAATATTTCCTTACTTGTGTTGTCCATTACGTTAGGCAAATCTATTATGTCCAAGTATCTCGATGAGTTTGTTATCCATGACGTTCGACGAATCGATTAAGTTTAAATAATATTTCGTTACTTGTGTTGTCCATTACGTTAGGCAAATCTATTATGTCCAAGTATCTCGATGAGTTTGTTATCCATGACGTTCGACGAATCGATTAAGTTTAAATAATATTTCGTTACTTGTGTTGTCCATTACGTTAGGCAAATCTATTATGTCCAAGTATCTCGATGAGTTTGTTATCCATGACGTTCGACGAATCGATTATGTTTAAATAATATTTCGTTACTTGTGTTGTCCATTTCGTTAGGCTAATCTATTATGTCCAAGTATCTCGATGAGTTTGTTATCCATGACGTTCGACGAATCGATTAAGTTTAAATAATATTTCGTTACTTGTGTTGTCCATTACGTTAGGCAAATCTATTATGTCGAAGTATCTCGATGAGTTTGTTATCCATGACGTTCGACGAATCGATTAAGTTTAAATAATATTTCGTTACTTGTGTTGTCCATTTCGTTAGGCAAATCTATTATGTCCAAGTATCTCGATGAGTTTGTTATCCATGACGTTCGACGAATCGATTATGTTTAAATAATATTTCGTTACTTGTGTTGTCCATTTCGTTAGGCAAATCTATTATGTCCAAGTATCTCGATGAGTTTGTTATCCATGACATTCGACGAATCGATTAAGTTTAAATAATATTTCGTTACTTGTGTTGTCCATTACGTTAGGCAAATATATTATGTCCAAGTATCTCGATGAGTTTGTTATCCATGACGTTCGACGAATCGATTAGGTTTAAATAATATTTCGTTACTTGTGTTGTCCATTACGTTTGGCAAATCTATTATGTCCAAGTATCTCGATGAGTTTGTTATCCATGACGTTCGACGAATCGATTAAGTTTAAATAATATTTCGTTACTTGTGTTGTCCATTACGTTAGGCAAATCTATTATGTCCAAGTATCTCGATGAGTTTGTTATCTATGACGCTCGACGAATCGATTAAGTTTAAATAATATTTCCTTACTTGTGTTGTCCATTACGTTAGGCAAATCTATTATGTCCAAGTATCTCGATGAGTTTGTTATCCATGACGTTCGACGAATCGATTAAGTTTAAATAATATTTCGTTACTTGTGTTGTCCATTACGTTAGGCAAATCTATTATGTCCAAGTATCTCATTGAGTTTGTTATCCATGACGTTCGACGAATCGATTAAGTTTAAATAATATTTCGTTACTTGTGTTGTCCATTACGTTAGGCAAATCTATTATGTCCAAGTATCTCGATGAGTTTTTTATCCATGACGTTCGACGAATCGATTATGTTAAAGTAATATTTCGTTACTTGTGTTGTCTATCTCGTTAGGCAAATCTATTATGTCCAAGTATCCCGATGAGTTTGTTATCCATGACGTTCGACGAATCGATTAAGTTTAAATAATATTTCGTTACTTGTGTTGTCCATTACGTTAGGCAAATCTATTATGTCCAAGTATCTCGATGAGTTTGTTATCCATGACGTTCGACGAATCGATTAGGTTTAAATAATATTTCGTTACTTGTGTTGTCCATTACGTTAGGCAAATCTATTATGTCCAAGTATCTCGATGAGTTTGTTACCCATGACGTTCGACGAATCGATTAAGTTTAAATAATATTTCGTTACTTGTGTTGTCCATTACGTTAGGCAAATCTATTATGTCCAAGTATCTCGATGAGTTTGTTATCCATGACGTTCGACGAATCGATTACGTTTAAATAATATTTCGTTACTTGTGTTGTCCATTACGTTAGGCAAATCTATTATGTCTAAGTATCTCGATGAGTTGGTTATCCATGACGTTCGATGAACCGATTATGTTTAAATTTAGTTATACCATGGAACGTATACTTAAGGTAAAATTTATAAAACACCTTATTTAAGAGGATTTAAGAATATTACGGGAGCCCAAACATGTTTTGTTAACTTTCTTTATAAATTTTTTTTTATGATTCCGGCAAGTCGTAGTAACCGAATCATGTTAAAAAAATTACAGAGATATTTAAGGTAATAACACTAGAAAGGTAAGGCAAATTCTGAAAGGTGGGCATTTCCGAAAGGACTGTTGCCAAAGCTACTCTTGAGATAACCTAACCTGAACAAAAGGGGCGTATGAAAAGGGGAAATGAGGCACATTTCTATAAAATTGTAAGGTAGCCTAGTTTTTTACCTAAGGTAATAGTCTTTTATAATATTAAAAAGCTACTAAACTGTTCAAATTAAGTTTAATTGGTTTGAGTAAAAATTAGGCAAATTATTAAAAACAGTATAGAGAATATTTATAAATTAATAAATATTAATTTTAATTACCCAAACGTTATACTTTTCTACATTTATTGACAGAAGCCATAAAATAAATAAGTTTTCAGTTTTTCTATAAACTAAATCAATGAATGGGGTTTTATGTTTCACATAATAAAAAAGGAATAAACTCAAGGGACTAAGCCAAACTTCCGCCTCTAAAACCCGGAAGTTGTTTTATACGACACTGTTAGGAAATCATAAATATTTTTATACGTCGGCGTTATACTATAACCAGCCCTAAAGGCAAGGTTTTATTAGTCAAAGCAAATCCATGTCTTATTCCACGACAGTGACGAAAACGAAATATAAAATGTATCTCGGTGGAGTTTATTAGATTTATTTATCGTGTAAGTTAAGTTATACGTTACGGAGGGTGACTTCAGTCCGCCTGCACAAGTGAGTCTGTCCTTGTCTCTCATTCATCAACGTCGTAGGTAAAAACAGCTAACCCATAAAGGCTGGTTACGGTAGAATTAAATGTGCATGGCCTTAAACTCGTAGTTTGTTGTGATTGCAGTGGGGTGTGTTATTACTGGCGAGTTTTATATTCAGGATAACAACGGGACTTTGAAAATCGTATACATTAGGCAACTGTTGCACTAAGGTAAATGCTAAATAGGTAACTGCAAAGTCTACTTAGGATAATCCTAGACTAGTAGTAAGAATGACTTAGTCCTACTATCATACTCATTGGGTCCTGGTCAGAGAGTTAATCAAAGTAAAAGAAAATTGGTAGTATAATCTATTAAAATCATCATAAAAACTTCAGAATTGTCAAGTTAACCAATGTATGTGTATAAGTATGAGTGCTTATGTATGCGCGCTTGTGGTCTAGTAAGAGAGAGACTGCATTGGAACACCGATATACTTCGTACCTACTTTAAAAGTTGAGACACAGAACAAGCTCGAAAAAAAAGTCCAAAGAGTAAACCAGATAAATTTATAAAGTTTAATTATAATGTAAACCACGAAACATCATTTAACATCTGTAATGACCAGTTTGCTCGGTTGGCTCATCGCATATTTTATCTTCACAATTTCAACATAACAGAAACGTTAAATTTACGAAGCTGCAAAATTACTGAGTAATTACTTTTCAGAGTAAATTAGGATCAACACAAACCCTACACGTCTGCTGAAGTTGTGGATGCGAAAAGAACAGAGGTTCACCAGCAATCAACCCACGACAATATTAGCGGGCAAAATCCTTCGTCAAACTTCAATGCGAATTAACGTCGACAAACGTTTCATAAACAAGATGTTAATTACTTCTAATTATATCCCAATTTTTACATTGCTTCTACTTCATACAGAACTTCTACTTCAAAACTTAAGTTATAGAAGCCGATGCAGAGGAACAATGAAATCAAAAAGTCAAATACTCGTGCTTTAACATTTGTAATAAATATCTTTTACATGAAGGCATAAGAAAATTAAAAATAGCTTTTGTAACCTTTTTAAAATTGTTATTACTAATATCATGATTTTATAAGTTAGTAATACTGTATTAACCTTTTAATATATTATTTACATTTTTTCGTTATTTTGTTTATTTTTTACTTATAGGCCGCAGTATAAACAATATAAATAAAATACATACAATTTAAAAAAAAGTCAATTCCTACATAATTTATTCAAGTAAAATAGTATTTCAGTTTCTTTTGATTGAATAATTAGATATGATATAAATATGTATATACATATTATTATTATTACTTTATTATTACTAAAACAATAACGACCTTATCAGTGTAGAGCACCTAGCTACAGCCTTTGTACTCTTTTCCCATCCCTACCACAGGACTAGCTTAGTGGATACCTACCTCTTTGCAGAAATCAAGTACCCACCTGATGCTAAATCTTCTGATATCCTCTGGTGTACATACCTGTCAGCCAAACCACTTTCTCCTTGCAGCTCCCAAAGCAGGGCACTCACAGAGTACATGGATTGGGCTTTCCTCTTGGTCCTCGTCGCATCTCTTGCACACAGGGGACCTAGATTTTCTAATTTTGTATTGGAACACCCTCAGATTCCCATGGCCTGTGACCAGCTCTACAGTAACTCTGAGTTGAGTCTACTTAAGGAGAGTAGTTCTTTGCCCCACAAATCTCCTGAGTAACTCCACAGTACCTTGGATTTGTTACACCCCAAGGTTGCATTCCATTCATCCCTGCACAAACTGTCTATATATGCCGTGATCCTCTTGCGCCCCTCCTGAGGCGGCATGCCCACTGCCCTCAGCAACGGTCCTTGAGTTATACACCCTTGTTTTGCTAAGGCGTCAGGTCTCTCATTCCTTATCACGCCAGAATGTCCTGGAATCCAGGTTAGGTTGAGCGAATTATACTTACTCAGCTCCGCTAGAGAGGCTATAGTATCAGTCACCAGCCTAGAGTTGGTACTAGCCTTACCTAAAGCCTTCAGAGTTGCCTGACTGTCAGAGCAAATCCAGATGGTCTTGCCCCTCCTGCCATACCCTATTATTTCCTCAGCACATAGTTTGATCGCGAACCCCTCCCCCTGGAAGACAGAGTTGTAGTCCTCCAGGCGAAGATAAAATCTGTCTTGGTGTCTCGGTCCATTATCTCCTGCTCCCACTTCTTCCTTCATCTTGGACCCATCGGTGAACCAGATTTCACCATGTCTGGGTCTATACTCCGCCCATGCCTCTCTTGCGCGAATATGGATTTTGTAGTTTGCTTTTTCCCTTTTAAGAGACAATGACTTATCCTGAGGATCTATCCAGAGCTCCTTCAGTGAATCTCCAAATATCTGTTTCCTATGCTGTATATACATAAGTCAGAATAATAATGTTCTAATAATAATAATATTTTAATAATAAATGACAAAATAAAAAGTTAATTTCCTTGCGATTTTCCATTTTCCTTTCTTTGAATGATGCTGGACTAATATTATTGTATCTTACTATTTATACGTGATTTCTTGCATCGTGTTGAACTTTCGTTTCCCTTTAATTGTCCGTTTGTTAAGCTTAGTTCGATTCCGGTAATACAGTTTGTTTGTTTATTTTATTCTTTTTAACCCTAGAGCAATATTTATGATATTGTGTGGTAAACATGGCAACAATTTAAGGGTAACAATGGAGGTTTTGACGACAACCAGATGGAAGCAAAATAAAAAAGTCATATATTTCTTTGAGAAATACACTATGGAAAAGTTTGGTAAGTAGTAAAAGCTCTGGACTTTGAACATGAAGATACTCAGTTCGAATTCCGGTTCGGGCTGGATCCCCAAATTTTCATAATTAAATTATTGAACAAATATTTGAAAAACAATTTTAATATCAATTTTCCTCCACTACATGTAAAAAATAAGTATTTAAACTTGATTGGATGAATAAAAATATGTTTTTATTAAGACTAAAAATTGATTAAAACATATATCAGGAGAGTGTGATTTAATAGAAGGTATTTAAAAATAGGACCAAGTATATCAAATGTGTAAACATCAATGAGAAGCTGCATTAATTATTATAAAATTAAATTCTGGACTAATGTATCAAAATATAGATTTAAATTTGTTCTTTTAATGTGCCTAAACCTCTAATGGACTCTCAACAATAATAAATAATAGCTACTCCATTTAGCTACTCTTATATGCATATTACGTAAAAGTATAATACAGTTCAGGAGGTTGGACGCTGTGGTAACGAACATGAGCTAAATGGGTTATTTGAAGTTGGTTGCTATGGTAACGAACATATGCTAAGTTTGTTACTTGAGATTGGTTGCTATGGTAACGGACATATGCTAAGTAGGTTACTTGAAGTGGGTTGCTATGGTAACGGACATATTCTAAGTAGGTTACTTGAAACTGGTCGCTCTATTAACGGACATATGCTAAGTGGGGACTTCAAGTTGGTTGCTATGGTAACAAACATATTCTAAGTGGGTTATTTGAAGTTGTTGGCTGTGTTAACGGACATGTGCTAAGTGGGTTACTTGAAGTTGGTTGCTGTGGTAACGAACATATGCTAAGTGGGCTATTTGAAGTTGTTGGCTATGTTAACGGACATGTGCTAAGTGGGTTACTTGAAGTTGTTTTCTACGATAACGGAAAACTATTTAAGGCGGTAAAATGGAGGATTAAACAACAATCAGATTGTGGCTGAAGAAATATTCATATACATTTTTGACAAATACATTTCTAGCAATGGGTAGGTTTGCTCAGTGCCAAAGTGCTAGATTTGGAACATAAAGTTACTCAGTTCAAATCTGACCTAGACCACTCTATTTTATAGTTTAATTATTGAATTATTTATTTGAAAAAAACTGTAATAACATTAATTTTCATCTACTATAGGTTTACGGAAATGTTTTTGAACTTGATTGGATGAATATAAACATGTATGATTACCCTGTTTAAATTTGTACAAGATATATATATCAGGAGAGGGTGATCTAATAGAAGGGATTTAATGAAAAATGTTATTAATTTTTAGTTGCCCACTTGCGTTTGAAAATGGCAACTTTTGTATTAACCCTTAACATAATTTGAACATTAACGATTAGAAAACCAACTTCATTGGATACATGGCATTTACTGTTTGTTTTAGCGGTTTTCAAATCTCCTGATTTGAGCAGTGAAACATCTGACTCACTATTGTACACCGGCCATCATAACAGGCAAACATAACCTATGCATTAAAACAGCTGTTCTACCATATAACCTATAACATAAAATCAGCTGTTTTATGAAAGCATATACTGAATTTCCAAATATTTTAAAGCAAATGAAATGAAGTACGTATGTTGCATGCCTTGTCCTTTCTATGAAAAGTTTATCACTAACATAAAACTATAGTTAATAGTAACTAATGAATAATTTAAAAACTGTATTAAAATCAAGAATCATTTACTACAAGTTTAAAAAAATGTATTTGAATTTGAGTGAATAAGTACAAATATTTTAAAAACGTTTAAAATTTTATACAAATTTATGCATAGAGAGGGTGTGTACTAATAGAAGGAAATGTAAAAGTAATTACTTGATCATCTACTCCTGTCTGTAACATGGGCCAAGTTATAATGGTAATTATTAAGTATAATCTGTTAAGTATAGTGTTGAGTATAATCTGTGATATATCTTTATGTATCTACAAACCTTACGTACTATTAAGATATTAAATAAATATACTTTAAGAATGTATAGGAGTTCTTGTCAAAGAGAATTCTAGGAGGAGGTTATAAGATCCAACGACGAGAATTCTAAAAGGAAAGTATTTAAAACTAGCTCCAACAACGTAAATGCACACCCTAATTACTCTTTTAAAGTTTACCAAGAATGCAAACTAACAACCAAGTACAGGCTGGAAACTACGAATATTTCTAAGAACTATTTTAATGAATCTCTCTTGAGATTTCTACGAACTCACTCTTAAATGTTTAAGTATTTTAAGAACCTACTCTGATAATTAACAGTAATATTGCTAAGTCAACTCTTTGTGGATTACTTAACTTCAAGCATTCTGATACCGCACTACTATTTTTACAAATCATAAAATTATTACAAAGTCTACAAATTCCTAGAACTCAAACGACATAATTCCAAGAATTCCGATATAGACTCTGAATACAGTAAGTATAGATATATAATGAGAGCAAATCTGTGAAAAGTCCAAGAGAATGAAATACTCTCCATATAAACTCTGTTATTGTTAAATAAAATCAGTGTCGTCACTGAAATCAAATCTAAAGGAAAATACAACATTACATGAGTATAATAATACCACATACCACACAGACATATGACACAGCACACAGAGACTGCATCTCTAAACTCGTATACATTTACACAGAGGTAATATTTAGTTAATTACTTTTGGAATGAAGCAATCGTAACTCACGAATGTAGACGGACTAAAAATAAGAAAATCCTTCACGAAAAATAATCGAATTTATACCAAAATGTTGGTCAATCACTAATTATTTCTAATAACTTGTGGTTTAATAATAGTAAATAATACTCAAAAACATCAAACCTCAAATATTTTTATTCTAACCTGAAGTACATTTGAAGTTTCAACATCAAGAGTTTTTTTCAAGGATTAGAAGATAGTTACATTATAACCGAAATGTACATCAGGTTAGAATAATATTTGTCGTTTTGAAGTTTTTGAGTATTATTTTTTATTGTTTAACCACATTATTCCGAATAATTATTAATGGAATGTTCATTACACTGTAAAATAGTTGTTGAATATTTTTTTCTAAGTAGTACATATTGCAGCAAACGTTTGAAGTATGTGGGTCCTCATTATAAATAAATAAATAAGTGTGACGGAGGAAAGCGATTAAGTGAAGCCCTGACGTATACTATGGCTTCGCCAGTAAAACCCGCAATTTGTTACAGCCGTTAACAGTTATGTCACTACACCGGAAGTGTTGCATTATAAACGGAAGCGTTTATTCTCAAGTACACCAGACACGACCTGGTAAATCCGGAAGAGTAAATGTATGTTTCTTGGATGTACTCGTGAAGGCTTGTTTTCCATATTTTGTTACTGCTTCTACGAAATTCCATGCATTTGATTGAGTATAGAAGTTTTGGTAAATTCAATTGGTTTTTCAATTTACCTATTTGCGTTACAAAGACTTCAGCATGTAGATCAGCTGTTGTCTTATACAGATTGATAATGTCTATAGATTCAATTAGCTATTGCACTAACCACTAATAAATAATACACAAAAACCTCCAGTCACGATTATATTTATTCTAAGCTGAAGTACATTTCTGTTTTCAAGTAACCACCTTCAGAGGCATGAGTAACAAGACTGTTAAAGTTATTACATCAAATGGCCATTAGTTTAGAATAAAAATCTTTATAGTTGGAGGTTTGTCATGATTTATTTATTATTATTAAACTACAATAAGTTATTCCAAATAATTACATTCCGATATAAATTCAATTGTTCTTCGTGGAGGATTTTCTTCTTTATAGCCCGTCTATATTAGTGAATTACGAGTACTTCATTTCAAAACTAATTAACTAAAATGATCTAGTAACTATATTAACTCTAGATTAACTATATTATTTCTGTGAAAATGTATGCGCGATTAAAGCTACAGTGTCTGTGTGGTGTGTCATATGTCTGTGTAATGTGTGTAGGTTTTCTGTTTCGCACCAATACTTTTTGTGTTTTAACCTACTACCGTGAAAAATTATAAGCGAGGAATGTAAATGAACCAAATTTCTGTGCACCCCTTGAATATTATTAGGTGTATTCTTCCTTAGTGGTTAGTGCTTATACACCTCTCATCACACCACTTGAGACCTGATTTACTTTATATTTCAGCAAACTACCCTGTCCTGTTACTACTATACAAGGAACAGAATATGTTATTTCCTTACCCATTCATTTATGCCCTTAGATATCTTCTTGCAACGAGTCGCCGAGCCGCGGAGGGACACCAATTTTTGCCTCTTCTAGAGGGTAGGTATAAATTAGTAGGTTATCTTACACACGTGATGTCATTATTCCCACTATATACTCTATCTTAGTACCATACTTTGGGTACTACTGATATTTACAATGCATTTCTATCCTAATTAGGGGTCGGTGTCACTTTTTCTAACCGTCTTTACCTTACAACAACAAAAACTATTCCTTTTCTTTATCATTTGCCTATTTTATTATTATTGTGTTCGACGTGAATATCTTTATGTGGTTTTAATCTATTTACTAAGCATAGGTTTAGTTGATTTAAAAAAAAAAACATTCTTTTGAAATTAAAACCCAGTATAATTAGACAGCACGATATCCCCCAATCCTAGTTACGTAATAACGTAGTACCACCTTCATATCCTGAAAAACTCGGATGATCACAAGTATTTTTCACTTTGTCCTTAATAAATAAAACAATCAAGTGAAATTTGGATTTTAAAGTGAATAAAATTCAAATTAATGTTTTATAAATATTGCTTTTTTAAAATGAAAATATTTAATGCTCAAAAATATTAGACAGAACGCTTTTAATTCCATCCTCCCTAATTTAGGGATCTGAAACTTAAGCCATGCTACCCAGCACCAGTTTCCTTTTTGAAACCTAAATTTAACTCACTCCCTCATATGAGATAAACCACTCCGTACGACATAGGCCTACCATAATTTTCCACTTTGTCAAATTTAAAATGATCATAATGCCCTTCCCTTGTTTCCATTTCCCCTTCTTATCTTTTATCTTACACACATGGGTATAACGGGTATTTGGCTCTTTGTGATGTCAGATGGCTCTTTCTGTGTACCATGTCAGGGAATAGGCTTACTATAGTAGGCAACCCTAAACTCTGGGTACAGATGCCATAATATCACCGGCAATTTGTACCAGGGATTTCATGTTCCTAACCTAATCTAAACCTACCTATGTAACAGTCCTTCCTTTATAGTAGCCATACTGCTTGATCACAATGGAAACAAAAATGAAAAACTGTTTTCTTGTCTACTTTAAATTCACGTTATTAATAGGCAGCTCATTACGATTCCGACCCCGATAGAGAAGAGGTAAATATAAGGATACGGAATTTCAGCGCATATCTATGATGTTCGATACGCAATAGCAAGCATATTTTGTGTCTATGTACAGTTCTTAAGCGAAGACGTGTTACACTGTAGGCCTGCAGTTTGCTTTAGAACAAACAAAATGTTATTGCCATCCTTTTTGTATCCTCTTCCACGAAAAGGAATTATAAGAGAACCTTTGTAAAGTGCAGCCGTATCATAATCTTGCCACTGAGAGAAACAGTCTACATTTTACTTTTCAAAGACACGCAAATAGTTTTAGACGTAGAGAAGGTTTTATCTCGCCCCTTTCCGACTTTTCCCCCGTCTGGCTTTTATCATGAGTGATGAAGTACCACGACTGGGTTCACATTCAATAGACGTTTCTTTTCAGTTGACATTTTGACACTTCTGGTTTCGATACGTCTTTATTTATTAACCGTTTTTCTGTACAGCGACTAGAAACCAGTAAATCGAAACCATAGTCTTTCCTTTACTAAATGTCCGCTTTCAGCGTCGAGTTTTGCAGCAGAGACGACGGACTGTAATGTAGTGTAAAGTATCATTACATCAGATCGAAGATATTCAACTGATATTGCTCCACATCCAAAATATCTAGACCGCACCCTATAAAACTTAACTTGAAATCGACTGACCTTCGCGTTGTGGTTTATAGATTGGTATGGAGAAACGAGGGAGATGCATGGTTCACTTGGGGGGAGATAAAGGAGACGCATGATTCACGTTTGCACTTTCTATCTTGATATCGGAATATGAGGGAGGCAGATGACTCAGTTTTGGAATATGATTTCTACCTTGTTATCGGATAAAGACAGAAACGAATGACCCACGTTTATGGTGTAGGCTTTAGCTTGCTATAGGGAAACGAGGAAGATGCATGGCTCACTTGAGGGGGAGATGAGGTAGACGCATGATTCACGTATGAGATGCAATTTCTATCTTGGTATCTAGATATGAGGGAGACGGATGACTCAGTTGTGGGATATGATTTCTACCTTGTTATCGGATAAAGACAGAAACGAATGACCCAAGTTTATGGTGTAGGCTTTAGCTTGCTATATGGTAATGATAGAGATGCATGGCTCACTTGAGGGGGAGATGAGGTAGACGCATGATTTAAGTATGCAATGCAATTTCTATCTTGGTATCTAGATATGAGGGAGACGGATGACTCAGTTGTGAGGTATGATTTCTACCTTGTTATCGGATAAATACAGAAACGAATGACCCACGTTTATGGTGTAGGCTTTAGCTTGCTATAGGGAAATGAGGGAGATGCATGGTTCACTTGAGGGGAAGATGAGGTAGAAGCATGATTCAGATAGTAGATATACGTATACGGTATCTAGATATGAGGGAGACGGATGACTCAGTTGTGGGATATGATTCTAACTTGTTATCGGAAAAGGCAGAAACGAATGACCTATGTCTATGGTGTAGGTTATAACTTGGTATAGGGAAGGGAGAGAGACACGTGGTTCAAGCATGCCATGCAGCTTTTATCTTGGTATAGACGGATGAGGGAGATGAATGACTCACTTGGAGATGAGGTCTCTTGCTTGTAATCGGGAAAATTATGAGCCGCATGGTTCACGTCTGTGGAATAGTTTTTAGCATGGTATCAGGACATGAAACAATCGAATAACTAACTTGGTACCGGAGATGTATGACTCATTTTTGTGATGAGGTTTCTTGCATTAAATCGGAAAAAGATTTAGTAGCACGACTTGAATGTGTGCTGAAGAGTTTAGATTATTATCAAGGTGACCCAATTGTATTGAGTTGTTTTTAGCTCGATATAGGGAGATGGGGGTAGTTGCATGATTAAGGTATGCGATGTATTTTGTAACCAGTTATCGAGAGTTGCGGGAGAAGCTTGACCCACTTGGCGATGATGTCTCTTGCTTGGAGTCGGGAAAATATGGAGACGTATGTTTCACGCGTGTGGAGGAGTTTTTAGCTTGGTATCAGTAGATAAAGGAAACGAATAACTCGTTTAGCTCGGTATCGAGGAATAAGGAAAACGGATGACTCACGTGTGAGGTATGGTTTCTATCTTGCTATCAAAAGAAGCAAGGCTCAAGTATCCAATGACGTTTCTTGCTTGGAATCAGAAGAAGAAGGAGATGCAAGAATTACGTGTGTGTTGTTGGTTTAAGAAATTGATGGAGACACACTTCGCATATGTAAAGTATTGATTTAATATTATCTTTAATTTCCTTTTTCTAATAACCTTTTGAAATAATGTCACCTCCTTTATGTCTTCCAAATTTGTTCACTATTTTTAAAGCCTTTGCTAAGAACTAGTATATTTTCTGTTTGAAAAGGGAATAAAAGAAATTCATGGATAAAAGATAACATTGCTCTGTTTATGATTAAGTTCTTTTCTTGTGCAGAAAATCCAATTTCACGATAAATTGTAAAGATAGCGACAAAGAAATTGAAATGCTATTACTTGATGCAGTGATAGGGTTTTGCTGTTTGCCTACATTTAGAGTATCTGATAACGTGTCCCCATTTCCTGTATAAAGCGATCACTTTATGTTACTCCCCGATAGTAGTTCTAGATGACACTACACAAGTATAGTTCTTTCTTTCTCAATGTAAAATACATTCTGCGTCAATCTAACAGTAACTTATGTAAGTACCTGTTGTAGCTTAATGCTTTGCCCAATTTACACCCTCGTGAAATCCAGAGGGAAAATTGTTTTCAGGCGATAAGAGCACATTTTCTCTAGTCTTTCCTTATACTTTACGTAACAGTATCCTTATTTGTTGGTAATATGTTCTCAACATTCTCAAGGACTAATTTATCTCCCAACCAATAGACTACCTGTCCTATTTGAAAGTTGTATTTGGGATTCTTCAATTAGTACTTTAGATTTTTTCTCTTGACATAAATGAAAGAAAGAAAATTCAATGTAGTGAGTACATATTGGTTGGTTTTCATTGTATTAATTATCCTATATAATGTTGTGTGTGCTTTATCAAAATGATTATAGCTCTTAGTTATTTTTATAAAGAGGCAAATCTCTCTTGACGCGGCTTTTTATTTGCAGTTTTGAGAGATTGTCTGTGTTTTTACCAATCTGTGTTAGTGCCACACGTAAATAGCGAAAACCATGAAACCAGTTTGTCACAATGTCGCCCTGTGTCACAAAGAGATGTTTTATTGATATTGCTCATAGAAAAAAAATATTTCTTGGAATATCGTTATGCATATGGAATTAAGTATTTAAATCAACTTCTAGTTTTTTTACCACATCCAGAAATTCCAGTGTTATTAACTACAAAGTTACAAAATTATATTAAACGTAACACAAAAATTACGAAAGCTTTTTTTTTATTAACTTGGGAGCGGGCTTAAACTGCACGAAGCACTGCTACCTTAGGTATATTGTACTTACCTCCCTGATCTAGTCAAAGAGCCCCTTCCCTCTTACCAGGTTTAGAAGTTTCCTGACTAGTGTTGTACCTTCAGCATCCTCTTCCAGAGTTGTGCTATCACCAAAGAGGTTGAAGCGCCTCTCGGCAAATGCTTCCCATCTATAAATGATGTGTGTGGCTGTCTCCAGTTCTTGCCCGCATAATCTGCACACTGGTTCATCTTTGAAGATACCCGTATTATGCAGATGTTTCCTTAGACCACCGTGAGTAGACCTGTGGATATCCTCAATTCCTGTCTAGACAGATAGATGAGACTTTCCTGCAGCCCCAAGGAAGGTTTCCTAAGGGTTAGCTTACTGTGTCTCATTCCTTCCGCCCTGACCCAGTGCGCACAGTGTCTTTTAACTATCCACCTTCGCACTGCAGTCTTTACCATTTATTTGGAAATACCTACCGCCGGCTCCAGTCCAATTAGGGGAGTTGAAAACCCCTCTCTGGCCAGTGCATCTGCGGCTTCATTTGCAAATATTCCCCTATGCCCTGGCACCCAACCTATCTTGATTTGATTGTGCCTTGCCAGGGCTTTTAGGTTATTTAGGCACTCCCTGACTATGGCCGAGGTGACCACATGTCCGTTTAGTGCCTTAATTGCTGCCTGACTGTCAGAGAAAATAGCAATCCGGGTCCTGTGTATTCCCCTTCTCGCTATCTCTCTCAGACAGGCATTTATAGCATATATTTCGGCCTGAAAGACAGAGGTATGCCTCCCCAAGGAAAAAACTAGTTTTACCCTTGGGTTTTTACAATACACCCCCGCTCCAGTGCCGAAGTCCATCTTGGAGCCATGCTGGGGTTTGGTGCTCGTGGTTGATTGCTTCCCACCTGTTGCACCTCAACCCTCACAACATCCAAGTCCTGGACGTTAACATGCTCGGCTCAGTTTTGGCCTCCCCTGCGTTGTGTGTTCAGGACTATTGGCCTATTGGCCCTCCCACTGCTCTCGCCTGATCTCTAAGGAGCCGCCTTCTGGCCGCTCCACTCATACACTTTCTCCGTAGAGAAAGCGTGCTCAACTCTACAACCATTTCACTGGTTTCTGCAGTCGGCAGCTTAGTAGCCGCCCCCGCACCCCCAGTGGTGGTTGCCGTTGACACATCTGCTACAGACCCACGGTTTGCCGTCTCATTGGCTCCCGCTGTCTGTGCAGACTCAACATCAATTTGTGTACTTACTTGGTCTATTAGCTTCCCACTTATGGGGGAAAGAACGGTCAACCAGAGCAGAACCCCCACTGCCCTGGCAAGACAACATACAATGAGGTTTTGTCTGGTTCCTCAAGGGGATCGTGTGCTACTGCATTTTATACTCTGCAGCCATTCATCCATCGGCACGATGCCTTCCACCTTGGATTGTGTATTCAGTCACTGACCTTGAAGCACATCCCAAGTTCAGGACATTATTAAAAGTTGCTCATCGAGCGAACAGCCTGCTTTACTCTCTTTTGTTACAACTGTGTCATTAGGGTAGTTTCCCGCCCATACTTCACAGCCGACCTTGGTTCACCTGGGAGGTGAGAGTAGCATTGTGAGGACTTAATTCCCAACCACCCCAGTCCCCAGTCAGAGCAGTTATTTCTATCACACCCAACCGGTTGACTGACGAGGAGGGATAATTCCTCACCTTTGAACCATTGCCTTGGTACGGGCCTGCTTATTCAGAAACCTTCCGGAATCCTTATTCACAAGTAACCTACATATCTGTAGGCCGTTCCACTATCCGCCACCCGTGGACCCGCCCAGTTGCTAAGGCAAGCTATCTGGGTTACGAAAGCTTAATAATAAATTTAATTATGAAAAGAGAGGTTTCTTATGATGAGCTTTTGTATAACTTATTTATATTAGTTACATTATTTGTACGTATGTTTAAAAACTAATAGTTTCTACTTTAGCTGCCTTATGAAAAAGATTTTGAATTTTCACCTGAAGTCTGTTAAAAATTGGGTTTTATTTGTGACAGTTATTCAGATGATAGAGCCTCTAACATTTATTGTTGTCAGTAACAATAGCCTGACTTACTAATTGCAAATATACAAATAGGTTGGGTTGCATAGATACAAGGGTTGGAGAGATGATAAAGCTCTATATTCTACCAACACGAGCTGTTATAAACTCAGAAACTCTGTTGTCAGAACCTTCCTCAGGGTTTGTAGAGTAAATGCGGAGTTGGCTAATTTCGATGCCCACTCTACCCTCAATTTCAATGCTATAATAATTCAAGATTAGTGGAATCTTAAGAGAGTTAGAACGTATTGCAAAGAGAAAAAAAAGTAGTCTTCATTCTATTTGTGAAGGATCATTGTTGAGAAATTGGTTTTAGGTTAAAAGGAATGTTAAGCAAGACACGAAAGCAATTTAAGTGAAATAGTTTTCACTTGCCCACCACATGAATGCAAATAAAGATTTAAGTTCAAACATATTAGTCTTATTTGTGAGTTTAATAACCTTAAAATAATGTTAAATATGATATTTATTGGGGCAGATTGAATTACCATTTGAGGATGATAATTTTTAGGCGAAAAATCCGAGCTTATAGTAAAGACTTTAAACCATCCTTGATTTACTTGAGTATTTAAAAATTATAAATAGATATGGTTTGAACTATATTATTACTGAAACCATTCCAAGAGTTTGTTATATGTATTATGCAAATCCATTTACTGTAAAATACTCTATTCAGATATAATGTCCAGTACACAAGTTTAGAGGTCTTGATACGTGGTAAATAGTAATAATCATAGGCTTAATAATACAATAAAATAAAAATATCAACAACTCCTTCAGTAAGGATAACATAAATTAATAAGCTAGTTAGGAGAACATAATTACCAAGTAATTCTTTTGAAAACGATATTCAGGCTTAAATGTTTTGTGTTTGGTTGTTTGTGAGAATGAAAGAAGGGAGGAAACGAGAAAAAAAGAGTATACACATCACCATCAGTGGATCAGTTACAAAAGTAGATGTAAACATTCGAAGCACGTGACAAACGCCGTTTATCGAGAAAAGGACATTAGGACCGATTCACTGTGTAGCAGTCCACGACTTTACACATGTCTTCTAAAAACCCGTGAAAGTATCCCACAAAGAGTGCAGGTGAATGGTTGTGAATTAGCATTTAGCCGCTTTCTAGTGACTCATGCCCAAGTGGACGCAGTGTGAATATATTTCCGTTATTGACTAGACGTGAGGTGGAATGTACCTAGTATTATTTAGCTTTCCTTTTTGGAATTTAAGCTCTTTTTACCTAAAGAGTCGAATATGAAGGACGTTAACGTACTAGTGACAACCAGGGCTAAGCAAAGGCTTAGTTGTTAGATTCATACAAACGCCCTGGATTTCACGTCTCAAAATAGGACCAAAACGGAAAATCTTAAACAACACTATAAACACAAAACTCCTACATTAAAAGACTACACTAATGAGTACCCTTGAGTGTGGCTTGTCAAAACAATACAGCATAGAATGTGAAATAAAAGCAAACCCTCACAGCACAAGAGTAGACGGTTTAATCTTAGTCCATATATATATATATATATATATATATATATATATATATATATATATATACATATATATATATATGTATGTATACAGATAACATGATTCTTAAACGAGATTTTATCTGTAATTATTATAAAAAGCCTATATATAGCTCTTTATTCCTTCCTCCCTGAGGATAGAGATAACAATGGTTACGAAAAAATTAATATAAACGAATAAAGCAGGGAAGAAACCAAAGAGCAGAACAGCGTAAATGAAAGCAGAGAATATACTTTCTCTACGAGAAAATAAACGGTGACAGAAGTTTTTAATCCTTAATTAAAATTTTGGATTAAACATTTTACCACGTAAGTTACATTTTAAAAGCCTATGTGGTCTCTGTCACTGACCTGATAATAAATATAATTACTCGTATCGAGAAAATAAACGGTGACAGAAGTTTTTAATAATTAATTAAAATTGTGGATTAAAAATTTTACCACTTAAGTTATATTTTAAAAGCCTATGTGGTCTCTGTCACTGACCTGATAATAAATATAATTACTCGTATCGAGAAAATAAACGGTGACAGAAGTTTTTAATAATTAATTAAAATTGTGGATTAAAAATTTTACCACTTAAGTTATATTTTAAAAGCCTATGTGGTCTCTGTCACTGACCTGATGATAAATATAATTACTCGTATCGAGAAAATAAACGGTGACAGAAGTTTTTAATAATCAATTAAAATTGTGGATTAAAAATTTTACCACTTAAGTTATATTTTAAAAGCCTATGTGGTCTCTGTCACTGACCTGATAATAAATATAATTACTTCTATCGAGAAAATAAACGGTGACAGAAGGTTTTATTAATTAATTAAAATTGTGGATTAAAAATTTTACCACTTAAGTTATATTTTAAAAGCCTATGTGGTCTCTGTCACTGACCTGATAATAAATATAATTACTCGTATCGAGAAAATAAACGGTGACAGAAGTTTTTAATAATCAATTAAAATTGTGGATTAAAAATTTTACCACTTAAGTTATATTTTAAAAGCCTATGTGGTCTCTGTCACTGACCTGATAATAAATATAATTACTCGTATCGAGAAAATAAACGGTGACAGAAGTTTTTAATAATCAATTAAAATTGTGGATTAAAAATTTTACCACTCAAGTTATACTTTAAAAGCCTGTGTGGTCTCTGTCACTGACCTGATAATAAATATAATTAGTCGTATATTAGATAAAGCGATGCTGTAGATTATGAAATGGCGACAAACTCACTAAACGTAGGCCTACAGATATTAAAGGGGAGCGTGCTATCGATGTGTTGAGTTATTCATTTCGCATAGCCAAGCAGCGTTGACATTTCAATTTGTTTCTGACCGCCTTGTAGCGCCCCGCAGTGTTTTAATATCGGAAGCTTTTGTCTGGCTGCGATACTTTACAAACATTGCACAAAGGAAATGCAATTTTTCCAACGTATTCTGCTGTACCGTTCTGTCCAGGACGGAGGCAGTATCGGGTGCATTGACATGTTAAACGCTTTCCGTTTTGTTGTTTACAGTTTAGCCTATCTTTAGTGACGAGCATATTATACATTGTGTCAGCTGAGTACATAATGTTAGATTGTTCCTCGTTTTCACTCGTGGTAATTCAAAACTAACAAGAACAAAAACCTATTACTGGCTTTAAAATCTCTCATGAGATTTCAATAAGTTTTTTATCGTTATTACGAAGCAGGTTTATGACATTCGGTCATCATCAAGTGAAGTCCAAACTAATCCACAATGTAATAACTACCATATTCCTTTAGGCAGTGAACCCAATAGCTGTCGTTTATTCATTTCTTAAACAAATATTTTTTAACGAATTAATATCAGTAAGGAACAAATAACTAGTAGTATGAGATAAAATCTTTCCAAAATTTGTAAAACTTTTACAATTCATATCTTTTATTTCCTTTTACTATATATTTTCAAGGTCTAAGTAAATACTACCGACTTTATTTTAGCTATTTACTGAAAGTGTTATAACCGTTTGATTTTAGACAAATACTCCTTCTTAAGAGTATGCGTAAGACAACTCTTACTACCTTCTGGCGTGGTCGTATTCTTATGTTTTATGTCATTACTATTTCCTATGCTATCCATTTCAACTGATTTAATCGATAATATATGCCAGATCTACTGAAAATGTCTCAAACAGCTCTCCAAAAAGAACCGCAGTAGCTCTCAGAATGTATTAGAAACTCTTAATAAAATTTGAATATTTATAGTTTGAATATAAACCATAATATAGGGCATACTTTGTCGCTCCTAGGAATGCAATTTCCCGGAAAACGTTTCTGCAATAAAGTAGCAACGTGTTACTTCGATTTTATGAAAGGCTGTTTTAAAGGCTACCTTAAACGGTATTCATTTATACCCCTTTATAAGATATGTTAGGCTCTAAAGTAGGGTATAAGTACGCCTTATAAGAGTATAGGATATGTTAAACGCTATTTAAAAGGCTATGTTAAAAGCTACCTTGAATGTTATTTTTAAAGCTGTCTTAAAGGCTATGTTAAAGGCTACCTGAAAGGCTATTTTAAAAGCTATCTTAAGGCTATCTTAAAGACCATTTTATAGGCTAACTTAAAAGCTATTTTTAAAGCTACTTTAAAGGCTACCTTAAGGGTTATTTTAAAAGTTGTCTTAACTTCTATTTTTAACGCCAATTTAAAGTCTTTCTTAAATGCTATTTCAAAGGTTACCTTAAAGGCTATTTTAAAGGCTACCTTGAAGGCTATTTAAAAGTCTACCTTAAAGGCTATTTTAAAGGCTACCTTGAAGGCTATTTTAAAGGCTACCTTGAAGGCTATTTAAAAGTCTACCTTGAAATTTATTTTAAAGGCTACCTTAAAGGCTATTTTAAGAGCTATCTTGTATTCTATTTTAGGACTAATTTAAAGGCTATTTTGAAGGAAACGTTTAAGGATATTTTAAAGGCTATCCTAAAATAAATTTAAACCGCTAGTTATTATTACTATTCTCTATAAACGAATAATTACAGAATTGCTTCTATATGACGTGTAAACTACATTCATATTTTTATCGTTATTGGTAGTGAAGAATAAAGTAGAGGTACATAGTAGTTAAGGACCATTGGTGGTCAGTGCGAGCCCAGGTGCTGAATTACTCCTACGATTTATTATTTACAATAAATAAAAATCAGTTCGTATTGCACAAATATGAATCCCCTAAAAGCTTATTTACAAACTTGTAGATATAAAAGTGCATATCTTAGTAGCAATATATTATTTAGTATACGAGACAGACTAGAGATAGCTGACGGAAGACAATATCTGTCTGAGGTAAATATGTTCTTTTTTAAATAAGAACTCTACAACATCGTTTGAAGTAAAACACAAAGAACCTTAACCTGAGAAATAAAATAAACAACATTTTCCACTTTTACATGAGAATAGTCGTTACACCCGTCTGGAGGCACTTTTGAAACTCTTTCATCCATGCTTGACACAATTCCCTAAGAACATTTTTATCGTAAAGTCTAACAAGTAATTTACTTTAAGGGAACAAGTTTTTATATAGGCCTATGAAAGAAACTTTAGCATTGTCTTAAAATTGTATTATATATACATGCTGATACGTATGTTTTCACGGATGGAAAAATATTATGCAAAGTTTTTATCTGAAGTACGTCCGTTGATTCTGCAGTGCATAAAATCGCAGTTCCAACGTTTCGCCAGAATCTCATCTAGCATTGTAGAGGTGAACCCAACAACAGTTGAAGAGCGAGTGTCTGAAGATCAAATGCACAATTTTGTTACAATTTAATTATGCTATTACAGAATTCAATAAACAAACCTAGCAATTTTTTTATTTGATGTCAAACATCTAAAATAATTAGTTTTTACGAACAGTTGAATGAAACTTAAAACGTTTGGAGCGAACAAAAATCCAAAGTTAGAGCACACATTGATCGAAATATATTTCGGTCAGGCCCCATTTTCGTGAACACTAAAGGAAACCTGCAGAGCAAAATACTTCGAGTTAGCAAGCATTGTAGTAAATGAAGCCCAACATTTGAAACACCTGGAGCACCAAAGTATTTCGTTTGATAAATGCATTTATTCAGACGTAAATCTGAAGTTATGGTGGGGGATCGCTGACTCAGTGTCTGTCAAACGCTACAACCACCTTGCCTTCTAGGCAGAGCTGTCTATACTTTCTGCTCCTAGTCTCCTGTGGACTTCTTTCCTGCGTATCTCAAGTCTTTTTCTATGACCCCGCTACTGCAGATGCTGATAATTTATTCATAAGTATCTAAAGAAACGGGCTTCGCAGTATATTTGCTTCTCCACTCTAAACGTGGCAAATTGCGATAGGATGATGACTAGAAAAAAATAATTGATCCCAAAATAAAGGATGAAATGAAAGATTCACTTTGAAATGTTCAGGTATGTCGTTTACTTTTTACTAGATGGAACCTACTAGATGGAACCTGCTGATTGATTTAAGGCTACAAAAAAGCAAATCAAGATGTACGAAATAGGGGATAATTCTAATATAAAACTAAAAATTATAACCAATATCAGCGGACTATGGACAAACAGAAGAAGAGGGACAGAGAGATTAGGCAAGAATTATTTTTGTTGTCCTAATACATGTGTACAGTTTCAACAATATAGTATATTTTGTATGTTTTTGAAGGATACCAAGGTTAGACGTGTTTCGGTGTGCTTGGCTATTTTCTGTTACTTATAAATATTGGACCTCATAATAGAATTTATGTAAAAAATAAAATTTAGTGCTGCAAAACTTTGAAAGTGAAATATGATGAGTCAGCTGAGGGTAAAAAGTGTTTATAAATGGTACAAGCTCTCCCAAGATCACTCCAGAGGGCCTTGCACGTCAACAACAGATGAAATCGTTGAAGAAGTGAAGGAAGTTATTTTGGAAAATCGTTGAATCACTATTAGAGATGTTGCTGAAGATAGCATATAGGTTGCCTTGTGCCATGAAATTGTGGAAATGCAATTCATGACTTTGCATCACGATAAACACCTGCTCCTCACTCATCGTTGCTTGTGAGAAATGTTTTGGCCAAAACCACACAACAATCACGCCTCAGCCACCATCTAGATTTGGCAGTTACGACTTTTCTCTGTTCCCAATATTTGTACACAAAATTTTATCAAAATTCCTTGAACGATTTTTGTTATAGCAGAAAAATACCAAAACACTGCTAATCCTTGTGTATCCCAAAAACTAATGAGATAATATATGTTATTGAAATTGTAAAAAATATTATGAATAATGTAGTTCATTATGTTCGGTGAATCTTAATTAATCACTTTAACATTAGTTTATGACCATCTAAACTTTAAATGTTTTTAATTTGTAGAGCCTTACCGAAACAGAAAGTTTTCGATCGCTATGTGACGATCTTCATCAGTGTCATCAGAAGATGTTGAAGTGATTAATGTAAACATATTTTCGGGATACGTTTATCAACACAACAAAGCAAAAATGTTTTTTTCTAGGAAACCCCCAGTTTAGATTACTATCGCCAAGCAAGGGTAGTGACTAAGACAAAACATTCTAGTTGAAATGAAAAAAAAGAAATACAATTAAAAACAGGAAAGAAAGAACAAAATTACAAATTTGTCTTATATTTTACACACAAATCGTATTTTAAAGTCATAGATATAAATCCTAAATATCGGAGTGGACATAGTCTTCGTCAACTGTTCCGCTTTATCTTCTTCCTTTGATTGTAACATTATTAAACCCTTAACTTTACTTCACACGCGATAGTAGTTTTCTTCCTGGTTGCATAAACAAAGAAAACCTTACAACAAATTTCAATGAAATTCCCTGGTATTTTATATTCACATGGAAATGATTTGCGCAAAAAAACATCAATAGCAATAAAATTGCAAACGTATCTTTTGTGCACCTATATTTATTGCCCCATTTCTATAGTCACATGTGAGAAGTATCTACATAAGTCTAGTTTTTTCATGTAAAATGTTTTCCAAATATATTGTACGTGATAAGTGTATATTATAAAAATAATATATGGCAATAAAAACGTATATCTAAACAAAGATTATATGAAGGTAATCAATTTGGTTAACTCAAAATTGCACAAACTCTGACGGATATTATCTAGATACGACTAATTACGGGAGTCTACAACATTAAACAAATTACGAGGAAAGACATATAAACATTTGAAAAATTTGAAGAAATTTCCACAAATCTTTATATTTAAAAACGTTTGACGCCATTATGACGCCATTTTAAATCACTTCACAATAAGGCTGTAAAGTGATAGGCAAGCATTTAAATTAAATAACAAAAAAACAGTTTTACTGAAGGGTGGCCATTTTTTCAAAAATGAAAACATTCATTCAAAAAAACCGTAAGAAAGAAAACGTATACGGAAAAAGCAAAAAAAGCCATTAGAATAGAATAACGGCTGAATGTAATGAAACCTGAAAGTTACTAAACAGGTGAAGACCTTATTTTTACCGCAATAAATGCGTTGTATTCGAAGGAAAATGACTGTGCAGTTAAATATTTGTAAGTGTTTATCTTGTACAATTCAGAACAAAGAGTTTCTGCTCTTAATTAAAACTTGATCGCGTTAAAAGTTCCGAGCTCGCTACAACCTGTTGCTTGCAGTCACTAAGGAAATGTTAAGAGCTTGCGCAACGATTCTACAGCGTTCGCACGAAACCTGACTACGGAAAGTTGATAAGGGCGACACATAGTGCATTTTAATTAAGTAATTTAGAAGATCGTTGTAGATAAGGGTGGAGGTTACATGCTTATATATATAGTTTCAAACAGGCGTACAATAATTATGTTTCATGAAATGTAGATATATTAAAGATATCTTTATAATAAAATCGAATTTACTCTGCAAAACACAACCTACTTTCAACAACACCCAAAATAGTTTTAAATTATTAATTTTGAAAGGAATATGAAAATTCTTTAGAACATCAGGCTTTGCCATATGAAAGCGGTTCAGCCCTAAGGTAGATCTATTCCCCTACTTGTCGATGTTATTCTTAACTTCCTTTGAATATCTCCATATTTCAAGCTAACGAATCTCTTAACGATAATTTTTTCTGCGGAGATCCAGGAGGTTTGTAAAAATATTGCGACAGGAAATAAAATTGAGCAAATTATTCTACATTATTTACAATCTAAAATAAAATAAGAGAAGCAAACTAAAACGATCGGAAAAACAAAATGTTAGGTATACAAATAAAAGGAAAAATAAATTAACATTAATAACTACGAATAAAATTGAGTTATGAAGAAGTTTGAAGATATGGGTAGGAATAAAATGAATATACGTGTTTTATAATTTTGTACGTTTTGGTTACGTAAATATGCAATGAAAGGATCAGCTTGCGTAGCAACGTTTACCAGTATCAACTCTAGACTTTGACACAAATGTGTGGCGGAGCCTCCACAAAACACGGAGCATCCTAGTCACACTCTATGTGTTATTTGTGCTCAACTACCTCTATGTGATCTACTAATCTTCGTTCTTCATTCCATGCATAGAACAGTACATACTTTAATACGTATAGTCAAAATCAGATACTATGACTGGTGGTGTGGAACACAAGGCACGTATAGTTATAACTTTTGCAGAGTTATAAGAGAGTTGGCTACTTAAAATGACGATGGCCATTTGCTTTGGATATCACAACTGTGTGAAAAATGAACCCGCATCAGGGCGTGATATAAGAGGCGATTCCATCGTCTCGCACAACGTGCCAACATCAAGTCTAAGAGCAGATCGATTCAATGAATCGAGAGATTTCTGACTAAAGCTCTATCGTAGTCCACGATAGAAACAAATTACTCAAGTTATGTCAGCCTCATTTTGATTATCTAAACTCAAATCATGCAAATGACGGATAAATGGAAGACTTTTATCGAATAAAAGACACACAATTCTACCATTATCTTGGTTTGAGGCCGCTTCAAATCAAGATAAAGTACAGACTCGGATGTGAAGAAGAGTAAATGCGTAAAAATGTGTCTTCTAAACCGAAAAACTGCAGCCTCTATCCCTGCTTGTAGCCTGTTATCGCTATTCGAAACAGATCTGCCCGCTTTTCCCGCCTCTAAAAGCTGAGGCGGGAAACTGAGAACATAATCCGGTTTGTTTACAAAAGGTAATAAAAAATAACTTATTGGAATAAAGATTATTCAGGAATGCAGAGTTTTATCTGGTATAGCCGTAATTTTACATATTTAACCCACCACCTCGCCCAGTAATGCCTTTGCATTGTTAACGTCGAATATATAGGAACAATTGAATGACCAACACCAATTACCCGAATGACGACTAACAACTAAACAACTATTTTTTAGTTACCACATTCTCATCAAGACATCCAATTGTTTCAAGATTCCAAATACGACTGTGGCGTACCACTTTCTCCAACTGCTTGCATAAGGAGAGCTTTGCCGTAATGAGCAGAATAATACCGTTGCCTCTAATGATTCATCAGTGAAATAATGCTCCCTGAATAGTGATCGTAAATCCTATGAAAGATTCCCAAAGGATCTGTGAGAACTGATGATGTGAATTATCATGGCATATGGAAAGTCACCGGAGCAGACAGTTAATATACAAGTTAGTCTTAGAATTTCCAGATACCCTGATATATAGGGTATATAATTACTAGAAGAGCTTTATTTTGTCGTAGGAAGAATCGATTGGATACAAATAAAAGAAAAATTTTAGTGAGATCAAAAATAAGACAAAATGTCTAGTTTAGACGCATATTTACAAGACGTTAGAATAGACCTACTCTTGACGTGTATTCTGGGAAACCTTTTACCAGACCTTTGGGCTACGTCAGGGGCTTATACGTTATGTCATGCACAGTATAATATTGTTGATTAGTAAAAAGGTACTTAGCTCTTATGTTCTTGCCGTCTAAAACGAAACATTTAAGGAAATGAAAAACTAATATTAATGAAAGTCTTTACTTTTCATAATTCCAGTAGCAAAGTAGTCGCTGTAGAAGTAAAATATATTATTATTTGTAACTAAGATGTCAAATTGTCTACTTATAAAGCAAAAATGTTTATGTAGCAAACGGTTCATAATCTCTTGGGAAAGTTCCCTTGGGATATTTCTAAAACATTTTACTGAGCTACTTTGAAAGCAAGTTCATATCCAATAACTTTGCCTAAGCACCCTTTCATTCTTTCGCCCAAGTGTTTTACACATATTTACCCCCTTTCTAAATAACAGAGAGCCAAGCCCCATCTGGCACTTAGCTTATCACCCGCCGAGATGCGAAAAAGATTTTCATTGTGTCTGTGTCTATGTGTTTGGGGGGTAGGGGTGAGTGTTGTTTGTGTGTGTGAGTGTGTGTGTGTGTGTGTGTGTGTGTGTGTGTGTGTGTGTGTGTGTGTGTGTGTGTGTGTGTGTGTGTGTGTGAGTGTGTGTGTGTGTGTGTGTGTGTGTGTGTGTGTGTGTGTGTGTGTGTGTGAGTGTGTGTGTGAGTGTGTGTGTGTGTGTGTGTGTGTGTGAGTGAGTGTGTGTGTGTGTGTGTGTGTGTGTGTGTGTGTATGTGTGTGTGTGTGTGTTTCAGATAAAGTTAGGAGTTAATATTAAACAACTCAAATATTTTGTAAATGGAAATACAAGGGAACAAAACATAATAAACTACTGTACTGACATACTTGGTAGCCTATAGCTTATATTCCTTCATATAGATTGGATACAGTTAATATATATGCTCTCAAGGCAAGCACAGTCTATGCATTCTACGAATAAGAAGTTTTAGGGGAAGATACTTGTAAATGAATAAGAACAGACGCACCGACGAGGAATAATAAAGTCTATCTCATAACCCTCAAGAATATACCCTCGAAATAAAACCACAATCCTCACGAATATATCTCCGTAATGACACCTCAATCATTACAAATATACCTTCCTAATATCACCACAATCTTCATACATATAAAAGGTTCGTGGTGAATATCCTCATGGATACCGCTCATGAATATCCCCATGATCACGGTTCGTAATACCATAACCTTCACGAACATACACTTGTATTGACACCATAACACGTACGAATATACCTTTGTAATGACACCACAACCCTTACGAATATACTCTTTTAATCACACCATTACCCTCCCAAATATTCCCTAGTAACGACACTACAAGGCTCATCAATATACCCTCGTAATAACAAACACCATGCTCATGAATAGGGCCTTGTAATGACCACAATCTTTACGAATGCGCCTTTAGAATCACACCATTACCCTCGCGAATATACCCTCGTAATGACACTATAGCTATCAAGAATATACTCTCGTATATTACTGTCGTATAGTGTCATTACTTTATAGCCCTTACGAATATACCCTCGTTAGTGGAGATGGGGTGCCTTTATCCCCCCAATGAGAGAGCGTTATTTGTGACCCCCACCACGAGCTAATCACCCCGCCCCTAGTCGTTGATTGGTGGATGCCCTGATGTGGGATCGGGAGGGCCATCTTGTTCTGGTGTTGACGTAATTTTTTGAAGAGGAAAAAATATAAATGTGTATTGTGGAATCGAACCGTGGACTTTTGGTTTGGTGGCGTGTGACGCTAGCGACTGAGCTACGATGTAGTCAGTTGTGTGTTGTGGTTAGATGGGGGTACAAGTAGGTCGTGAGTGTTGGATGTTGGTTTGGTTGTATGAAATAAGAGTAAAACGTGTATTTGTATAAAAATAAATTTTTATTGTGGTAAAAATATGAATATAAATACAGGATTATACAGATACGTAAATAAAATAGTAATCTGACAATAGTTTTAGAAATTGACAGAATTTAGAGGGAAGACTTGATTAACTATGATATTTTGCACAATTATTCTACGTTCAGAAATAGTCGGCAGCGTCTGTCTGCGGGTTTTCTGCATATGGGGCACCTCTGCACCCTTTCCGCACACTCGCTGCAATAAACGTGACCGCAGGGTATGATGGCAGTGCATGGTGGTCGTTCTAAGCAGACAGTGCAGTCTGCTATACGATAGCCACGGTTTCGGTCTCCTTCATTTGCTCTTCTGATGTTCTCTGTTTCAACATACAAAACAAAGAAGATAATTTTCTATTATTGTAAATGAATAGCATAAATATCAGGTTTTACAAATTGTAACACTTACGACTACGCCGGAAGGGATTCGATCGGCCATTATCACCTCCGCTTCAGCGACAGCCACTCTTCTTCGGCCCTCTTCAAGTAGCTTATCTAGATCGCTCATCATTATCCGCCATACGCCGACCGCATAGAAATTTTCCTCGTAGCCATCTCTTTGAAACGCTGCTTCTAAGTCCGTTACGAGTCTTTTTAGTATCTGCAGTGCATCAGCCGATACTCTACGAGCTGCAGTTGCCCGTGAATTTCCCACAGCCGTCTAAGAAAATTAATTAGAAATGAAATTAATTTATAATCCTCTGATATTACTGCTATTATCAACGTACAATAAAACTTACTGAATATTGAGGAGGATACCGTGTCCTACTTCCAAAGCAAAGGAAACAGTCGATACGGGAATGCTCGAGTCCTTGTATGTGCTTTAGTTCCTCCTCTAGTTCCCCCGAATGAGAAGCTCGATCTCTGAGTCTATTTACAACGTGATCTAATATTGCAGCCTATAAAATACAATTTATTAGTAGTGAGCAAATAAGAATATAACAGTAATAATTTATTAAGAATACAATAATCACCGGCATTGGGTGGTCGGTGTTGCTACGATCAGTCAAAGGCCCTCTGATTCTAGAAGGAGTATTTGTTCCCTGAAAAAAACGCTGATTAGATGAAACTGTTAATAATCTAAATTGTTGGAAAAGAGAACAGTAAAAGCAGTTCATTAAAAATACCGATATTGGATGGTCGGTGTTGCTACGATCAGTCAAAGCTACTCTATGAGGATTCGTAATGTTTGTTTCCTGAAAGAAAAAAACTTATTAGATATGAAAATGAAACTGTTATTAATCTAAATTGTTTATAATTACCTGTGACGTAGTAGGAGTCTCCCCACTATGATCAACTATCGATTGGCGTCTATAGTACGGTGTCCATGTAACCCCGTGTAAAATTGATGGACTACGTCTGTTACGATCGATTTCGTTAGCATGATTATCTAATTCTTCCCAATTGCCCGTTTCATCGTAGCTAGAATCATCGTTGTTTGTTGTGTCATTAGACTGAAAACCAATAAATTGCAATAACGAAACATAAAAACTTTAACAAAAAAAGAACACACTATTTCATACTCTTCTCTGATTGATTACGTCTATCGGTGATCGTGTTTCTGAAATAAATCGATAGTTTCTGAAATAAATCGATAATTAAGTATTTGTTTAAAAGAGTATTTATTAATCAAGTCAGCTCCCCGTGGGATGAACTCTAATAGTTCGTCCCGGTGAAAACAGCTCCAGCCAAACGCTGTATTCAGTGGTGACCACTCCCTTAAAATATGTCACCCCTTGAAAATAAATTTACTGTCGTATTTCCATTATCACAATGTCTTACCGACACGACGTGTAAAGACAAATTTACGTCTCTCCAACTCCGGAAGATTTTTCACTATAGCAGATATCGTTTCGGGAAAAAAGAAGTCTTTTTATATCGTCATCAAAGTCAAACTTGAATAGATGAACCGTGAACGGTTGTTACGAGCACAGATAATATACCGTATTCTTTTATTCAACGCCAACGAGATTAAAGGCACCAAAATTCGCTCGTAAACCGAAACCGCTCAAGTCAGCTCTCTGTGGGGTGAAAACAGCTCCAGCCAAACGCTGCAATCAGTGGTGACCACTCCATTAAAATATGTCACCCCCTTGAAAATAAATACGAATTACGGTAGTATTTCCATTATCACAGTCTTACCGACGTGACGTGTAACGACAAATTTGCATTTTTCCAACTCCGGAAGATCGGAATCTTTCACTATTGCCGTATATCGTTTCGGAAAAAAATTAGTCTTTTTTATATCGTAGTCATCAAAGTCAACTTGAATATACGAGCCGTGAACGGTTGTTACGAGTTTTGCACAAATAATACCGTATTCCTTATTCAACGCCAACGACTTTAAAGGCACCAAAATTCGCTCGTAAACCGGAACCGCATTGAACCGGTTAACGGTTGAATTCTTGGAGAGCTGACTTGCAGTATGCATAATTAAGATAAAACGCAACACAACTAACTACAAAGCGCTGAAGACTAATGCTCTCTGTATGTTGGTACCGGCTTATATACTGTGCAACTCCCCAAGCGTCCTTTGTGTAGTTCCCATGACGTAGTTGCCCATTACAAGCGGCTGTGTCACGCAACGGAAAGTTTTAGAAATCACTGACCTTTTCCCGCACTCGAGGTTGTGTCGTGCAGTGTGAAATCGTTGAACTTTCACTCCCACTCGCGGTTGTGCCGTGCAGTGAAAAGATTAGAAATCGCTTACCTATGTCTCCCACTCTAAACAGGTAGCTATATAAACCTTTATATTACAGGTAGGACAGTATACTCCGGTCTCATACTGACTGCAAAGAGGTAAGTGTGATTGTTATCCTATCTCTGTTTCTAATTTGACTTCTTAAAATAAAACCTATATTATGGCCGTGTATATTTTTTCTAATGCACAAGCTATGTAAAGAAATTCCGTTTATACGGGAATAAAATTGATTTTAAATTCAATACACCCCCTGAAGGTGTAGGAGAGATTGAATGGGTTAGACAGGGAATTTAAGAGTTGGATGGTTCTGTGACTAGGGGTACAACAGACGAAGATCGACTTGGTTTTACTATGACTAGCATAAACTTTAAGAATCGTACACCTGGGTACGTAGCCTTCAGACCTGCTTCGGAAATAACGTCAGACGTGCTTTGGAGCGTTTTTGGCGGAATAGTCCAGAGTAACGCTGAGAGATTTATGTGAGGTCATACCTTCCAGGTATCGTGTACCAAGGTTAGAGTACCTGTAGGCCGGGGTCAACGTAGGCGTGGGTTTTACAATAACTTTGACGAAGAGTGTCACAGCAGAACGGAAATCGTTGTAATTAAAAATAAAGATGCTTTGTGCTGCCTTGTGCTCTTGTGGTTGGCATTGCTCGGGCGCAAAATGACAAAGAATATAAAGCTATAATACAGAACAAAGGTAAACGTCAGACCGTTAGGGCACAGCAACTAATGGCTATCGCTAATGTAGAAATTACCGAGTCAGGTGCTGGTGTGATTGAGTTACAAGCGTTTCAAAATCATTTGACTGAATATAAAATCACGGTGTACAGTTACGGTAGTAGAGGTAGGCATGTGTTATTTGAAGGTAATGTGAACAATCCCAAGTATAAAATAAATTTGCTATTTCACAAGTCCCATTTTAATGTGATTACCAGTTTAACTAGCGCGTTTGCGTTTCAATTCTACTGTGAAGCATGTCGAACACCGTACAACACTTTAGGCAAACATAGATATTCAGCTATCTGTTATTCTTGTAAACGGTCTCCGCCGTGTGTGCTAGACGACAACGGAGGTATTCAATGCGGTGACTGTAACCGTCACTTTATGAACCAGCAATGTTACAACACACATTCCTTAAGCGTTTGCAAGTATATTAGAAAATGTTTAATGTGTGAGAAGGGAATATTTACTCTAGATCGTAAAACCACACATCAGTGTGGAGAGGTTTATTGTAAAATGTGCTTAGAGTACAAACCGTTGTTACATGAAAATCAATACCCAAAAGCCTCAAGTTAAAAATTTCTAATTTTTTGATCTGGAAACGCGTCAAGACGAAGTCCTTGATAGCGCTCAGGTTCACAGCGTAAATTTATCCATTTCTCAACAGTACTGTTGGAAATGCATAAATGGCGAACGCTGTCGTAATTGTACGCCACGAACTCGTGTTTTTAAAGAGAGTCCAGTTGACGGGTTCATGGCCTACATAATGGATGTGCGTAAAACGTTTAAAAAGGTGTGCGTTATCGCTCATAATAGACAGGCATTTGATTTCCAATTCCTTTTGAAATACGTTCTGGAAGAAACTCAGTGTACACCTGAATTGATAATGCGTGGAACTAGGATTATTTTGAAGGAGATCGATAACGTAAAGTTTATCGATTCTCTAAACTATATGCCAATGGCATTGTCTAAACTCCCTGAAGCGTTCGACCTAATTCCCGAAAAAAAGAAAGGTTACTTTCCTCACCTTTTCAACACATTGGCCAATTAAAATTATGTAGGTCCTATTCCTGCAAAGGAATACTACTGTCCTGACTCAATGTTGGAAAAGAACAATACAAAATTCTTACAGTGGTACGATGAACAGGTCTCCAACGGTTATGTGTTCAATTTTCAAACGGAAATATTCAAATATTGCCTCTCTGATGTTGATATATTAGATCAAGCCTGTATAAAGTTTCGTGCTTCGTTCTTGCAGGAATGCAATGTAGATCCGTTTCTCGAGGCCGTCACTATTGCTAGCGCGTGTAGCCTAGCGTTCAGAAGACATTTTCTCAAGCCAAACATAATAGGCGTCATACTGCCAAAGAATGGGTAAAGACGCGTCGATAATCAATCCGCCATCGCTCTACAGTGGCTCGCATGGATCGAAGACCAGAACGGCTATCGACTGAAGCATGCCGGTAGAGGTCGTGAAATTAAAGTAGACGGTGTAAAGGTCGACGGACTATGTGACCGAACGAAGACCATATATGAATTTCACGGCTGTTACTGGCACGGATGTCCAAACTGTTACACATTTTGGCGTGATTCACCTCTAATCGACGACCTGTCAGACAGTCATAGTGCACGACTGACCAGGACTAAAGCTAAGATGACTAAGTTGTCCCGTCATTATAATGTTGTCGAGATGTGTAATTGTGAATTTTATAGGAAGAAAAAATTAAACAAAACTATGGCATACCTTGATTCCCACCCTCTAATGCACCTCACACCACTAAACCCTCGAGATGCGTTTTTCGGCGGTCGTACGGGGAATGTATAATCGTAACATATGTGTCAGGAGAACGAGAAAATTCGGTACATTGATGTTTGCTCCTTGTACCCCTGGGTGTGTAAGTACCGCGAATATCCCATAGGACATCCGATAATACACTTCGGTAATAATGAGTGTAGAGCAGTCGGAATGTCTGCTGACGGCCTCCTGATATGTATAGTCCTACCTCCTCGGGATCTGTATGATCCAGTGCTGCCGGTCAGGATGAACGATAAATTGATGTTCATCCTATGCCGTACATGTGGCGAGAACTTTATACCTGGAGACTGTACTCACTCTCTTGACGAACGGGCGTTGACAGGAACATAGACTATGGATGAGATACGCAAAGCTGTGCAGAAAGCTTACGTAATATTGGAAATGTATGGGCTCTGGCAATACGAAATGGCTTCATTTGACAAAGGGAACGGACTGTTTACCGACTATATTAATAAATTTTTAAAAATAAAGCAGGAGGCTTCAGGTTACCCAGAATGGTGTCGTTCTGAACAAGACAAAATAGACTATGTCCAAAGCTATTTCCACAACGAAGGGTTAGACTTTACCCGTTGAAAATTGAAAAAAATCCTGATGCCAGGTCGTTGGCTAAACTAATGTTAAACTCCTTTTGGGGTAAGTTTGGACAACGTGAAAACCAGGCAAAGACTACAATAGTAAGAGAGCCTAATGAACTGTTCAACTTTTTAACGTCGCCGTCAATTGATGTAATCAATATACAAGAGGTTAACGAGGACGTTGTCGTAGTGAACTAGTGCTACAGTGACAACGCCTGTGATATACTACCAACAGTAAATGTCGTTCTCGCTGCATTCACTACAGCCCATGCTCGTCTTAAGCTCTATGAGTATTTGGACGTGTTGGGATCACAGGTCCTCTATTACGACTCATATAGTGTCATTTATCTCCACAAAGACGGTACGCTCGATGTATCGACAGGAGACTACTTGGGGCAGATGACAGACGTACTGGCAGACTATGGTCCTTCTGCATACATTACAGAATTTGTTGCGGGAGGTCCGAAAACGTACGGCTACAAGGTAATGTGTCCGAAAAATGACAAAACCGTTACAGTTTGCAAAATTAAAGGACTGACTTTAAATCTCCGCACCTCAGGTTATTTGAATTTCGATTCTTTAAAGAAACTAGTATTGAATGAACAAACAGAGGAGGATAGGATAATGGTCGATGAATCGCGTATACGTCGCAGAAAGGATCATGGTGTTGTTACTGTGTGTGAAACAAAAATGTTCAGAGCCACAGGTGCGAAAAGAAAACGTAACGGGGATTTTGATACGCTACCTTATGGGTACTCTAAGGTTCCACGCCTAGAATGATTCCCATCATCCTGAACGGTATTATGTTGTGAAATCAAGTCGTTCCATTTTAGTTTTTGTATGTCCTATGCTGTGTGGAGATCCTAGGCTTAATGAATGGGCCCTTTGTCACGGTCTAATCGCCTATAAGGTTGTGTGAATGGATAAGTGTTGTAGCAACAAAAGAACATAGCTTCTGTTTTGACAGATTGTGTGTTTGTATTGAATAAAATACCTTTTGCAATAGGCATAAAATATTTGTTGCACGAGTGTGTGTGTGTGTGAGACCTAGGTTGAATGGTCCTCTGTCTCGACTTAATCGTCTATAAGACTGAATGTGTGTGTGTGAATGGGATTAAAAGTAAAATTGAACGACAAAAACGGCCTGGGAGGATAGGCCTTGGAATGCTTCACATTCCCGGGGAAGCTTCCATAAAACAAGAACGACTTCGGACTGTACCTCCTGGGTGTTGATGGAAACTTAGTCAGTTGGTTTAAAAGTACCAAAAGTAAAATCAAGGTGGTCAGTTTTGAAATGAACGTTAGACGTGCTATTACTAACGAGCTTCATAAGCCGGCTCGTAGAAATTTTAAAACACGTAGTGTTACTTTAAAAGGTGTAAACGATCTTTATCAACCTGATTTAGTTGAGATGATTACCTATGCAAAGGAAAACAAAGGCTATAAGTATATATTGACTATGATTAACTGTTTATCAAGATTTGCGTTTGCGGTGCCGATAAAATCTAAAACCGGTTCCGAAGTAGCTTCAGCATTAAAGCCTATACTAGAGAAACACAGTATGAAGCATTTTCAGACCGATCAGGGTAAAGAATGGTTTAACAAATTTGTTAAAAACCCTTTGGAAACCAATAAAATGAATCACTATCACACTTACACCGAGAAAAAAGCTTCCATCGTAGAAAGGGGTAACAGAACTTTGAAAAGTAGAATGTGGTTAGAATTTACGGCTCGCGGTAGTCATAAATGGACTGATTTTTTAAATAATATTGTAAAGTCATACAACAAAACCGTACACAGTACTATTGGTATGAAACCGTGTCAGGTGAGAAAAAAACATGAAGCAATGCTGTTGGCTAGAATAAAAGAAAAAGTAAATAGTCGTACTATACCTCAATCGCGATCATTCCAGGTAGACGATAGAGTTAGAATATCCAAATACAAAAACGTTTTTTCTAAAGGATTTTATCCAAACTGGACGCAAGAAGTATTTACCGTGTTCGCTGTTCTACCGTCTTCACCTAAAACCTACATTTTATAAGATTCGAGAGGTGAAATATTAAAAGGTGGGTTTTATGCTGAAGAATTAAGTCGAACAAATGTTGGCGACGTTTATTTGGTGGAAAAGGTTTTGCGCCGGAACGGAGATAAGCTTCTTGTGAAATGGCAAGGTTTCGATAAAAAGCACAACTCGTGGGTAGATAAAAATAAACTTATACTGTGAAATAATTTACCACATCCCGCCAGCTGCGCCCATCCGGCCATGTGCAAGCGATGACGTGAATGGAAAAGTACTGGTCGCAATTGCTTTGTCCCAACTGACCTTACCCGCATCCGGCCTCGAGCATGCGATGACGTCAATGGAAAAGTACTAGTTGCAGAGTCAATGTGTCACAATTGCTTTATACTGCAATAGAATATATGTTTCGAAAACAATTATCAGGTTTTTCACACAATTGATTCATTCTGGTTACGTCTTTCGATATGCGTGTAGTGGTTGATCCATATACGATGCAGCTACATAATTTCGACGCCTATCTAGGTGAAAAGGAGAAACGAATTCGACACAGTCCCCTATTGCCCAACACTATTAGAGCAATTGTGTGTGGTCCTTCAAATTTCGGTAAAACAAATGTAATTTTCAATCTTTTGTTCGAGGCAAACGGGCTAAAGTTCGCCAACATATATATTTTTTCAAAATCACTTCACCAGCCGAAATATGAGTTTCTGTCTAAGGTGATGGAAGAATCGGGTATCGGTTATTTTCCGTACAGTGATAACGACAACATCATCAATCCACAAGAAGCGGAACCGAATTCCATTATGATTTTTGACGATATACAGTGTGAAAAACATGATAATATACGTAATTACTTCAGTATGGGGAGACATAGCTCAATTGATTCTTTTTATCTCGGTCAAACGTACAGTAGGATTCCCAAACATTTAATCCGAGACAATACCAATCTGATTGTTGTATTTAAACAGGACGATATCAATTTAAGACACATTCATTCGGATCACGTAGGCACGGACGTGTCGTTTAACGCTTTCAAAAAGCTCTGTGCAACAGCCTGGAAAGAGAAATTCGGTTTTATAGTAATAGATAAAGACAGCGATATAGATCAGGGCAGATACAGAATCGGGTTTGATTCATTCGTAAAAGATTTATAATGCGTATATACACTTATAATGATATTTCGCCATATGCTAATAGCGGCACTACGAAAACACCAAAATCAAATTTATGTTGTTTCTATTATCCCGATAAGAAGAGGTTTTGCGGAAACTACTGTAGCCGTACCAATAGACATGGACATGTATTTAATAGGCGCTGCTGGAGACATAAGCGGTTCGGATCGTACAGCAAGAGTTTACCGCCTATAATTCTGTTAATGATCACATCGGCAAATAGAATTTATAATCGAGACATTTGGATTAGGTTCATGCACGAATGTGATAAATGAGGTGTACCATTTGAATTGATATTATACAATGAACACATGTTGAATGGAACTGTTCGCCATCCGCAAAACTTGGTATCCAGATTCCAGCCGTTTCCTGATTTTTTCAATCGGACTTAGTCGAACTGTCGTTCGACAATTTAGTAGAACTGTCGATACCTGGGCACAGCCACCCCTAAACTCGGCCGCTACGTAACCTAGGACTATAGGGGTAGTTTTGGATGATGCTCAAGGTCATCCCAACCCTGACCCCAGACCCGGGGGTGGTTTCGACCACGTTCAGGGGGTAGGGGGTAGTTTTTCGAAAAAAAAAAAAACAAAATCCGCCGCTACGTAACCTAGGAGTATAGGGGTGGTTTCGGGTGATGAGGGCGGACGTCGTGACCCTGACCCTAGCTTTGGGGGTGGTTTTGACCACGTCCAGATGGGTGGGGGGTAGTTTTTCGAAAAAAAATAAAATCCAGCCAACTAACCTAAGCTAGCCAAAATGTATCTAACCTAACCTAACCTACGTGTTGGGGGTGACCTCGGCTACGTTCAGGACCATCTCCGGGGGTAGCTCCGGGGGTGGATTAGGGGTGGGGGGTAGTTTTCGAAAACATTTTGGAAAATCGTGTCATGACCGATAGGGTGAGTTTAGGGTCTAATACGGGCTGCTGAGGGGTAGTTTCACCTAGGGGTAGTTTTTACAAAAAATACGAAATTGCCAAAAATCGATCGGTATGATCAACAGACAGTACGGGATACGTGTAGAGGCCCTTGTGGACCGTTGCGGGGGCTGTTTCACCAAGGGGTAGTTTTTACAAAAATATGAAATTGCCGAAAATCGACGGGTTGGATCAAATGACCGTATATGGTATGGTTAAAGTCTATTATGGACCGTTGTGGGGGCGGGTTCACCTGTTTTCAGATTGCCAAAAATGATCGGGGTCCTAGGTAAAAGTCACCCGGGCATCAGTTAAACCCGCCAAGGTAGAGCCAATATGGAGCACGCTATCGGTTAAAGCCAAACCGAGCCCAGCCACCCGGCAGCTAGGCCTTAGGTAAAGCTAACACGGAGCTAGCCCTCGGGTAAAGCCATCACGAGGCCGACCCTTAGGTAAAGTGACCCTGGAATAGCTCCGGTGGTGGGGGTAACTTTTGGAAAGATTTAACGGTTATCTGATGACGTATCAGCGCTTGAGCGAGTCTAGGCAAGTAGTAGGCATACCCCAACTAGAGTGTTCTACCCTAAATAAATTGGCTGATGCAGGGCAAGGGGCAAACCTGCAGAGTTAACACACTATCTTGGAGGTAGACCCACCCAAACCTCAGGCATAGCATCCCTGCAGCGGGGATTTAGCCAACCCAAGGCAGGCCCTTAAGTAAAGCCCCCTGAAGAAAAGGCCTAAGGTAAAGCTACCATGGAGCCTGGTCTTAGGTAAAGCCTCTTTGGATGTAGACTTTAAGTAAAGCTACCCAAGAGCCTGGCCAGGATGGTTGCTATATCAATTACAACCTATCGACCAAGACAAACACCTCCACCAAGTCCTAGGTAAAGCCATCCGGGTGTCAGATCATAGGTAAAGTAACCGAGGAGTCGGGCGTGAGGTAAAGCCAGCTAGGCCTTAGGTAAAGCTACCACTGAGGCAGACCATCGGTAAAGCCACCCAGGACATAGGAATAGTCTATACGGAGCATGGCCTCAGGTAAAAGCCATCCCGAAGACAGCCGATAGGTAAAGTAACCCCGGAATCTTACATTAAGTGAGGGTGGTTATCAAATGAAATTACCAAAAATGATCGGCTACATCAAACGACCAACATTCCAACTAAACACTAATTTTAACCGACCAACAATTATACACCGAGTGCAAATAGTCAACAAGTTGAATCGACCAATCACATTGCAGGGGCCCGGTGGGCTTACGCAAACGGTCGCAGTAAGACGTGAAAGCCCATATACCATGTTAAACCAATATATATGATAGTCCACATAATGTGTTAAACAAATACGCAAGCTTGCATACATACTATGCTAGGCCTACATACATGAATCCCTAAATGCGCCTACCATGTCTGTAAACCACAGGCCAAACCCCGTATGACCAGAGCTATTTTCACCTCCTCTATCAGGTCGATCCTGGCAACCGTATAATATGGGAGGTACTATAGGGTACATCTACCAATGCATAACCTATCAAGCCCACGTAAAGATTTATGACGTATCGGCGTTCGAGCGACTCAGGTATTAGGCCCTCCATAACTAGAGGGGGCAAGGGTTATGATTGTCAAAATTTGTCTATGCTACAAAATAATAAACAAAACAACAAAGCCCCGTCGTTTCAGGGAATACGCTTGACCGTGTGTTAGACATGTACAGACATGCAGAGATAACGCATTATCTAAAAACCGCAACGGCTGCCGGCGACCACTATAGCAGGCATAAAAACCCGCACGGCTGTGTCGTTGTGAATTTAGTCACGTGTTTATGTTTTGATTACTGTATCGATTTATTATGTACTGTCGGCATACCAAGGCCTACATATAATCAGAAATCAGTGTAAATAATCAAATAGCCCCAATGGACATCTCCTATAGCTGTAAATGTATCTAGATATAAAGGTATATATGGAGAACACTAATAATGAGGCCTATCACAAAACGTGAATAAATATATGATATAAAACGATGCTAAGCCAGCATGCAAGCTATCATACATAGGCGTATATACCACGTTAAGCCTACATACATGATAGTACACATATTGTGTTAAACAAACATGCGTGTAAACCTGCATACTATGCCAAGCCGACTTACATGAATCCCTAAATGCGCCTACTATGTCGGTAAACTACTGGCCAAAGCCTATATGATCTGAGCTATTTTCACCTCGTCTATCAGGTAGAACCTGGCAACCGTATAATACGGGGAGTACTATATGGTATAGCTAACAATGCATAACCTATCATGCCCATGACGGTCAACAAATATTACAATATAATTTAAAAAAGTTAAGCAATCTATATACATACAATGCTAACCAATATAGGCATATATACTATGTTAAACCGGCATGCAATATACTCTAAATAGCCATATATACGCTGTTAAACAAATATGCAGGTTAACCTATATACATCCTGTATTAGGCAAATATCCCCGTTACCCACATAGGCCTATGTTAAGCCAGGATGAATGATAGCTTATATAGTGTGTTAAACAAATATGCTTGTAAACCTACATAAATAATATGCTAAGCCTGTGCTAAACAGATATGCGTGTAAACCCACATAAATACTATGCTAACCAACATGGATGCTATCCTACATAGGCTTATATACTATATTAAACCAGCATGCAATATACTCTAAATAGCCATATATAAGCTGTTAAACAAATATGCGTGTAAACCCACATAAATACGCCAAGCCAATATCCGTGCTATAATAGATAGGCGTATATACTATGTTAGGCCTACATACTGCGTTAAACAAACATGTATGTAAGCCGACAAGGGCCTACAAATTATATCCAATGCATAGTTTAGCTAAAGGGCTATCACACACTATCCTAAAAGCGGCCCTCAAATTACCACATAATACCTGATACATAGCTTGGCTAATCATTAACACATAGTATGACCCAACACATAATATCCGGTGCATAGCCTCGCTAAATAAGCATAAACCCCCCAAAATTGGCTTATCAATTATGTATGGTCTAGATACAGTCACACATGTCATTTCAAAAGTCGGCTGGAAAGAAACACTAGCCTGGTATATACTATGTTAAACCAGCATGCAATATACTCTAAATAGCCATATATACGCTGTTAAACAAATATGCGTGTAAACCTACATAAATACCACGCAGGGCCAACATCTATGCTATCATAGATAGGCGTATATACTATGTTAGGTCTACATACTGCGTTAAACAAACATGTGTGTAAGTCTGCATGCATATTATGCTAAATCGACAAGGGCCAACAAATTATAACACATTATATCCAATGCACAGTTTAGCTAATGGTTATCACACAGTAGCCTGACTACAACTTGCTCACATAATACCTGATACACAGCTAGACTAATCATTAACACATAGTATCCGAAGCGTAGCCCGACGAAGGGTTAACATATAGTATCCGATAAGTAGCTTGAGAATGCCCCAACACATAATATCCGGTGCATAGCCTCGCTAATGGTTAGCACATAGTAGCCGATGCTGAGCCTGGCTATGGAATATCACATATTATCTGATGTGTAGCCTGACTAATGGTTAACACAGCTAGGCTAATGATTAACATAAAGTATCCAATGCATGGCTTGGGTAATGTATATAGTTAGCCTACATTCTGTGTTATCTGTGTAAACCCACATACTATGCTAAGCTGGTTATCCATAGACACAAATCTATGGTAATGCAAGAGTAACCAGCACCCTGACAACAGATACCTAGCATGATCATAGCCTACATTGCCTGATAACAGATACCTAGCCTGACCATAGCCTACATAACTAGACAATAGATACCTAGCCTGACAACAGACACCAATCCTGGAATCAAATACATAGCCCGACAAACGATGCATAGCCCGACAAGGGCTATCACATAGTATCCGAGGTATAGATTGACTAACGGTTAACACATGGTATCCAAAGCATAGCTAGGCTAGTGAATAACTAGTGGTTAGTTTGACTATGGTTAACACACACAGTGTCCGATGCATAGCTTAGCTAATGGATAACACATAGTAACCTATGCTTAGCCTGACTAGGGCTAACACATAGTACCCGATGAATGGTTCGACTAAGGCCAACACACAGTATCCGATGCACAACCTAGGATCGAATATGACGTCATCCAGGTGGAGAACAAGATGGTGGCAATGTTGATACCGACTTCAAAAAGGGCTATGGCCTGTGTAGGCTAGATCAAATAACCAACGTTTCAACTAAACTACTGTCATACGCGTAGTTTAACCAACCAACATACGTGAAGTTCAAACGAACAGCATTGACACCAAGTCCAAATAGGCTATGGCGGCTATGCCCAGATCAGCGTATCAGCTAATCAAAATGAAAAACTTACGCTAATCAACCAACATCTACACCGAAGTCAAACGGGTTATGGTTAGTGAAGGCACCGGCAAAAGCTTTAAGCCCAAGACATAATTATAACTATCAACGCGTACCAAAATAGCTATGCAGAAACCGTCAAGGCCATTACACATATTGTCCAGGTATGTTCTCCATCAAACCGAGACTTTAGACACCATCTCTGTAAAACAGCTAACAAATTATACTCTACCACAATAGGTATGTCAAAACTGTTACCGACTCCTAATCTAAGACAATGGTTACGTAACGCCCTTTATCAATTTAAGACCTTAAGCGATATCTTCGTAAAAACAGCTACCAATCCATACTATATCACAATAGTTACGTTAGAGCTACCGCTGCTCACCCTACCATAATAGCTACGTACAGAGGGTTAATATTGTATAACCTATCACAAGACTTATGTAAAAACAGCTAGGCATACAACTTCTACAACCACAGGTCAGTGATGCCCGTGATGGAGATACGACCAACCTTTGACAGTTAGGGGTGGTTTTGGATGATGCAGGCGGTCGATGTGACCTTGATCGTAGCCTTGGGGGAGGGTTCAACAACGTCTAGAGGGGTAGTTTTTAGAAAAAATTATTTTCAACCCACTAACCTAAGCTAGCCAGAGTGCTTCTAACCTAACCTACTGTTGGGTGTTCAACCACGTCTAGAGGGGTAGTTTTTAGAAAAAATTATTTTCAACCCACTAACCTAAGCTAGCCAGAGTGCTTCTAACCTAAACTACTGTTAGGTGTGCGATAAAGATGAGGATCATCACGCAATCTGCCATGTACAGAGATATTGTGATGGTTTAGTTAGTGACCCTCAATTAGCCTGTGTGATAGGCTATTCAATCGTAGCGCTATTTACTTAGCTAGTGTGACGAGTTATGTGTTGGTAGCTGTGATAAGTAATGTATTGGTAGCCGTCCACACCTTGCTGTTGTCGTAGTTCATGAAGTGGTAGGTTTTCCTTACGGGGCTATTGTCTTAGCACTGATATAGATCTTACGTAAGTATTATCTTGGTCACGGATCGATAACTGTTTTTACGTAGCTATTGTGATGTTGGTAGCTGTCTTTACGTGGCTAGTGTAATGGTTCATTATTTAATAGCAATCATTACTGAGTTAAGTTATGCATCTTTAGCTGTCTTTACATAGCTATTATGATAAGTTATGTATTGGCTGTTATCTTTTCGTAGCTATTTTAATGGGGTAGGCATTGTTAGCTGCCTTTACGCATTTATTGTCTTTACATAGCTAATATGATAGGGTATGTATTGGATGTTATCTTTTCGTAGCTATTTAATGGGGTAGGCCTTGTTAGCTGCCTTTACGCAGTTATTGTGTGACAGGTTATGCCTAGCTGTTTTTACATAAGTCTTGTGATAGGTTATACAATATTAACCCTCTGTACGTAGCTATTATGGTAGGGTGAGCAGCGGTAGCTCTAACGTAACTATTGTGATATAGTATGGATTGGTAGCTGTCTTTACGAAGATATCGCTTAAGGTCTTAAATTGATAAAGGGCGTTACGTAACCATTGTCTTAGATTAGGAGTCGGTAACAGTTTTGACATACCTATTGTGGTAGAGTATAATTTGTTAGCTGTTTTACAGAGATGGTGTCTAAAGTCTCGGTTTGATGGAGAACATACCTGGACAATATGTGTAATGGCCTTGACGGTTTCTGCATAGCTATTTTGGTACGCGTTGATAGTTATAATTATGTCTTGGGCTTAAAGCTTTTGCCGGTGCCTTCACTAACCATAACCCGTTTGACTTCGGTGTAGATGTTGGTTGATTAGCGTAAGTTTTTCATTTTGATTAGCTGATACGCTGATCTGGGCATAGCCGCCATAGCCTATTTGGACTTGGTGTCAATGCTGTTCGTTTGAACTTCACGTATGTTGGTTGGTTAAACTACGCGTATGACAGTAGTTTAGTTGAAACGTTGGTTATTTGATCTAGCCTACACAGGCCATAGCCCTTTTTGAAGTCGGTATCAACATTGCCACCATCTTGTTCTCCACCTGGATGACGTCATATTCGATCCTAGGTTGTGCATCGGATACTGTGTGTTGGCCTTAGTCGAACCATTCATCGGGTACTATGTGTTAGCCCTAGTCAGGCTAAGCATAGGTTACTATGTGTTATCCATTAGCTAAGCTATGCATCGGACACTGTGTGTGTTAACCATAGTCAAACTAACCACTAGTTATTCACTAGCCTAGCTATGCTTTGGATACCATGTGTTAACCGTTAGTCAATCTATACCTCGGATACTATGTGATAGCCCTTGTCGGGCTATGCATCGTTTGTCGGGCTATGTATTTGATTCCAGGATTGGTGTCTGTTGTCAGGCTAGGTATCTATTGTCTAGTTATGTAGGCTATGGTCAGGCTAGGTATCTGTTATCAGGCAATGTAGGCTATGATCATGCTAGGTATCTGTTGTCAGGGTGCTGGTTACTCTTGCATTACCATAGATTTGTGTCTATGGATAACCAGCTTAGCATAGTATGTGGGTTTACACAGATAACACAGAATGTAGGCTAACTATATACATTACCCAAGCCATGCATTGGATACTTTATGTTAATCATTAGCCTAGCTGTGTTAACCATTAGTCAGGCTACACATCAGATAATATGTGATATTCCATAGCCAGGCTCAGCATCGGCTACTATGTGCTAACCATTAGCGAGGCTATGCACCGGATATTATGTGTTGGGGCATTCTCAAGCTACTTATCGGATACTATATGTTAACCCTTCGTCGGGCTACGCTTCGGATACTATGTGTTAATGATTAGTCTAGCTGTGTATCAGGTATTATGTGAGCAAGTTGTAGTCAGGCTACTGTGTGATAACCATTAGCTAAACTGTGCATTGGATATAATGTGTTATAATTTGTTGGCCCTTGTCGATTTAGCATAATATGCATGCAGACTTACACACATGTTTGTTTAACGCAGTATGTAGACCTAACATAGTATATACGCCTATCTATGATAGCATAGATGTTGGCCCTGCGTGGTATTTATGTAGGTTTACACGCATATTTGTTTAACAGCGTATATATGGCTATTTAGAGTATATTGCATGCTGGTTTAACATAGTATATACCAGGCTAGTGTTTCTTTCCAGCCGACTTTTGAAATGACATGTGTGACTGTATCTAGACCATACATAATTGATAAGCCAATTTTGGGGGGTTTATGCTTATTTAGCGAGGCTATGCACCGGATATTATGTGTTGGGTCATACTATGTGTTAATGATTAGCCAAGCTATGTATCAGGTATTATGTGGTAATTTGAGGGCCGCTTTTAGGATAGTGTGTGATAGCCCTTTAGCTAAACTATGCATTGGATATAATTTGTAGGCCCTTGTCGGCTTACATACATGTTTGTTTAACGCAGTATGTAGGCCTAACATAGTATATACGCCTATCTATTATAGCACGGATATTGGCTTGGCGTATTTATGTGGGTTTACACGCATATTTGTTTAACAGCTTATATATGGCTATTTAGAGTATATTGCATGCTGGTTTAATATAGTATATAAGCCTATGTAGGATAGCATCCATGTTGGTTAGCATAGTATTTATGTGGGTTTACACGCATATCTGTTTAGCACAGGCTTAGCATATTATTTATGTAGGTTTACAAGCATATTTGTTTAACACACTATATAAGCTATCATTCATCCTGGCTTAACATAGGCCTATGTGGGTAACGGGGATATTTGCCTAATACAGGATGTATATAGGTTAACCTGCATATTTGTTTAACAGCGTATATATGGCTATTTAGAGTATATTGCATGCCGGTTTAACATAGTATATATGCCTATATTGGTTAGCATTGTATGTATATAGATTGCTTAACTTTTTTAAATTATATTGTAATATTTGTTGACCGTCATGGGCATGATAGGTTATGCATTGTTAGCTATACCATATAGTACTCCCCGTATTATACGGTTGCCAGGTTCTACCTGATAGACGAGGTGAAAATAGCTCAGATCATATAGGCTTTGGCCAGTAGTTTACCGACATAGTAGGCGCATTTAGGGATTCATGTAAGTCGGCTTGGCATAGTATGCAGGTTTACACGCATGTTTGTTTAACACAATATGTGTACTATCATGTATGTAGGCTTAACGTGGTATATACGCCTATGTATGATAGCTTGCATGCTGGCTTAGCATCGTTTTATATCATATATTTATTCACGTTTTGTGATAGGCCTCATTATTAGTGTTCTCCATATATACCTTTATATCTAGATACATTTACAGCTATAGGAGATGTCCATTGGGGCTATTTGATTATTTACACTGATTTCTGATTATATGTAGGCCTTGGTATGCCGACAGTACATAATAAATCGATACAGTAATCAAAACATAAACACGTGACTAAATTCACAACGACACAGCCGTGCGGGTTTTTATGCCTGCTATAGTGGTCGCCGGCAGCCGTTGCGGTTTTTAGATAATGCGTTATCTCTGCATGTCTGTACATGTCTAACACACGGTCAAGCGTATTCCCTGAAACGACGGGGCTTTGTTGTTTTGTTTATTATTTTGTAGCATAGACAAATTTTGACAATCATAACCCTTGCCCCCTCTAGTTATGGAGGGCCTAATACCTGAGTCGCTCGAACGCCGATACGTCATAAATCTTTACGTGGGCTTGATAGGTTATGCATTGGTAGATGTACCCTATAGTACCTCCCATATTATACGGTTGCCAGGATCGACCTGATAGAGGAGGTGAAAATAGCTCTGGTCATACGGGGTTTGGCCTGTGGTTTACAGACATGGTAGGCGCATTTAGGGATTCATGTATGTAGGCCTAGCATAGTATGTATGCAAGCTTGCGTATTTGTTTAACACATTATGTGGACTATCATATATATTGGTTTAACATGGTATATGGGCTTTCACGTCTTACTGCGACCGTTTGCGTAAGCCCACCGGGCCCCTGCAATGTGATTGGTCGATTCAACTTGTTGACTATTTGCACTCGGTGTATAATTGTTGGTCGGTTAAAATTAGTGTTTAGTTGGAATGTTGGTCGTTTGATGTAGCCGATCATTTTTGGTAATTTCATTTGATAACCACCCTCACTTAATGTAAGATTCCGGGGTTACTTTACCTATCGGCTGTCTTCGGGATGGCTTTTACCTGAGGCCATGCTCCGTATAGACTATTCCTATGTCCTGGGTGGCTTTACCGATGGTCTGCCTCAGTGGTAGCTTTACCTAAGGCCTAGCTGGCTTTACCTCACGCCCGACTCCTCGGTTACTTTACCTATGATCTGACACCCGGATGGCTTTACCTAGGACTTGGTGGAGGTGTTTGTCTTGGTCGATAGGTTGTAATTGATATAGCAACCATCCTGGCCAGGCTCTTGGGTAGCTTTACTTAAAGTCTACATCCAAAGAGGCTTTACCTAAGACCAGGCTCCATGGTAGCTTTACCTTAGGCCTTTTCTTCAGGGGGCTTTACTTAAGGGCCTGCCTTGGGTTGGCTAAATCCCCGCTGCAGGGATGCTATGCCTGAGGTTTGGGTGGGTCTACCTCCAAGATAGTGTGTTAACTCTGCAGGTTTGCCCCTTGCCCTGCATCAGCCAATTTATTTAGGGTAGAACACTCTAGTTGGGGTATGCCTACTACTTGCCTAGACTCGCTCAAGCGCTGATACGTCATCAGATAACCGTTAAATCTTTCCAAAAGTTACCCCCACCACCGGAGCTATTCCAGGGTCACTTTACCTAAGGGTCGGCCTCGTGATGGCTTTACCCGAGGGCTAGCTCCGTGTTAGCTTTACCTAAGGCCTAGCTGCCGGGTGGCTGGGCTCGGTTTGGCTTTAACCGATAGCGTGCTCCATATTGGCTCTACCTTGGCGGGTTTAACTGATGCCCGGGTGACTTTTACCTAGGACCCCGATCATTTTTGGCAATCTGAAAACAGGTGAACCCGCCCCCACAACGGTCCATAATAGACTTTAACCATACCATATACGGTCATTTGATCCAACCCGTCGATTTTCGGCAATTTCATATTTTTGTAAAAACTACCCCTTGGTGAAACAGCCCCCGCAACGGTCCACAAGGGCCTCTACACGTATCCCGTACTGTCTGTTGATCATACCGATCGATTTTTGGCAATTTCGTATTTTTTGTAAAAACTACCCCTAGGTGAAACTACCCCTCAGCAGCCCGTATTAGACCCTAAACTCACCCTATCGGTCATGACACGATTTTCCAAAATTTTTTCGAAAACTACCCCCCACCCCTAATCCACCCCCGGAGCTACCCCCGGAGATGGTCCTGAACGTAGCCGAGGTCACCCCCAACACGTAGGTTAGGTTAGGTTAGATACATTTTGGCTAGCTTAGGTTAGTTGGCTGGATTTTATTTTTTTTCGAAAAACTACACCCCACCCATCTGGACGTGGTCAAAACCACCCCCAAAGCTAGGGTCAGGGTCACGACGTCCGCCCTCATCACCCGAAACCACCCCTATACTCCTAGGTTACGTAGCGGCGGATTTTGTTTTTTTTTTTTTCGAAAAACTACCCCCTACCCCCCTGAACGTGGTCGAAACCACCCCCGGGTCTGGGGTCAGGGTTGGGATGACCTTGAGCATCATCCAAAACTACCCCTATAGTCCTAGGTTACGTAGCGGCCGAGTTTAGGGGTGGCTGTGCCCAGGTATCGACAGTTCTACTGACTCTCAGTCACGGAGGCATAGAGTACACGCAAGCATACCTCGACATGTTACAGTAAAGCTGTTCATTGCCGTACGCGTCTCGTTGTGTAGTAATCACGGAACGGAAAATTCCCATAGTCGGTCCTATAAAGGCGTACATGCTTATCAGCAGTGTAAAGTGTCGTGTAGACATTAGCTACAATGTGAAATAGGGTCCTAGACCTTCGTCGCTACCTTTACGCAGTAGAGGTAAATTTTACGAGGCTGTATATAATAAGGCACAAGGTGTGTTTACAACCGAATTTCTAAAGGCCGCCCCGCCGACGGTGCCTAATCAGTGTCATCATTTCGGCTTGCCTTTTGACGCATCAAAATATACTGTTGTCGATCGTAGGCAACTTCAAATGTGGTGCACATACTCGGGGGCAAATACTGATGTGTTTCTGCTTTTGAATAGTTATCTTCTCGAAAACTCTATACCGACGCTAAAACGGTACATGCAAGATAGGCCCAGAGATGATAATCTAATAGTAGCCGAAATACCGCAATGGCGCGAAAATATAAAACGTACCTTTGTCTTAAGGAGCGCCGAGAAGGTGGAAAGTATACCATATTTTGACAACAAAATGTACAGATACTGCCGAGGTTTATCGTGGAGCAACCCGAAATTGATGAAAGCGTCCGCATCGCAGGTTGTACAGTACCTATTGCGTGAAAAGCGTTACGCTGTGTTTTTCGATCTTTGGAACTGTCTTAAAAACTATCTGATAGTCGAGTTACGGGTCATTTCGCAATATGACACCAAAGGAGGAGCAAGTTATTTCTGAGATCACCCGTCTGAAGGAGACCATCAAGAGAAAGTATCTTCAGATAAAATTCGGCGATGCAGATGCTGAACGAATTTTGAATAAACAATATAGTCCCATCATTAAGAAAATTTCGAAAATTCGTCGTCCACAGCCGAAAATGGAAATTAAAATAGAAGAAGAGATGGAAGAAGACATGGAAGATGATGCTTCACAATCCCAAGTTCCGAAATTCAACAATACCGACGTAATAGCTGAATCAACAAGTGAGCCTAGACCTTCAGTAACACCGTTGCGCCAAAGTAGTATTGTTAAAGAGCTACTATCAACGCCGACAGGTCAGGAAGATAGTGTTCGTTATGTCCACGATCTGTTCAAACATTCCCTACCGCGGACCTATATGTTGAGAATTATTAAAGATCATAAGAATACAATTGATAACACATACGGTCCTCGAATAGTGGATGGTACTGCTATGATAGGTGATAAGTATATAAAGTTTGACGACGAAAACGGTGACATCGTGATCGACGCAGACACTTACAAGGGAACCGAAGGGCTTTATGAATTGTTATGTATGCGCAAACCCAATGAAGATTTATACACAAAGGCTGACGAGAACACATATAGACAAATCTGTATAAAAACAAATGCTCATAAGAAAAGTTATAATCCGCTCTTAGCCATAAACCGTGTTAGAAATTCCACCAAGTACAGGGCAATTATATCGAGATTATTTCCTCCGACCGGTTTGCATAGCGGTAAAAGTTATGCCTATTGGGACAACCCTAACGAGCTCTGTGACAGGTTACGACTACTTTTGTCGTCTAAAGAGGTAGGTCATACGGGTCATGAGAACGAAATTGCCTCCATTATAGAAGAGCTGAGGGAAGCGGGTCTTATAGAAGGCAGTGGAAATAGAAAAATAAGACATTAATAGGATGAGCGTCGATAAGTTTGGACGTTTTTCGGACCAGGTTAACGCTCCCCATCCCCGTCATCATCAGCACGGGATAGGTCTGACCCCCGATGGTAATCATTATGATAGGTAAGTTATTGCGCAATGTTGGTGATCCTATTGAGGACAGCGATGCCGTCAATGCGGGTACGATAGCGAAACAATGTTTGGGTTTCGACGAGGATAGGAAAAAATACTACACTAAAGGCTATTCTGTAGGCGGTCTAGGCCAACCCGTTGAGGACGGCGATGCAGTGTCCAAAACGTATCTCGAACAAAACTGTTTGACTCGAATAAAGGATAGATATCATACAAAAGGCTTGCCTTAGGGAGGTCTCGGAGAGCCGAAAGAAAAAGATGATGCCGTATCGAGAGCCTACTTGGAATCGTTGGTTCCTATTAAACTAGCCGTTTGTTTTTCCTTTGGCGACCAAAGGGGGTGCGGTGTATCGGCGCCTATGAAAGACTCTGACGCTATTAACATGACGTACGTCAGAGATAATTTCTTATCGAAAAACGCAAAGGGTAAATTTGACGCTCACGGAGTGGTCATATGTAATGTTAAATCGCCTTTGTAATAGAATGACGCCGCTACAAAGTTATACATGGACGATAGGGTGCCTCGAAAAGACAAAACTGTTTGGAGTTTTCAAAATAAGCGGCTCGCTCAGGTCGAAGAACCTTTGTACCAACAAGATGCGGTCACATTGGGTTTTCTAATAAACAAATACTCTGTTTCTCACGCTACTGCCGACCGGTGAAATGTATAACGCAAACGGAAAATGTATAACTAATGTTCGAGACGGTTTCACCGATGTCGACGCTGTTAACGTTCGTCAGCTTCATGAAATTAAATCTTGGATAAAGAGATACACTCTGCATTCCGAGGAGACGGGCGACTACTACTGATTAACCTCTAAGCGCTTATCGGGGATAGCCGATGGTATAGCTGATAACGATGCTGTTTCGCAAAGGCAATTGAATACGGCTATTCAAAGCCTACGAGACACGCTAATGCGAGAGATGTCGAAGCCTAATGAAAAATAGATCGTCACGGTCATATCAATAGGCGATAATAAATACGGGAACACTTTAAAAATAATATCAGTCTTTGAAATGTTCTTCAGGCTGACGTTACTGTTCACCTTGTTGAGCTCATCGCTCGCAACGTCAACGCCTACCCCTATCAGGACGCCGACGCTATTTTGTGGATATACTGAAACTAACGGTAGTAGTAGTAGTAGTAGTATTGTTCAGGCTAAGACCAACCGTAAATGGGTTATCTACGGACTAACTTGGTATATGTATGGTAATAGAAAATATCTCAATATCGCTTCGCAAGCTTTCAATCTCTGGAGTAGATATATCCCTTTGACTTTTACTCTCGACTCGACAAGACCAAATATCGCTATAATATTTGGGGACGCTGAACATATAAAACTGTCGGAAGGAACAATGTGCGGTACTAGGTTTGACGGTAGAGGAAGAGTAGTTGCCCACGCTTTTGCGCCTCATGTGCTTCAATCGCAAGTAGAGATACACTTCGATAACGAAGAAGAGTGGGATTTTACAATGTCTACATCTGATAATGGCCATAACTCGTTTTACGCTGTTCTGGTCCACGAAATAGGGCACGCTCTAGGACTGTCTCATAATAAGAAGCGAGATTCGATAATGTATGCCTATACGACCAACCGAAATATATCCAGTATGTATTATTTAGACCTTTCTTCAGATGATATTAATAATATTCAGTATCTATATGGTGCAAAACCAACCTCCACTACCACTACCCCCTCCACCACTACCACCACAAGCACTACTACCCCTAGTACCATCAGCTCCACCGCTCGTTCTAGCCCTACGACGATCGAAACAGAAATAAACACTATCTATTTATGTTCTGTCCGCGGCTTTGACGCCTTTTTAATAGCGATGAGACATATGTACTTGTTTCACGGACAGTATGTATGGATATTGAATTTGGATCCGAATAAGAGAGAAGTTGTTCCGAAACCCGAAATCATTTCGGAATGGTTAAACTATTTGCGACCTGGTTTTACAAAGGTTACCGTCGTTTATCAATCACCCAGCGGAGATGTGGTGCTCATTGCTCACGGATGGGTTTACGCTATAGAATATCTTAGTCTTTTGAAAAGATATATGTACACGCTGAAAGATTGGATAGGACGACCGATGAAGGTTAACGCTATTTTCAACAGTCATCTGGGTAAAACAATTGTCCTCTACGACAACGCTTATGTGATGAGATATGATGAATGTAGGTACACCGGTTTATATCAAGGACCTATGACCGAAATCTACCACGGTTTACCAAACGATTTGCGTGGCGGTTTCAGATATATGGACGAAAATCGTTATTTTTTCACTGCCGACAATCAGGTTTTTGTGTACAATGAATTCCTGGAAGCTGTGACGGCAGTTGAAAAGGATATTTTCGATGTTTTGAAAATACGATGCATGAAGACGACTAGACTTCGAGAGTTATACGCAATTTTGAAAGACATATTTTATAAGTAGGCGCAGTGACGGTAATGAATAATTACCAAAATGGGTGTCGAACGGAAAACAGCTGTTAGTCGTCAACGCGGTTTCGTAAAGACAGGACGTGGACTAGTGTCTGGTGTTTTAAATAAGGCCATCGATTTACTTCCAGTCGAGTTACACTTACCTTCGTACAATTATTGTGGACCGGGAACAAAATTGAAGACACGGTTGGCCCGCGGTGATAAAGGTATAAATCCGTTGGACGAAGCCTGTAAACAACACGATATCTCCTACAGCAACTACAGTGATTCAGATAGAAGACGCGTAGCCGACGAAATCTTAGCAGGAAAAGCTTGGAGCAGAGTCAAAGCGGGTGACGCATCGCTCGGTGAACGCGCTGCTGCTTTGGCCGTAACGGCAGCGATGAAAGCTAAGACCGCATTTGGCGGCGGTAAAAGACGTCGTCGTCGTCGTCGTCAGCCTACCGTTCAACACCTGTTGAAACGTCTGCAAGGCAAAGGGCTTTACTTGAAACCGTACAAGATACAAGGTAGCGGGAAGAAGAAGAAAAGATGTACGAAAAAAACCTCGATAGATTGTATACCCATTAGACCGTTGACTAATATAGAACTGGAGAAATACGGCTTAGCGTTGGGAGTACCGTGGTTAAGAAGGTGTATACATGAGAGATACATTACCTACACGACCTTTAAGAAACGAATCGGCTATCGTGAATTTGGATAGTATAACCGGTCCCGGCACTCATTGGGTATGTTACAAAAATAGAGGAAACTCTATAGAGTACTATGATAGTTTCGAGAATCTGCGACCGCCAATTGAGCTAAGTAGGTATTTTGGCGAAAAAGCTAACGTACACTATAACTACAAGAGACATCAAAAAGTCAACTCAGTCGTTTGCGGTCATTTGTGTCTAAAGTTTCTAACGTCATGAGTATAGTTCTAACAGATCACACTGCTGTTTTGTCTTGTGACTTTTTCCCACCAATTGATGTATCAAAAGGCGAGTGGGAAATAGCTTTTATCGATCTGCCAACATATAACTCGATACCAAACATCGTTGAGGATGTAAACAATCTTTTCATTACGGCGATCATAAAAACATTCACACGATTTCATTGCCGACCGGATCGTACGAAATATCCGATAATGAGAGGTATAATAAAACGAAACTAGTTCCCGATACTGTTTTAGTATTGACACCGAATAATAACACACTCAAAGTGGAAATAAAATGTTCGCACGCAATATTTTTCGACAAGACCATGTCTATAGGCCAGCTGATGGGGTTCAGCGAGAAGAAATTAGAGGCAAATCAAAGGCACTCTTCTGATCGGCCGGTAGATATCATCAGGGTTAACGTGATTCGCGTGGATTGCAATGTGGTCGCCGGATCGTTTCATAACGGCATAGAATGCCATACTTTGCACGAATTTTATCCGCAGGTACCGCCCGGTTATAAGATTGTAGAAGTCCCTCAGAGCGTAATATATTTACCTGTCAACGTAAGGGTCATTCATAATATCACTGTTCAGTGATAAGTATAAGTCTACGAGATCAGAACGGTGATATAATAGATTTCCGTGGAGAAAACATTTCCGTACGATTACATTTACGTAGACGTCGAGATGGGACTAATATTTAACGAGCGCTTCTATAAGAAAGGCAGCAGTTTACACTGCGAAACGTTAGGTTCCTCAGATCTTTGGGTTTTAAAGTGAACAATGGAAAACCTTTTGGCAATCGACTCTAGAGCCGAGTACGACAACACCCTAAACGGGCTTTAGTACCATACTCATCGACCGTACTCCTCCGCTAGGTTTGGTAATAACGATAAAATTCGTATTCCCATTCATCAACAAGATGTCATTACGATACCCTTTCAGAGCACGCTGCATATAAAAGGTACTTTGACAGCGACAAAAGACGGAGGAGCGGCCGCTGACGTGTCTTTGATAAATAATGCTATCACTTTTCTTTTCGACGATATCAGATACGAAATCGGAGGCAACGAAATAGACAGGACCAGGAATGTCGGTATAACGACCACCATTAAGAACTTGCTTTCTTTGCGCGAACACGAAAAAAATAAACTCGGAAATTGCGGTGGGCTAGGGTAAAATAAATAACGATTGTAAAGAGTTCAACATAGTTATGCCGTTGCGTATGTTGATGTGATTTTTCGAGGATTACAATAGAATTGTAGTCAACGTGAAACAGGAACTTGTCCTTTAGCGTTCATCTTCAAATTTTAACGCAATATTTAGCACGGATGCGACAAATATTGATCTGAAAATAAATACTATCTATTGGCGAGTTCCGCACGTCTCCGTAGCCGATCCGATAAAATTGAAACTTTTGAAAATGATTGAACGCGATGTCACCGTTCACGTACCACACCCGAAATGGGAACTAATAGAATATCCCGGTTTACCGGCTACGAAACAACTCTCTTGGACTGTAAAGACATCTTCCCAACTGGAAAAACCTCGTTACGTAATTTTCGCGTTGCAAACCGATTGCAAAAACAAGATTAAAGCAAATGCTGCAGAGTTTGATAGCTGCAAGGTAACGGATGCAAAATTGTATCTCAACTCTCAGTACTTTCCCTACGATAATATTCTCGGCGACACCGCCATTTTGTATGATATGTACGTTAGATTTCAGCAGTCCTATTAATCACGCGAACCATTACCATGTCTAGACTTGTCTACCTTTAAAGAGAAAGCACCGATTTTTGTAATCGATTGTTCGAAACAAAACGATACGATAAAATCAGGACCTGTAGAAGTGAGACTTGAAATCGAGGCGTCTGCCAATATTCCGCCTAATACTTCCGGTTACTGCTTGATTATTCACGATTCGCATATTGTCTATAACCTGCTAACAGGTGTTGTTAAAAAGATTACGTAATCTGTGACCACACCCTGTGATTTATTACCTGTGCGCATTTAGTCTCAGTTGTCGCCATGGACGTGATGGATGTAGACCGTACCGCTCGTCCGTTGGGTATATTTCTAAAGTCTGTGTATTTTCTAAATGACCAGTGTACGAAGTTTGTCGCGACCGGGCTTTTTCAGCACACCGTCTACGAACTAGACGTCCTTATACAGGCTGGTAGAAAATTTGTTTTTTTCACATACAACGACTTTAATGATTTCAAGACACGACTACCGCTGCCTGAAGGAGAACAACGTAAGTTTACACTAACTAACGGCGATATCACAATAAAGACTATCTTCGGTAAACGTTATATCGCATTGTTTTACGGAAAACACAGGTTCACCTTGAACCTACCAGAATGGAATTTATTAATGGATACCACACCGGCGCATCAGCGAACTGTTTTATAATGAACCACAACTAGGGTCTTACATCATCGAGTGTCTAGCCACGGACGAGATCGTGTCCAGTACTCTCCCCGAGGCAGACAAGTTGTACGAGGAAGTTGTTTTGTACAAGAAGCATGCAAGCAGTGGTTGAGTTTCATGCCTTCGTCGACAACGAAGGTAAATACGTTGTCAAGGAACTGGCTGTGTTTGCCGAACATTATCAAAGTGTTACCATTTTTAACCGTTAACACCGTTTTCCACCATATTCACAAAAGGTTTGGAAAAGGCTCAATATTTGCGACAGTTCCATCCACATGTCATGAAATTGCCTAAGAAATACTCGTCTAGCAACACCAACAACAACCGTATTTACTTCAAGTGCATACTACCGCAACACAACATTTATGTAGATTGTAAATGTGCACTGCGCAGTGCAAGATATTATTACGATTTGCTTATCGCTTAGTCTTAGAGAGTAAAACAACTTGAAGGTCACTGGCGTTAGGGTAACTCCTCGTAAACCTTCAAGAAAAATGTTTTAAAGGTCCCTGCCACGGGGTAACTCTCTGTAAACCTTTAAAGCTTCAAAAAAATTTGAAAAAAAACTTGATGGTCACTGGTGTGGGTTACCTCCCCCTAAACCTTCAAGAAAAATGTTCTAAAGGTCTCTGCCACGGAGTAACTCCCTGTAAACCTTTAAAGCTTCAAAAAAATATAAAAACTAAATGGTCACTGGCGAGGGTTAGCTCCCCCTAAACCAAAAAAAAGCTTTAAAAGTCTCTGCCACTGGGTAATTCCCTGTAAACTTTTAAAGCAAAAAAAAAACGCTTTGCCTTTGAAGGTCCCTGGCGTAGGACAAGTCCTCCTAAGCCAATTGGCTGTTTGCATTGGGAACTGCATTTTGTCATGGAGTGGCAGTTACAGGAAATGGCGGTGGTTGGAGCCATTTTCATACGGGTATTCGACCTTGAAGGTCGGGGTAAACACCCTACTTGAAAGTCGATTACCCGTGGGGACTGCATTTTGTGGCAGTCACTGGTAAATAGCGTTGGCTATTTCCAAACTTGTAATGTGGGCATAATGATGACGGTTTCAACCCCGTATGAGACACAGAGAACAAGTGTATAAGAATAGAAGACATTTAAGATTTTCAGCCATTCCACAGACAGACATGGTTTGGACCGATTCAATTACAATTGAGAACCCAGTTTATCGACGTTATTCACATGCGAACACCAGATTATGCTCTTTTCGTAATTGTATGGGTGTGGAAAGCGAAACAGTGAATCCATATACTCTAAGCTTGGCCGGTTTTTTCTACACCGGAAAAGATGACCTTACTATATGTTTTAGTTGTGGGGGAGGTCTAAGAGATTGGGAACCTAAACATGACCCGTTTACTGAACACGTTTTATGGTTTCATAAATGTAAATTTGCATCGGTTGCACAATCTAAAAGAGAAGAAGAAATGGAAATCGATATTGCAACTGATGTTGATGATGATGATGATGATGATGATGATGACGATGATGATGATGACGACGGTGATCTAGTACAACGTAATGAGGACGATCGTTCGCTATGTAAGATTTGTTGTGTAGAAGAAGTACAAATTGTATGTCTACTATGCAGACATGTGTTTGCCTGTCAATTTTGCTCGCCTAGCCTTGAAGTATGTAGCGTGTGCAGAACGCCCACATCCGCCACGATACGTATTTATCTTTCATAGGCTTGGGAACTGGTAAACCTTGAGAACCGGACGTTGCGGGTTCGTAAGTGTTTAGTGAACTCGGCGTGAGAACGTGAACCAGCAGACCTTGACAACCGGATACCAACTGTGAGACTTTTATACCCCACCAAACGTTGAAGAGAAAAGTATATATATGAACAACACACTTGTAGATCTCTCAGAGTAGCTTGAGAGGGTGCCTGGCTTAAATACAGACGGGGAGGAAGCTGGTCTATTTTGCAGTGATTGGCTGAAAATTTGTTTAGGTAATTGACAACGAACATTTATATTTATCATCTTTCTATTTGAAAATACTTTACTGTTGTTAATTTTTCATTTCAATCACATTGCTTTTTTAAATTTTATTTGTAATCTTTCATTTGAAAATACTATATATGTTTACATTTGTTTTCATTTCAATCACATTGATTTTTTTAAATTTTATTTGTCAACTTTTATTTGAAAATTCTTTTAATGTCTACTTTTTTTTAAATATTTATCATTTCAAACGCATTGCTTTTTAAATTTTACCAATTAATATTTTATAATAATTATATTTTCGTATTTTGTTAATCTCCCACAGTTGCTTGAAAAATGGTGCCAGGCTTCAATATAACCCGATATACTGACGGCATTCTGCGGGAGCTGGTCAAATCTATTTTACCGTGCTTGGCTGAAGATCTATTTAGGTAAGTGACAACGAATATTTCTATTTGTCATCTTTGAATATACTTCATATGTTTACTTTTGTTATATTTTCATTTCAATCACATTACTTTGCCATCTTTTATTTGAAAATACTTTATATATTTACTTTTGAATTTTTCTTTATTCACATTGCTTTTTAAACCTTTACCAATAATTATATTTTATTAACTTTAAGAGAGCTCAATTTGCTGGATATTTTATATTTTCAACTCATATCATACCATTCAATTTTTGATAAAATAGTGTAAGGCAGTAGTACTGTATTTTCATAAACGTTGTATTTATTTATTAAATTGACTTAATTTTAAAAATTTTACTGTGAATTAGTCTTTCAGAGCAATTTTATAGTATTTAGTGTATTCATATTACTAAATTGTGTTGTCGGTATTTCAGCCAGATGCTGAGACTCAGAACGGAGGCTACATCATCGGGATACCCGTTGGTGACGTTAAATATTTCGTCGGGGTTTCCTATCTACCATGTACTAACGATGGTCGAATTATCATCAGCCAGTCATGGGATTGGCATCTCAGGACGTGCAACGACGACCAACAACAACAACAACCACCAGCGCATGCCTGGAAATCAACGTCCCTGCCTCCAGCATCCCAGCCGGCATCCCAGCCACCAGCATCCCAGCAACCTCAACCGTCCACCTCGAGGGCAGCGCCAGAAGAGGTGGTTCCTCAGAGCCTGGATTTTATAGACACTATCTTATCCGAATTACGGAGTCAACTGGCATCTGAGAGATCACCATCTCCTGAACAGCCGACAGTCACGCTCGGGGACCTGGACGGGATAGAGGTCATAGACTTATTGTCGATTACGGACGAAGAAATGCAGAGTCTAGAGGAATAACACTTCTCGCAAAGCGGTAAGATTGATTATTGTTTTTATGTGAATATGTTATTAGTGAGCAGTATTTTAAGCCTTGCAGTGACACTCGTTTTAAAATATTACTTCCTACATTCATTTTCACGTAAAACTAAAACTTTTTCTTATTTGAAGAGGTGTATATTCCATATGTACCCGCATTTCTTTGTGCATGGGGGTGGTATGTTGTAATGGATGACCACCACAGAAGGCAGCGATTAATGGAGCTGCCTTCCGTAGCCCTTAAGGCAGCTTACGCACCCAGTAAGCCCAGGATACATGCGAATGCCGGTCTTGCGTGGTAATATTGGAAATAATATTGGTAATAATAAAAAATAAATACGATTTGGAACCCACAGCAACGTCATCAAATATTCACCACTAGAATTGACCTATATTGTAGTTCAATTCTGATAGTTAGTAATTGCTGATGTTGCTGAGATCCCAATTATTTTATTTCTCTTATATTACCACGCGGTCCCTGCGTTCGCTAACCTACTTACTGTGTGCGTATAATATTTTCTTTTTGTGTGTTTGATTGGGGGTGGTATGTTGTAATGGAATGGCCATCACTGAAAACAGCGATGGTTGAAGCTGTCTTCCTTAGCTTTAGAAAATATTTTACCCACAGTAATCCAAGGATACATGCGAATGCTGGTTTTGCGTGACTTTAAAATCGGGTGTGTAATATTTGTACTCTGACACACACAGCAACATCACATTTATGCACTATCGCAATCGACCCACATCATCAAAGACTCGTTACTAGAATTGACCTATATTGTAGTTCAATTCCGACGGGGATTAATTGATGGTGTAGTTCGATTTCGATAGTGCATAACTGCGATGTTGCTGTGATGTCACCTACAAATATTACGCTGAATTTTAAAGTCACGCGAACCCAATATTCACTAACCTACTGTGCGTATTATATTTTCTAAAAATATTTTTGTGTGACTGTTGGTGTGCGTGTTATATATATATTACTCTTATTTGTATTTAGTTTTATTATTTTATTATTGTTTTATTTTAATTATATTATATTACTCGTATTTGTATTTATATTTAGTTTTACTATTTTATTATTGTTATATTTCAATTATATTATATTGTGTTCGTATTATATTTCCTAAAATTATGTTTGTGTGACTGTTGGTGTGCGTGTTATATATTACTCGTAATTATATTATATTTGTAATATGTAATATTGAGTTTTATTCTAGTCTTCATATTGTCAGATTTTCATTTTTTTACGTATCTGTATAATCCTGTATTTATATTCATATTTTTAACACAATAAAAATTTATTTTTATACAAATACACGTTTTACTCTTATTTTATACAACCAAACCAACATCCAACACTCACGACCTACTGGTACCCCCATCTAACCACAACACACAACTGACTACATCGTAGCTCAGTCGCTAGCAACACACGCCAGCAAACCCAATGTCCACGGTTCGATTCCACAATACACATTTATATTTTTTCCTCTTCAAAAAATTACGTCAACACCAGAACAAGATGGCCCTCCCGATCCCACATCAGGGCATCCACCAATCAACGACTAGGGGCGGGGCTTAGCTCGTGGTGGGGTCACAAATAACGCTCTCTCATTGGAGGGATATAGACACCCCATCTCTACTCTCGTTATAACACATAACCCTCACGAATAAACCCTCGTAATGACACCACAATCCTCACGAATCACTTGAAATGTCTTGATGCGTAGCTAGTTGGGTTAAGATAAAAGGTTGTTTTATGTCACGGTCCCATTTTTGGCGATCAATATTTATGGGACTAAGAGAGCTGTAAAGCTTATAACGGTTAACTGTTCTCGGGGAGATACGAATGGACCGTACGAATATTTTAAGCTACAGGTGTTTTTCAGTTATTATTGTCAATACAAGATAATTCATTCAGTCAAACAAGGTGCGAAATTGAACTTTACAAAAAATGATAGCCCTACTTAAAGAATATACGCTCCAGGTACATTTTAGTTTGGCTACAAAACCAGGTTAAAGCATATCATGACAAACAAATCTAAACTGGGCGGCACGACTCTCCCACAGTTAGAAGCAAGGAGAATACTTGATGAATACAAGTAACAGAGGATGCATAGGTATGCTTTAGCCGGATTTGTAGATATCTGCATTAATTGTTTTTAAACAGAATGAATATCAGCGAGTTTTTTTTTGTATTTCTACAAATTTATATCTCAACCGACCTATGGGCGAATCTTTTGCAGAGACTTCAGGCATCACTTGAAATAGTTTTTATTTTGATTACGATAATGTGACTGTTATTACCTCTATGGAGGCCTTGATTCGGATAATAACAATATAACCTCCTATGGTGGAATTTATTGGTCACAAACCTGTATTATACTCGTACCTTGTCTCTATCCTTGCACTAAGCACGTTTAGGAGGAAAAAAGTGCTATAGAAGATAACAAAGAAAAACACTGAATGGCCAAAATCACATGTCTAGCATACGTAGATTTTTTTATGAAATGAGTATATAAATTGCAGCTCTTCATTGTTTTATTGTTTAAACCGATGACAGGTCTTACACGTTACAAAACGTACTGTTAAAAACGAAATATCTTACTCTGTTAGATGACTCCTACCTGTTTTCGACAGCGGAAAACAATAAACCAGACTATATAACATATGAAATAGATAAATAAATTATTGAACGAGGACACACATGTTGTTCGATAACAGTGTTGGATGTATTACCGAGAAAATAAATATTGAGATATAGTAGTAAATATTTAATTCATACAAAACAATAGAGTTAAAATGTATTTTTTCACGTTTTCTGAAACTGAAACAGAGGATCCGGTAATATTACCGGAAAACAGATAGATGAAAATGAAAAAATCCTAAAATATAAATCGTTTCTCATCTCTGTCGGACGTTAGGTTAGAATTTTAGAACGGATGGTAACAAATGAGTTAGGCTGTAAGAAGGCTGGAGGAGGGGGGTTGTAATCTTTTGCTGTCACCAGGAAATTAAATAAAAATGACGCTAGTTCGCTATCCCCGATAAAATGGACCAAACTCCGGTCGAATATCCTTTAAGTTATTTCATACTGACTTAAATTGTGTTTTTTCTTAAATGTTGCAGTAAATACTTTTAAATTCAATAATTTTATTTACATTTCTTATGTAACATCTGTGGCGACCACATATGATATGCAAAAATCTGAGAAGTAGTGATATGGTATAATTATAAATGATAAGTTTAACTATATGTTTGATTCTAAATCATATGGTATAATTGTATGATATAATTATAAATTATTTATAATTCAGTATAGAATACGAAGCATGTGTGTAAACAGGTATTACGAGATTTGCCTTCGTAACTTGTAGGAGTAAGAGGGCTAGTAAAAATTCTAGAGACAAAAGTACCAAAATAACCGTCAGACGTGGGGACTCGCAACAGGTCCTTTCAATCTCAAAAACATTTCTGATTCGAGTTAGACTGGGCCAGCGAAAGTAACTGCGTCTAATATACTGTAGTTCCTATGTAATGGAAGTTTCCTTGCCTACATCTGACGCGTTTCGTATATAGGTGTACAATTTATATAGAAAACATTTTGTAAGTCAATTCCTACTAATGTTCGACAAAGAAAATTTCTATTTTAATTTTTAATTTATAATTACAATTAATATAAGTATGTCAGAATAATATAATAATATTAAGTAAAAAAAAATAGAAAGCGAGTTTCCTTACAATTTTCCATTTTACACTCTATACAGTAAATGGTGTCGGAATATTATTTTTGTTTGTTACTACTTTTCGTTTTATTGTTTTTTCATTTCTTTATGATTTCTTTATAATTTTTCATTCTATCCATCTCTAATATTGCTTCATTACTTCAAGGAAACTTTCTCTTATAATTTCATATACATCTTAAGCAATAGATTTCTAGCTACGGGAAAATTACCTCAGTGTCAAAGTGCAGGATTTTGGACATGTAGTTGCACATTTAGAATCCGACCGGGATATCAAGTTAAAAAAATTGAAATCAATGAATTAGTATTTAAAAAATTATATTAACTTCAAATTTCATCTACTCTAGGTTAAAGAAATGTATTTGAAGGAACTTGATTGGATGAGTAAGAACGTGTTTTATTAACGATTGAAATTTTTTATAAGGAGACTTGAGGTAATAGAAGGAATTGAAAAATAATGTTATTTAATTGTGCAACGTTGCTTGTTAAAATCTAGCCAATAACTATCTATTGGGGGCATTGATTATTTGCTTAGTATTTTAGCTGTAAGTTTTTTTTATAGGTGTAAAATACATATATTTGTGACAGTTAACACGTATACTATGAGGTTACTTCGTCACTAGTAACGGAGTACGTGTGGTTGTTACATATGTTCTGTGGGATATAAATGTAAGAAGTAGTGATATGGTAACTAGTAATAAATAATTGAAAATAAGAATAGAAGATAACAGTTTATGAAAAGAATTCAATACGAATTACGTTCTTACAACTTGTGAAGAAAGGACTAGGCCAACATGTTGAAGGTAAAGGAAGCAAACTAACTGTCTAGAGTGGCGTGAGGAATCACATCTGGTCCCTTGTAACTCAATAACGCTTCAGTAAGAGCCACCAGTGAAAGTAACTCCGTCTAAAATACTGCAGTTGCTAAGTGGTAGAAATGTTCGTGTTTAGAAGTAACCCGTCTCGTATATATAGGTGAAAAACTATAGATAATTTAACAGCTTACCGTTGCGTTGTAAATTCTAGCAAGTCACTTACTATAAGGGTGATTGATTAATTTATTAGTGTTTCAGCTGTAGTTTTTGTTTACCGGTGCAACAAACTAAATGATTGTGATTGTTTTCGTGATATCGTCACTGGTAAAGGAGTAACTGTTGGTCTGCTGGATACAAACGGGAAAGGTGACTAAGAAGGAGTAATTGAAAACTAAAATAAAAGAGAAAAGTTTTTGTAAATAATTCAGAACAAAATAAGTTTTTGATACTTGTGAAAAAAGGAATAGGCAAACGTGCTGAAGGCAAAAGAAGCGAACTAACCATTCGACGTGAGGAATCACATCTGGACCCTTGTAGCTCGAAATCTCTTCAGTAATAGTCAGACTAGACCAGTGAAATTAACTGTAGATACAATGTGATGGATATATTCATGTCTAGAGCTAACGCGTGTCGTATATAAGTTCAAACATAAAAATAACTTAATAGCGCATCGTCACAGGTTTAATTAAAGTAATTACTTGACGATTTCCCAAACAACTGAGTTTAGTTTATAAAATTACTTTAAAAAAGGCAAACCGTGTCGACAGCAACTCTGAAAAGAAAATACGCCTTGACGGAACGGCTCGGCTGTCGGATATTGAGCAGCGTTGAAATACCTTACAGACAATTCCAAGTCGGGCAAATTTCCACTCGATCGTGCATTGCTGATCTTATTGCCAATATTGAGACGTACAAACGCCGTTACACTCAGAATAGACTTCTCTTTTATTTCTTCTTCATTTTATATTCCATTTCATCGGTAGCATTTACCGTTTTCATACCACTTCTTCTATACTGCGGCTACTTAAACCTTACGGCATCGGAATACAAATTTGCCTAAATTAGCTACTTAGTTACATTTTTATTCAGTGTTTTATAGCTTGAAGAAAAATGTTTAGGAGGGATGTTTTGATTAGACTGGCGACACTTGCAAGACATTTCCGATGTAAATATAGCTCCACCTACACCCCTACTATAGCATCCAGAACTTTACGTATTGCATATAATTAAAGCCCACCAACTCAGTATGACGTAACGTCTGTGTCAGCTCATTGGATAGGTTATCTGCTCAGGCACACCTGGTAGTTCCCTTTAAGGAAACACAATATCCCCTTTTACACTTAAAGTGGTGTATTCTTTAGTTATATCTATTTTGCTTTAACCTCATACAGAACTGAATAGTTACGTTGTCGTCAAGTATTCCCATGGTAACTTATTACTCAAGGTTCTTCTGTGAATAGTATAAGTAGAATTTTAAGATCACTTTACTCTCTGTTCATTTATTGATCGAGGTTTCTATTATGTTTGTAGATATTTCTTTGTCATAGGGCTTATTTTTTACTGCATCTCCTATACACAGTAATCCACACAACAAACTACAATAAAAAGGGTCAAGTCACGCAGTCATTTTTATAAGTGCACTTAATCGCAAAGCATAACAAACCCTTCATTTTCAATCCAATGACTCGCCAATCCAAATAGAACATCGTTTTATCGAGGCACAAACCTCTCCTCATATTTATATAACATCATACTAAAATTTCTGTCCTCACATTCCTAACCGCAACTAGTTTGCGGCAGACAGAGAAACCTGCGTAACCTGAGAAAAGTGGCAATAGTCTCCTGCTGGGATAAGCAGCCGTCTACAGGTGTAGTATGATGTCACCCAATACCCAGACAAGGGAAACTTCACGCTATCATTTAGAATAACTATATTTCTAAAGGTAATCTGTTTGTATTTGTAACAACACAAAATAAAATAATATTGTAAATTAACTTTCAATAGATTTTAAATAACTTTATATTACCAAACACTATAACTTTAAAAAACCCTTTAAATTTTACAATGTATTAGATGAATTGTATCTCGGTATTTTATATTAAAACACCGCGTAAAAGCTTGTAAGGAATATCGGTATGCATTTAGTATTACGCGTAAAAGCTTGTAAGGAATATCGCTATGCATTTAGTATTACGCGTAAAAGCTTGTAAGGAATATCGCTATGCATTTAGTATTACGCGTAAAAGCTTGTAAGGAATATCGCTATGCATTTAGTATTACGCGTAAAAGCTTGTAAGGAATATCGCTATGCATTTAATATTACGCGTAAAAGCTTATAAGGAATATTGCTATTCATTTAGTATTACGCGTAAAAGCTTGTAAGGAATATTGCGATGCATTTAGTATTACGGACATTCTGTATTTTTCTGTGTGGGAGTGATTGACTAATAAATCAAATATTGCCAAATGAGCAAAAAATTGTCTTGGAAGTAATTTGAAAAATAATTGAAAATACGTAAATCACAACTAAGCTCTGAAAACTCGTTTTTTTTATATTTCTTGTGAAATAGTAAACAGAAATTTACAATAAGGTAAGATTACTTTGCATTGTCTTATTATAAATATTCCAAACATAATGCCATTTTCCTAATGGTTAGACTTTATTCTTGTCTAATTTCATAGCTGTTTCACCTATCAAGTAAAATCTTACAAATAATGTTTAAGCAATTACCAAAAAATCCCTAATGATCAGGTCATTTGTAGTTTGTACTAAAATTGTATATTGTACGGGTGATTAACGAAAACGCCTTACACAAATTTTAATTCGAAACATCTAAAAAATGGTTTTTCACAAAACATAAATAAAAATACACTTAAATATTTACACAAACGTGGTAAATAATATTTTCTAAGATATTCTAGTAAATCTCACATGTATAACGTTCAAAGACTACTTCAAAACAAAGCACAATTTTCAATGATTCAGAATTTATGTATACGGAATTTTTCGTAGAAACTGCAAAAATAATAGAAACATGAAGCTACGTAATACAGCATAGTTATAGCCAAATACTCCACTGCACTCTGTTACACTAAGGGTACAGACACATAGTAATTTGCATTTTATATATATATATATATATATATATATATTAAGAATAAATAATATACACTAGTACAGGAATATTTAATTTATTGAATAATATACTCTAAGCTTTTCGTTGGTTAACATTACCAACATCCTCAGGAATTACAATACTAAGAGTGATAAAAGAACTGTCTAACAAACATGAACCTACTAGACAGTTTCATGTCATCTAGTAGCTTCATGTTTGTTAGACAGTTCTTTTATCATTCTTAGTATTTTAATTCCTGAGGATGTTGGTAATGTCAACCAACGAAAAGCTTTGAGTATATTATTCAATAAATTAAATATTCCTGTATTAGTGTATATTATTTAATCTTAAAAATATTCTAACAGGAAAATACATTTGGTATTCTATATATATATATATATATATATATATATATATATATATATATATATATAGATATATATATATATATATACATATAACATAAGAATTCACAATCAGAAAATCAGTATTTAACCAATAAATGTAGTGGTAATTGTGGTCGAACACATTTATTTACATACATAGCTAAATCAAACTGACGTATTTACACACGGCGTTATGTAGGCAATTTAACGCCACTAGTAACCGTGCAGCCGTAAACTGTTAAGGTAAGTAGGTAAAGAAAAAAATATTTCCAGAAAAGGAAGCATTTTTTATATTCTCTGGCATCATTCATATAATGCAATGGTGTCTGACATGTGGCAAAAGTCAGTGTTTTCATTGATATTATTTCTTTGTTGAATGTTTTCACTGTTCTATTGTTAGAATTTAAAATCTCTTATGTTCTCTTTTCAGAGATATTTTCATAACGAAATAAACCCCTCTAGATTATATTCACTAAACAATTAATTGTGTTTATTATTTGATAAATCCAATCGAGTAAATTATCTCTCGTTCGCAAATAATAAAACTAATTTTAAAAGCTTTAAAATATCAAACGTTATTAACCGTACAAAATTGCAATCAACAAAACTGCAGTGCAATTTACTAAATTGTCTCAGTATGTGATTTATTTTATCCAACATGAGCCGTTACAATAGCACAATATCGCTAAAGGTGTTTTAAATATTCCAATAAATAAATTCCTTTCGAATGGAAAGCTTTGATAAACAATTGTAAAATATCTTTTTGTACTTTGTTTCCAACAATTACTGTTATTTATTTCTTCAATAACAACGTAGAATATAACAGTGGGGTACTATCGATGTCCGATATATTCCGATTGTTTTCAGTTATGTCTGTATTTGTTACAATCGCTTCTTTTTATAGAAAATGAATTTGAAAAATATTCCGGCAAATCAGAAAGCTTCACAGTAATGTAGTGGACGCATCTGGAACAACTCGGAATTTAAGCTTTTATGCTCGGTTTAAGGCTGACATCGTAAAAGAAAAATTTAATCATATTTCATTAAAACAGGTAATTAAGCAACATTTCTTTAAAGGCAATTCCTACTTAAGTCAACAAAGAAAACTTTTTTCTAGTTACGGTTTATTAAATAATTACACTTAATATAAATAAAGTAACATAACCTCGTTAAAACAGCTGTTTTACTGTATAACCTATAAGATAAAATCAACTTTTTTACAAAAGCATATGATGTTATCATCTATTTTTACGCAAAGGGGTATAAAAAACTATATTGCATACCTTGCCCCTTTTGTAAAATCTTTTCTTGCATTTGAATCTAAAATTAATTCAATCAATTTATTTATAGCATTATTGTTAAAATAAACTGTAACGATATCAAGTGCATCCAGTATATGTTTTACAAAATATATTTCAAATTGAGCGGTTGAATAGAATGTATTTAATTAACTATTGAAAATTTGAATATGTATAAAGAGAGTGTGTAAGGAGTTCTCTTATGGAACAACTTATGGAAGGAATTGAAAAAAGAAAGAAATATGGAGAACAGGTGTACATGGTCGACCGGCTGTAACTGCGTGAACAATATGTGGCGAATGGTCATTTACAAAAGTCTCTGTAGGAACCGTTTAAAACCATGTTATAAATGAATGAAAGAAAGTAAAGACATTCGCAGTCATGTTTAAAAAGAAAACATAACGGCGTTTCATAGTTAAGTTTATCTTGCTCCCTAGCTTTTGTGTGAGAAAGAAACTTTGATAAATCTGAAAATCTTTTTTTACGTTGATATAAACTCTAAACTTCTACTTTTAAGTACGTTATACACATAACAATAGATCGTGGCCCACTTTATCTGTGTACACCTGTTTGATCCACTATTCCCTAAGTATTGACCATGTAAATACACGTTATTCTGCCAGTGAAGACGACGTCGAACCACAATATTATTTACAAAGCTTATACTGTACGTCATTTCCGCTATCAGTTCAGTTTACGGTTCCAAGCTTAAAACTGACGTTCTATTACCTTCTGAGAATCTTGCTCCAACTCTTATCGTCTGTAGTACATAATTATTTGTGCAGTTAGTTTTACAACTAAATTTTGTGTATAAAAAACATTTTCCAATAGTGAATACTTACAGAAAATACGTTTATAATTATAATATAATTTTAATAAATAATTTTACTAAAAAGTTATATTATATATATATATATATATATATATATATATATATAATATATAAAATAATATATATCTTGTATTATATTATAATATAATATATAATAACACAATATTATTTTATATATAATATATTGTAAACAAAAATCTTACATGGTATGTTTGCGAAAGCTTATTAATTACAGTTCTCTATTCAGAAGAGTCTTTTACAAAGCTAGAAAATGAAAGCACTAGCAAGCTCTCGAAAGTTGACTCGCAAATATATCAAGTATGATTCTTCTTCAAGTACGTTAACGTATATTTGGTAAGTAAATACAAGAAATACGTTGTTCCTAAGTTGAATATATATATATATATATATATATATATATATATATATATATATATATATGTATATATATATATATATATATATATATATATTCATATATATTTCAAAAATAGGGATATTTTTATATATTAGGTATAAAAAGAATATGTTTTTTTAAAGTATTAAATAATTTTCTGTTGTTTGACGTCTGTAGTTGTATTCCTTCTCCCAGCGGATATGTGTGTGTTCCCCTGATGTAACGGGTAACTGCCTGCTCGTACTGTATAGAGCTACCACTAGGCATGGCGTTCTCTAAGGATTCGTAATGCCCCACAGAATATCTAACGGAGCACCTTTAAGGGATTACCCCTGTCAGTAGTCTCATCTCTGTCGAGCAAGCCCTTGACTTATTTCAATGGGATAACAGTTGCGATATGCGGTATCTGTGTGTATGCAACGATTGAAGAATAAAGATGGTGGTGCAAGGATCCAGCCTTCTGGCTCGACGTCTGCAAAACGCACATACCGATCAGCTCGGAAAACCCCCTTCCAGGTATGAAACCCCTACCCCTATGAATCCAACCTCAAACTCGTGACTGCTGTCCCGGGTTACTAGGAACAGTCCCGAAACAAGGGGGATTGGTGCCAAAAACCGTGGTAGTAGTATACAAGAATCTTTCGAAACTGCTATAAGGCTTATACTTGTTGTCGGCTCGCCACTGGGACGAGACAAACTCCTCCAGGGATAGCTGTTTGACTGCTGTTCCAAAACTACTCGTGACTATTAGATCCTTTCTAATAGCCAGGTTTCCCTATCTCTACACCCTGTCTGGTTAGTGCAATCAAATCTTTATCTATTTTCCGGTGGCCTTACCCAAAGGCCGGACTGGGGTGTTTCACGAGGCAGTTGGGAGAGCTTTGCAATTGCAAATAAAAACTGAGAAAACACCAAAAAATCAACCAAAGAAAACACACGTAAATTAATCCAACGCCGTCTCACATTCCTGTTGAGTACATTAATAATTTCGTTTTATTTAGGACGGATATCTATTACGTCGATTGAGAATGGTAATCCTCGAAAATACCCCTCCTTACCCCACCTCCTCTGTCAGTATCACAGTACGTATTCATATTCCACCAGGCTTCGTTCTCCTCTTGTATTCTATAACCTAATCCCTAAAGCACATTTCCTGTTCTATTGGACGTCATTAGTAACTCCTATAGCAACCACACTCTATGTCTAGTAAAACCAAACTCAAAGAGCTCCGTTCCTGTCTACCAAATCATCATTGCCGTACCGAAATGCCATTACTCGTAGAACACATCGACGGTTTCACAGAGCTTCACAAACGGGCAAATTAAATTTTTTCTAAATTTATTTTCTCTGAGCTGTAAACACGATTGTCGCTTCACTGACACTTCGCACCCCGACCACGATAAAACACCCTATTACTGTAACTTCATAAAATAGGACGTTTTGACACTCCCGGTTTTGATAACACGGTCGCCATTTCAATCTTTGACAACTATTCTAAGGTAATTTTACTTTCCCCAATAAAAGTCAGTAAAATGGCATGAATCTGACGTTAACTAAAAACATTATTATAATATAATATTTCTAAATAAAGTTTAAAGGCAGAGTATAAAATGATATTATTAGTGACAAATAATAATAATGTTAGGGAATCATAATACTAATATCTTAAGCGCTCCTAATATTCCTACTGAATAATATTAAATGTCTGCTGCCTATAATACTGTCAATAATTGATAACAATCGTATGTCTCCTGCCTGTAATGTTGTTGTTACTGATTAATATTATAGTATGTCTGGTGTGAGTAATATTATTTTTATAAAATAATAATAACAGAATATCTGTTCCTATAAAATTATTGTTAGTGATTGATAATAGGTCTTGTTTGTACCATTAGTTTTATAGGATATTATTAATAGAATATCTGCTGCCTACAATACTATTGATAGTGAATATTATTAGTAGTATGTCTGCTGTCTACAATATATTAATTAAAATTTTTTAAGGCGTATAGAAATACATAAAAGTTTAGTAATATTGTAAATAAGTAATAATAGTGATAATATGAATAGTATTTATAATACGAATTAGAGAATATTATAACTACACTTAGTTGTTAAATTAGATTACCAATCGGCTATAAATTACTAAAGGCTTGGACTTGTAAAAAAATTTGTTTTATTTAAACTATAGCAAAAATATTTGCTGTATCTGGAATATTCGTAAGACAATGTCCACATAGCCAAGACAGGTTTCGTAGGGCCGGCACTTGATCATTGCTTTGAAAGATACAACATTTTAACGACAGTTCAACTTGTTAGTGAATCCGTGCGATTCTCAAGCTTTCCGAGCTAAACCTATAGGTCTGTACTCAGACTTCTAAAAAGATTTTAACGAAGGAGAGATGACGACTCTAGTATAACCCGTTAACTGCAGGATTTATTGAGCAGCTAAAACACGTAAACATTAAAATCCCATCTCCTATGGATGGCAGAGTATCAGAATCGGTGGAATTTGGAAGCTTAAACTAAGCACATAAGGAGAGACCCTTGTGAGCCGAACATTGACATGCCAAGCTCTATTCTCCTGCTACTATTTGTGTAAACTATGTAATGTTTAAAGGATATATATATATATATATATATATATATATATATATATATATATATATATATATATATATATATAACGTGGGCGTGAACGTCGGTTATAATTGTTACTTAACACATTTTCCTAAAATGTGGTTTTAAAATATCTTTCATAAACATTCTTCGCCACTGTTATGAGGGTTGACTCACGTGTAAACTCGGACGGGAATAGTTTCGTTCGTGGATATATTACTGACGAAAGAAGCTAAAGGCACATTTAGAATTTTGTCTAACAACTTATTCTTGCTTTAGATCTCTTGTCCTTCGCATAATTTCTCACACATATAAGAATATGATTAACAAAGTTAATCAACCCTAATTGATACAGTGTAGGGAATGATCTACGGCTGAGAGCAATTAATTTGGGGAATCCCACATTCTATTTATTTGTGGAAAATAAATACCGTAATTACATTTGTAAACACACATTTTACATTTAAATAACTTTTAAGTAAATTTGGTGTATTTTCGTCAAACCCCATTGGAAAGAAACCTTATGCCGCACTTGGAAGTTTGAAATATTTAGGAGGCATTGGTATATAACTTATACTGTAGTTTTGGAACAGCGGCGGTGCGATATTGAAGAAATGCCTACCTTCTACAGCATCGCACAGTTTCCGCTTCGGCGATCTGCTCACGTTTTATTGCCAATAACAGAGTGCACTTGCTTCTGCCATTGATTTCTGTCTGTTATTCGCGAACAGACAGAGGTTGTATTGTACTTCTATAAACGGGTGTGTGTTTTTTTTTCTTCTTAAATTTATCAGTGTAATATATATATATATATATATATATATATATATATATATATATATATATATATTATATATATATATATATATATATATATATATATATATATATATTACAAATACAACTTAAAAACTTTAATTAAAAACATAAACTATCTAATTGTATCACGAAAATGTAATAGAATATAATGTTACAAAGTGACAGAAATAAATGGAAATTAAGATAAATTCACATCTAGATAAATAAGTCATTTGGCAACTGACTTTAAATATTTTTATATTAATTTATATTAATGGAATTTATATTACTAAATCATAGTTTAAAAACAAACAATGTTCGAAATTTCAATTTTGCGTAAAGAGCCATTAAAAAAATACATCTAATATTTCTAAATTTATTTTAACTCCATAAACTTTCCATCAATAATCTTTATAACTATTATCTATAGTGTATATAAACAAGAGTCAATTGAAATATTTATTCCTATTTTATTTTAACTTTACAACAATTCTATCGAAATGTTATGAAGATAATTTATGAAAACTTGCTGTATTTCCCTTCATAATATTCGTATCACATTGGTTGTTATTGCATTCAAAAGTTCAAAAAAGTGTGATGATTACTATGTAACTAACTCAATTTGTCCAAAACTGGTGATGGGTTGTTCTTGTAATAGGATACAGATGTATCAAAAGTACATACGGTTTGATTTGATTAATATTATTGAGGCAGGATATTTTATAAAAACTGAATTTTAATAGCATGAGTTGCTCTAAAAGTCTTTATTTTATGCATACAGTTTTTCTTATAATGAACTATTACTAAACAGATGATCCGATAACTATGTGGACAGATAGTTTTCAAGATTATGAACGCCATAGAGAATGATTATGATTGTTTGCCATTTGCCTCGATAAAGACACGACTCTTTCCAATTTGTTTGCGTTACATGTCCGATAAACGTGTGACTTCAACGCAGACAAAAAGTGACAGCAAACTTTTCCAGCCCCGCCGCGAGTCGGACTCGATGGATAAAATACAATTTTCAAGACAGAAACTTTTGTAATATCGAAAGATCAGAAAGTTTCAAATTCCAAATTTCTTTATAGAAAACAAACATATTTTTATGACATAATACTTCAGCTGACGCTGGTTACAAATGCCTAGATATATTATGTCTGGGAAATTCTAAGAAAGATGAACGAAATAAAGTCATTAGGACTTTGTACTACAAAAAACACAAATGCTAAGAATGGCAGAACATAAAAACTAAAACGTACGTATCTTGCTCTCTTACTCGGAACAACTGCAAATATCGCCGTTAAAAGATAGGGTCTTCATTTAGGGTGTAGGTAGTGTTGGATCTGGATCTTGGGAGCGGCGATAAGATATAGAAGGCGTCCATTACAGGCTGCTATCTAGGGAGGTTTTTGTAGATTATATCCTAAAAACTGACATTTTACGCTGTTTTGTTTTATATAAACGTTCAGCTAATGTTTAATTCGGCAAAACTAGGAAAGAAAGAAAGTACCTTATTTCTTAGTTATCTAACTATTAGTGCTATGACGCGAGTACTTACATAAAACAGTTGGTAAATAATTTATGCAAGGGCCTGGATATTTACCCCGTACCGTAACCCCTGCTAGATATAGGTAAAATATTACAAAAAGATTTGGTTCAGGCAATCTGGGGAGAACAAAAAGAGTGAAAACTTTTATAGTCACGTCTACATATATTTTAAATTGAGAAAAACCTTTAGTTTTACGTAACGAGAAATACCTAACCACTTGTTATAATATAAAGAACAATAATACAGAATTTTTAATATTTAAAATCATAGTTCAAACTACAAATAATAAATTTCAGTAAATACTTTTGCAAATCTTCCTATACAAAACGCCAAATAATGAATTTGTACATTTTTCATTCAATTTCGATATCTTTATTTCAGGAATGTATTTAATAAAAAGTAATATTAATTGTAATTATTAATACAATAATGTAGATATCAAAAATGTGTAATAAATGTTTACTTAATACATAATTTTTTATTAAATAATTTAAAACCAGTCCTAAAACGTACCAGATGCGTTAAGATCTTCATTCCAAAAACTGGATTAAATCACATAAGTTACTATTATCGTTATATTGCATTATTTATATTGGGATTTATCAAAGTCTACGTAAATTAATATAACTTTATTAACTGATCAAGACTATTTAATTATAACCTTTTCCCCTTGAAAATTAAGAAAAAATAATGTAACACAACCAACCTATAGAACAACTGCTCTAAAGCATTACTTATAATACAAAATCCGCTGTATGAAACCATATGTTATCATTTAATACACTTTGAACTGGCTCTTAGTGTAACCTGACGCAAATAAGCTGTCGCAAAATTGTGTGTTTATTTCCATCCGAGAAGTTTTTGTAGGTGTCGCTATAGAAGTTTTACCTTCAGTAATCGTAGAAAGGTTTTTTAAATCAAGATTTTCTGTGAAACTAACAAACAGCCCTTTGGGTAAACACTGATATTCGACAGAATCTGATATTCGACAATCCTAAACAATTTTTCAAAGTAGAAACCATTTAAATATATATAGTAGCCTATAGTAGAACATGCAACTCGATACGTTACCACAGTGTTTATAAAACTGGAAGAATGGGACACGATGTATTCTGGGCAAGGAATAAAGACCGGAATACCTAGTACAAGTTTCTATATGATTGCCGCATTGAAATTCCAACACCACGTAAAACTCCTTGGGATTAGTATTTTCTATCATGCAACGAAAAAATTTCTTCTCTCTTCCTTTGCAACAGTACCGTGTTTTGTTGTGTTATAATTTTATTATTTCTCTTGAATTTCTTTTTAAAACTTTTATAGCCTGATGTTCAAATAATCTAAATATCTTTTTCAAACTTGGGACGTCTCAACTGACATTTAGTAAATATAATATAATTGTTTTTCCATAATTGCTCATTTCAACAGAAAGAGTCTTTATTTTCTCTCTGTATAAGACAGTTCGAGCTACTTTGCTCTAGGCAACAGGAAGCTCTCTATAGAAGTCAGTTCGAGCTACCTTACTCTAGGCAACAGGAAAGGTCTTTATTGGATCTCTCTAGCAGAATGTTCGAAAGACCTTGCTCTAGAAAAACGAAAAGGTCTTTATTGGCTCTCTATTAAAGAACACTCTAGTGACCTGGCTATAGAAAACAGAAAAGGTCTTTATTGGATCTCTCTACCAGAATGTTCGGAAAACCTTGTTCTAGGCAAACGAAAAGGTCTTTATTGGCTCTCTATTAAAGAACACTCTAGCGACCTGGCTATAGACAACAGAAAAGGTCTTTATTGGCTCTCTATACCAGAATGTTCGGAAGACCTTGTTCTAGGCAAACGAAAAGGTCTTTATTGGCTCTCTATTAAAGAACACTCTAGCGACCTGGCTATAGACAACAGAAAAGGTCTTTATTGGCTCTCTATACCAGAATGTTCGAAAGACCTTGTTCTAGGCAACAGGAAAGGTCTGTATTGGATCTCTATACAAAGAGCTTTTAGTGACCTTACTCTAGGGAACAGAAAGGTTTGGTTTGATTCTCTATACAATAAAGGGTCGAACGACTTTGCTCTTGGCAAAGTGAAAGTCTGAATTGACTCTTTATAAAAGAAAGTTCGAACTACCTTACTATAGACAACAGAGAAGGACTTTATTGGCTCTTTATACCAGAATAGTCGAGCTACTTTGCTCTACTTTATAAGAAAAGGACTTTATTGGCTCTTTACACAAGAAAGTTCGAACGACCTTGCTCTAGGCAACAGGAAAGGTCTAGATTGGATCTCTATACAAAGAGCTTTTAGTGACCTTACTCTAGGGAACAGAAAAGTTTGGTTTGACTCTCTATTCAAGAAGGGTCGAACGACTTTGCTCTAGGCAAAGTGAAAGTCTGATTTGACTCTTTATAAGAAAAAGTTCGAACTACCTTACTATAGACAACAGAGAAGGACTTTATTGGCTCTTTATACCAGAATAGTCGAGCTACTTTGCTCTACTTTATAGAAAAGGACTTAATTGACTCTATATGAAATAATGCTTGTGTGAACTTGTTTTAGGTAACAGAACAGGTCTGGGTTGGCTGTCTATAGAAGAAAGGTCGAGGGACCTTGATGTAGGCAACAGAAAAGGTATGACTTTAGATAAAGGCTTCATGCCAAGTGCTTGCCCCGGGTAGCTCCAACAGATAAGTGGTTTGGGTTGTGGATAACAAGAAAACTGAACTAACATATAAATAGCAGATGAATGTTTAGGGAGGCTTGGAAGCTTGGATATGAAAAGAAGGGGAACGTGATAATTGATTCTGAAAAAAACATTGCCAACACTACACTACAAAATGAAATTTAAGAAAACAATAAAAGGTTGGTGAATGTAGTTGTAACAACGGCTGTGTAACAAGAGAGCTGCTTATTGGTGGAACAATACGTCATTGTTATAATGGATCCGTCCGCCTTTGATAACCACTCAACCATTACAGGTACAATACAGTAAGTAAAGTTTTGCTATGGCTAATCAGAATGTGCCATTGTTTAAATCCTTTGATTTTTTATTCCAATTGAAAATCAGTAACGTTTAAATCAAACTTTATATGACATCATTTGTTAAAATAGTGACGCATTGTGTAACGTCAGTTTACATAAATGTAGACTTTATATCGCTTGAAGAGTGTTTAACTAAAAACTGGAAACCTTTTAGTCTGAATGTTCCGACCGAGCGTAGTATTGGCTGGTTAGAGTTAAGTGTTTGAAAATTAACTTACTAGACCTTCCGAAAGCCGAATTACAAATTAAGTATCAAGTAAAATCCTTGTCTGTAATCACCATTTTGTAGATATTATGTAATATAATGTAAGAAAATTGCATACAATCCATTATTAGAATATAGAATTATTTATTTTATTTAGTTAAACGATTTTTGATAGATATATAAAACTGTGGAAGTTAAGTACGGAGAATCTTAGTAGACTAACAGTAGGATGTAATATTTGTTGATAATCCTAATAGTATAATTTGCGACACACACACACACACACACACACACATATATATATATATATATATATATATATATATATATATAAAGAACTAAGTCAAAATACAAATAAAAGAATTACAAATATATATATAATATCGTCCTGTAATATAGTTATTAAATACAAAATATTTCAAAAACAGGAATAATTTTGATAGATATACTAGTTAGATAGATATTCAAAGTTTTCGCCGATAAAACAGTACCAGCATTTTTAGGAAAAATAATTATGTAACAAAATACGTTTACAAAAATTAAATCATATGTACTACAAATACCCACATGTTTATCAGTATTGCATTTTTACGTAATTCTTTCCTTAACATCAATGAACTTATAAATAGTTTGGTGCCTTGATCTCACTTGAATCTTTTCATAAATTATCCTGTCTCTAACGATATGATTATAAATTTCCAATTTTCACATATATTTATCTTTAACCCTTTGAATAATTCTTATATTAATTTCTTATTTTCTATTTCAGGATATCTGTGTCTATGATTTATACAATGAGTAGCCAAATTGGATTTGTATATGTTTGGTTTATTATAAGCCTTTAAATGTTATTTATATATTTTTTAAAATTTTTTGTTGTTTGTCGTACATATAATTAATTACAAACTTGACATTTTATATTATATACACCACTTATTTCGTGATATTGTTTTGATTAATGTTATTGTCTATTATATTATTAATTTTATAATCAGTTTTGTAAATAATTTGTTAATTTGTTTCTTTAAATATTCTTCTTATTCTATTTTGTTACCAGTGAATGTAAAAGTTGTCCAAATTTTTCCTTTTGTAATATTTACAAATTTTAATTGATTTTCTGTTTTCTTGTTAGGTTAATATTTGATTTATCTATAGTTTTCCTTTTTTATCAGTTTTCTAATCCAATTTGTTATATTATATTTTTCTCTTTGATTTGATAATTTATGTTCGTTGGTAGTTTGAACATTCTATATAATAAATTAACGAGCGCTGTTTTTTTGGTTATAAGGATGATTTGTCTGATTTGGTTTTCTATATATATTATATTCAAATATTTCATTGCTTCTAGTAATTGTAATATCTAAATAAGTCCGTTTATTTTTTGATTCGAATTCATGAGTAATATTTATATTTTTGTATATTAGGTATACAATTTAATATTTCGTCAATATTCAAAACATTATTATTTGATATGTATAATCCATCACCTACATATCGATGTCAGTGTCCATTTTGATCGTATGTTTTAATACTTTTATCTATTTCAATGTCTATATTTTTTTAAAATATTTCCGATAATATGCTTAACATTGGAGAGCTTATTGTTAATCTATATTTTTGTTTATAAATTTTATTATTATATAAAAAATGATTTGGATTTATTGTGATTCTTATGTATTTATTATCTCTTTGGTTAATGTTTTATTTTGTTCACATGTATCTATATTATTTTTTATTATTTCAAGTGTTTTCATTATAGGTATGTTGTTATACATGTTAGTAATATTAAATTATAATAATTTGGTATTACCATCAATTTTAATATCTTTTAATTTTTCAGTAGGTTCAATGGATTTTTTTATATTATGAATATTATTTAATTCTACCTTATCTTTAAGTAATAAAGCCAAATATTTTATACGAAGGAGCAGTTGTAAAATTAACTAATGGCCTAATTGGTTTATCTCCATTGAGCAAATTAATTAGTGCTTTTAATATTGGAATTTTAATTGTGATTTATATAATCATTATTACATTTTTTATTAAATAATTTATATTATGTTTTTATTATATTTTTTATTTCATTTTGTAATTTGTCCGTGGGATCTTTATTTATCTGAAAGATTTTCAAAAATATCTCAATAAACCAATTTTTAATATTATATAAGTAAAAATAACCGTTGTGTTGAATAATGTTGACGTTTAGGAAACACAAAAGCCTCAAGAATGCATAATTAATTCAGTACAAATTAATTAGTTATTATAGGTTACATTTTGCTCTTTAGGCATTATACATTTATTTGCAAGCATGCTATTTGTACATCATATTATACAAGGCTGGAATAAATAAAACCTTTATCAAATTTATTAGGTTTGACGAATTTATTTAGCTAGTGATGCTGTAATGATAATAGCCAAGTTCCACATTTTATAACCTACTAGCTGACCCAGAGAACAAGGTAATTGAATGGCGTGTTAACTTTATTTAGTATTTCATTAACATAATATTCTAGATCAAGGCAAGTGTGACAATAAAAGTTCTTGGTATTGAAGTGCACTCGGATATAGGTTTACAATATTTTTGGTTTTTCTCTCTATTAAGTACACAATTAAATCGGCAGGTTTTCTGACGCGGGAACAAGCCACATACAACTGTTATTGTTACAATCATGGGTTTTAAAAATATGTCGAATTATTTTAAATTTTGTGAGTGTTGCTTGCCAAATTATTTCAATGAATTGTCTTAGAATAAGATAAGATGAAAATAATTTTATATTCTATTTGGTACTTTAAAAAATAATGTTGAAAAAAATTGTTCAATGGGAAACTGTTTTTCTAATAACCTTGCCCCGTTGTATAGAATAATATTTTTCTGCTAAAATAATTTAGTTTGGGAGGTTCACGTGTCCCCTGTGCCCCCTAGCTATGACGTTAAGACTTACTATGCCAGACACCGTCTCAGGAATGTATTCAACAATTCCCGAAAGATTCTTGACGATCGGGTCAGTGGTTTAGTAGCGCATAAGGTTATTATATACATACATACACATTCATTTATATACATATTTAGGTAAAAATAATTCTCTTTTATAAGTTAATATTTTTCTGCTAAAACTAATTGGTGGAGGGGTGTCCCGTGCCCCCTGTGTCCGCCGCCCAATGCACAATGAGACTTACTATGTCAGAAAACTTCCTAATAATGTACTAAACAATTTCCCAAAGTATAATGGTGATCGGGTAAATGCTTTAGCAACGCATAAGTCTCATACATACATAAATACATGAAAGCATTCAATTTAATATATATATATGTGTATATATATATATATATATATATATATATATATATATATATATATATAGAGAGAGAGAGAGAGAGAGAGAGAGAGAGAGAGAGAGAGAGAAAGAGAGAGAATATGTTTATAAATTTTAAATTAATTAAGGGACCTTAGTGTGGATACACAATTTAACAATATACTCTTGGTAGGCTGTTCAATGAGCCATTCTAAGCCCCTGTCAAGACTCACCCGAACTATCCTGGGAATATATTAAACTATTCCCCCCGACTTTCTTTTACTTCTGTGCAGCTGTTTAGGCGTTCATGTTTAGGATACATACATACATACATACATTAGCCGGATGTGTGTTAATTTCATTTTATTGTGTGGTCGTGCGCGCGTGCGTGTTTGTGTATGTGGTGTGTGTGTGTGTGTGTGTGTGTGTGTGTGTATGTATTTGTGATGTGTGTGTGTGGGTGTGTAAAAATATATAAAATATGTGAGAAGGCAACATGTTGTAGAATCAGCCGAAATTGGAAGTTATGTCCAATACTTTGACTGGCATTCCTGGACACATCGCTAATACATTTCCAGGTGAACACTCCCAATTGTACAACCAATAGCATTGCTCATATTTAACATTCCTCAAACTCAATATCGTTTGGTATGTGCTTGGCCATTTGCAGGCGCTATAACTACATGGTATTGTCCATGTGTCATGTGCTAACAGAATGGGACTAGAATAGAATGCTACTAGCAAGTTGCAAATGAACACAAAATGTATCCACAATATTCTCTGGTTTTAAACGCAAGTGAGATTTTTTTTGGTTTGTAAACACTCATTTGGGTAAAAATATAACAAAATAACCACTTGATGATGGAAATGAGCTAGATATATACAATACCGAATACCCATTCGCACCTAAAATACCATCCTATGTGACATGAGAACAAGTAAAAAAAGAAGCATAATGAGAATATACATTATAGCATTACTAAAAGCATTGTTAACGTATGCAAGTGAAGTATGGCAAACAAACAATTATTCGGAAAAACTACTAAATGCGACTTAGATGCGCTCAGATCGCCAAGAACGTCAAGACTTGAAAGAGTGGTTGTGAGTTTACAATTCGAAACAAAATAACTTTGTTTCACGTTTGTAAAAAATTTATATAGTTTTTATTACACATAACTCTTATGTTAACATTGACATTCTGTTTTAGGTGTAATTTCTACACTGGTGTAACAGCGTAAATCACCAGCTGATTACTGCATCGGTTCTCTATTCACAGCATGATTCAAAGCTCGGCTGTCTGTCTCTAAACGCTGTTTGCATTTTACATAATGGGACACATTCATCACGTGTGTTGAGCTTGGTTGTTTATATCGAACAAACACTGCCACTGCATCTGCCTGACGAATATTACAAGCAACAATGGCATTTCAGCATCAATTCATTTCACCCAGAATGAGGCGAAACACCAAGCTGCAGGTACGGCAAAACAAAAGAACTGTTTTCAACGTTGTGTTTAAAACTGTGAGTCAGGATTTGCAATTTACTGGCGGTGGTAATAAAGCTGACGTAACATATTAGTATGAACAATCAGATAAAGGTTTCAGGTCAATACATCAATGGAAATAGTTGTGGGATCTTCATTATAATTTCTGTCACTTTCACTTTATAATGAAAGTGAACATTTTCATTACGTAAACATTTCATTACGTAGGGATTATTCTTAAATCTGTGAGAAGAGTTACAGATTCAATGATCCTCCTATATCCTGAAGCCAATTAGTTTGAGGGTGCAGTCATATACTGCAATATGTTCTATTTATTACTCGTATATGCACGCGTTTCCTTGATCACATCAGGTTGACTCTAAATATCCCACCTCACTATATACGGTCAGTGTTTTGGTATTATGCCATTTCAAGCAAAATGATTGAGACATTTTAGATGAAGAAGATTTAGGCAATGTAGCATTTCTAGAGAAATGCGTTGAGATATTTCAGATAGAGAAGTATATTGGTTGAGCGCCATTGGTTGACCAAAGTGCTTGAGATACTTTAGAGGAAAATGGTTTAACCAATATGACATTTGTAGGGCAAAGTGCTTGAGACATTTTAGAGGAAGATGGCTTAGGCAATATGGTACTTGTAGGGCCAAGTGCTTGAGATATTTTAGAGGAAGATGGCTTACGCAATATGTCACTTGTAGGGCAAAGTGCTTGAGACATTTTAGAGGAAGATGGCTTAGGCAATATGGCATTTGTAGGGCCAAGTGCTTGAGATATTTTAGTGGAAGATGGCTTAGTCAATATGGCATTTGTAGAGAAAAGTGCTTGAACATTTTAGAGGAAGATGGCCTAAGCAATATGGCATTTGTAGGACCAAGTGCTTGAAATATTTTAGAGGAAGAAGGCTTAGGTAATATGGCATTTGTAGGGCAAAGTGCTTGAGATACTTTAGAGGAAAATGGTTTAACCAATATGACATTTGTAGGGCAAAGTGCTTGAGATACTTTAAAGGAAGATGGCTTAGGCAGTATGGCATTTGTAGGGCAAAGTGCTTGATACATTTTAGAGGAAGATGGCTTAGGCAATATGGCATTTGTAGGGCAAAGTGCTTGAGATATTTTAGAGGAAGAAGGCTTAGGCAATATGGCATCTGTAGGGCAAAGTTGTTGAGAAATTGTAGAGGAAAAAGGCTTAGGCAATATGGTATTTGTAGGGCCAAGTGCTTGAGGTATTTTAGAGGAAGAAGTCTTAGGCAATATGGGATATGAAGGACAAAGTGCTTGAGATATTTTACAGGAAGAAGATTAGGCAATATGGCATTTGTAGGGCAAAGTGCTTGAAATATTTTAGAAGAAGAAGGCTTAAGCAATATGACATTTGCCGGGCAAAGAGCTTGAGATATTTTAGGTAAAGATGGTTTAGCCAATAAGGTATTTGTAGAGCAAAGCGCTTAAGACAATTTAAATAAAGATGGTTTAGGCGATATGCCATTTGCAGGACAAACTGCTTGAGATATTTTAGATAAAGAAGAATAAGGCATTTGTAGAGCAAAGGGCTTGAGACATTTTAGATAAAGATGGTTTAGCCAATACGCCATTTGCATGGCTAGAGATGTTTTAGATAACAACGTTTTAGGCAATATATTATTTGTAGAGGATAGTGCTTGAGACATTTTAGATACAGATGATTTAGGCGACATGCTATTTGTAGACCAAAGTAATTTAGACCTTTTAGATTAAAAAAGATTTAGCCAATATGTCATTTACAGGACAAAGTGCTTGAGATATTTTAGATAAAGAAGGTTTACTCAAAATGCCATTTGTAGAGGCATAGTGCTTGAGATGTTTTAGATAAAAAGAATATGGCAATATGCCATTTGTAGAGCAACGTGCTTGAAAGAGGATAAAAGTATTTTTACAGGTTTCTACTACTTTTGTTACTTTTAATATAATAACGGGCTATTAGACTGATTGACACTTAACATTTTAATTCCTTCTTATTTAATTTATTCGTGTTGACTCTAAGCCATTCATTCTTTTCTAAACATTTCCCTTGTTCTCTACGATTTATGTTTTCTAGACAACATTTCTAGACATTTAGGTTACTAAAATTATTTTTTTTACCAGGACCATCCTTACCGCAGAGAGCTATAACACCATTGGTTATACTGTACCTCAAAGCACCCCATATTACCAAAAGCTCATTAAAAATTTCACTAGATCATACAAAGTGATTATTTCAATGTAATTAATCACTATTTTTGATTTTACCTAAAATCTCTTCAACTCAAGTAGTATGTTACTCTAAGGCTATTCTACCATAGCGTAATATAGCTTTTTTACTGATTAATTGAATGTATTTTTTTACTGAATGTCATTCAAACACCATTAGGAGAAACTATGACCATAGAGTCATGTTTCCCAGATCGTCCTGTGCCTCACAGAAATAAACACCTAATTATCTACCGACATTAACTCTGACCGTGTCACCTTCCTATCACTACTCGTTCCGCCATAAATAAATCCCTATCGAAACGGTGTGTTTTAATTAAACTCCCATAGAAACATCGGCGTAGTTATTTACATGAGACTGTTAAGATGTCATATCAGATACAGTACTTTATTGTGTCTGCGTCGGCACTTCTTACAATATACAACCCTCAGCTGTACATAGCGATGGGGAAGTTAAGATCACATCGCTATGTTTAAATTTACGTTGCTATATTATTAAATAAACCTTTGCATAAATCAAGGAACTCTTAGCTTAAAATAAAAGTCTGAAGTAATTTTCATTCTCAACGTAAATAAATTATTTAAAATTAAAGTACCAGCCCAGCTATATATTAAGGGATGAACCAAATTTCTCCTGTCTCATTCTAGACTAGTACAGCTGTAAATCTTCAATATAATAACAAGACCGTCTCCACGCAGGTCACGTTTCTCTCCCTGTCTTAGTATTGGGTCAATTTCATCTACCTTTTTTAAAAATAACTGCTCCTTCTACATTTCTACCATGAGCATCTGCTCTCTCGTAGCCCTCCAAAGTACCCTGTTTGTTATTTTAACACCCTTGTACTTTTTATCATAACCCTAGATTTTTTTCTAACACCGAGGCACAGCCTCATCTTCTCTTTATCCTCTTCCTTTGTATCTCTTACTTTATCTGATTCCCCTTGCTTGATTATCAACCATGAAGAACATCTCTTCATGTCCTCTTCTCCCCCTTATTCCCTTCCTTTGTCACTCTTACTCTTCCTCATACCTCTTGCTTCATTACCAGCAACGAGAAAAAACTCTTCGCCTCATCTTCTCCCTCTTTATCCTCTTCCTTTATATCTCTCTTACTTTCTCCCATGACTATTACTTGAATACAAAGTACTAGGAACAGTTCCCCACCTCTTCTTCTATTTCTCTTTCTCTCGCTCCTATTACATGATTTTCAACTATGTCCTCTATAAATACTGGTTCACTTAGCCATCTTTTTATAAATACCGTCAATCAATAAAAGACTGCAAAAGGAATCCCTGATATACTACCGGTTTTGTATAACCTTTTATTCATTACGTACCTATAATAACACAAAAAGCAGTAAAATAAGCTAAACAACAAGTGAATGGTCTCAATAGATTATAATTTTCAATTTTTATGATCAGATTAAAGAATCTACATAAACATGTTGTGTGAATTTACCTTCTACGTTTTCCAACAGTGTCGTCCTTATCTTCATTGCTCACATGTTCCGATTTATCTTCATGTCGCTGTCAAATCAAACGAGTCAAGAAGAAACTCACCTAGCTTACAAAAGTAGCCCCTATATACATTTTGTAAAGAAATTCTAACTGTACCATCGATTAAAAGTTTGAAATTGATTACGCCTAATAAACTCATCGTATTAGCAGCGCAGTAGGTTTTGGCAAGGATCTGTATCTTTTCAATCAGGTTTTACTCAACCCGACGTAATTGATTTATAAGAGCCACTGAAACAACGACGGTTAAATTGGGAAAGTGTGATTGTCTAATTGAATAATCGTATCGGAATGGAGTTGTGTTGAGCTTAAGACGCGCAAATCCCAGTCTCGCCTTTGTGAGTGACGCGACTGTCTGGAAACAAGCCGCCCCAACCCCTTCAAAGGCTGGGGCTCTAAGCTCCTTGAAAACGTTTCCACTAAAGTGAGGGATTAATAAAGACGATTAGAAATTTTTAAACTTAAAAGTATTGCTTTGGATCTCGCAACCATTATTATTTTAATAGCATTTCGGAAAATGTAGCTATTTAAAACATTTTACTTTATTTGTTGCTAAAATAATTTGATATTTTCTGAAGGCAATTATTGATAATGTAGTTAAATATATAGGTTAATACACTTTTCTTTGAATAAATATATTACGAGTAATAATTTATTCAATAAACAAGAGTAACCCTTGCTACAAATATTTAAGCAACCTTTATGTACATTTCGCCAACTCAGTTGACATCAATCGTTTATTAAAAATATTCAGATATTCGTAACCTTCTGATGATGCTAACAGTGGTAGCGAAAGTTACATCACCGTTTTCTAAAATATTTGTAGCAAGGGTTACTCTTGTTTGTTGATTATAACTACACTACTGTCCTCTGCATAGATTTTTGTATCTAATAATTTAGATTAACATGATATTTTAACTTTGATTTTAAATACCTCACTTAATATGCTATATTTAAATGTAACATTTATTAATTTTAAAATAAGTCTTGTAGAGGATCTAATCACTAGTGATATTTAATGTTGTAAATGTGGAGAAAAATAGGGCGGTTAGAAGGGCTCAGTTTGTGAGATTTTGGGTTAGAGTTTTGATGAAATACAAAATACTTGACACGTAAAATATACTGAAGGAACATGGTGGAAGTTATTATTGATATTGCTGTCAGAAGATTGCAATGAAAAAAAACGTTGGATGAACGAAGGTTTTGGAAAAAAAATAGTTGACATAAATTTCTTTAACAATTAGTGACAAAAAGTAGATCATAGAGGTGGAGGTAAAATATTTTGGAAAAGACTGCGATTAACGGGAAAGTACATGGGGTGGTAATTTTGCAAAGGGTGATTTTCCCATTATGTTAGTTGTGAGTAGTTTGGAGGATGCTGGGTCTCAGGAAAGTTAGCTTAGTAGTTTGTTATAATTCTGAAGTTAGTTATTATTAGAGAAACTACTGTAGGAAGAGGGGAGAGAGAAGCGGAACTAAACGGAGACAGATTTTCCACTTCTAGCGGACGTAAAATTTCGAAGGTTAGGAAATTAGTTTCCACTTTTAAAAGTATTTATAAACATTACAGACAACTGTACGTACTACAGAAACTGTTTGATAGTGAATGTAAATGATAGACAATGGAGATTTCAGAAAATCTTAGACCTTTTATTGGGTAGTTATACAATATTTAGTGGTGTAGGTAATTATTTAATCCTCTTCTTTTGTCGTAACGTTTCAAATGAGAAATATTATTTGCACTCAAGTAACGCGTACTCAATTCTACAAAAAACTTTTTAATTGTCCTATTCAAGTGTCTTTAAAACCTCTACCTTCCCCATCCCACTTTATCTGAAAGACAGAAATGAGTAATGAGAAATGAGAAATACAATACACAACACTTCGTTGTAATTTGAGTGATATACCCCCTCCCCCTGGAAGTGGCAAGCGATAGGGTGCTTAAAACTTCGCACATCTATATGTCGGTACGGGTTGGGGCATAACTAAATCCATTGCTTACCTGTAACGCGAACCCGGCCTAATAGAGTGTAACCCGCAAACACTTGAATTTGCTGCCTCGTATTTCACCGTTTTCCTTCCTTTCGCGGATTGACTATGACGTTACCATAAATTTACTTTTATTAACTCGCTCGTATATCCAATGCTAAAAGTATAGTAAAGTAATGAGCTATCCATAAACAGTTGAGACTTTGCGTAGATGCCAAACAAAGATCGTATGACGGTTTGTTTACATCTAGACTTGCCCGATGTTGGCTTTATATTCCCTTCAATATTTTAGATAACTATAAAAGAAGCTCATTCTAATAGAAAAATGGTTAAAAATCCAACTGGGTAAAGTGTAACTTCTTATGCCCAGCATATAAATCAGCATATTATTTCAGTTGTTGTTGTTGTCGTGTGACAAGTGCAATAAAAACAATTAAAAAAAAAAACAGAAAAAAAGTGTTCAGAGAAAGGTAGAGAGAGCACAGTTACACGGGTCCAAAGGCGTGAAGCACTGCACTGGCCACATCTGCAGCTTTGTCCGTATAAAGAGTCTCCCTAGAACAGTTTAAGTCAATTTTAAATAGTGTTGCAATGATGGACGGGCAGTTGAAGAGGTGATCGGGATTAAGCTGTATCCCTGGGCAGTGCCTACATTCAGGGTATGTTCTTGATCCATCAGGCAAGATTTTCATCTTTATTATTTCAGTGAATCAGTAGAGTGTAACGTCACCACTTATATATTTAAACGAGAATGCGTAACAAGCAGGAGATTTTTTCCACCTATGTTTCCTAAAATCCCAAATGGCTGTAGCTAACAGCTCTTTTAATCTCAATTTAGAAATCGTTTGAGGATTAACTTTAAATAATTTTCAAATCCCAAGATAAGGTTTTGATAATGTCAATATTATAAAATAGCTTTGAATACTATTATAATAATACAGAAAGCTTTAAACAACGGAACAGTAAATAAGAGACTCTTGTGTATTGAAACTACTCTAAAGATTTTTACAAAAAATGGTATATATGGATTTTTCACCCTCAGGAATCCAATGAACTGTCAAAATATTCTGAAAAATCATCATCGGTTTTCGAAAAATTGTATATATATATATATGTGTGTGTGTGTGTGTGTGTGTGTGTGTGTGTGTCTGTGTGTGTGTATTTGTAAATTTGTTGTAGGAAATTCTAAGGATCATCAGAAAAATTGGTATATAGAGGGTTTATAAACTCTAGGAACCAATCGGCTAAGTCAAAGTTTCCTGTATGATTGTCATCGTCAGTTTTCGAAAAATGGTATATATAGGGCTATATATAAATTTGTAATTTTTTTCTCGGAAGCTACTCTAACGATTTTCAAAAGAATTGGTATATAGGAGGCTTTTGACCTCAGGAATCGAATAGGCCAAGTTAAAATTTGCTAACAAATTGTTATCATCAGTTTTCAAAAATTTGATTTATATATTTCTAAATGTTTTCTTGGAATCTACTCTAAGAACTCTCACTAAAATAGGTATATGGGGGTTTTTAACCTCAGCGATCCAATGGGCTAAGTGAAAATTTAATAAAAAATTATTCATCAAGTTTTCGAAAGTTGTTAAACATCGGAAACTACTCTACAGATGTTCACGAAAATTCGTATATAGGGGGTTTATAACGCTAGCAATTCAAGGGGCTGAGTGAAATTTTTTGATAAATCGTTTTCAAGTTTTTGAAAATCTGTAAACATTTAAAACTAAACTAATTCATGTATTTACACCAAAGTTGGTATATTGGTGGTTAAGGTCAGTTATGCAATGAACTAGGACTTTTTTCTGAAATATTGATATACAGTTTTCGAACATTTTTAGGAATGTCATATTTGCATAATTACATTGGACTCAAACAAGAGTCAACTAGGATGTACAATGCAAATACTTCAATTCACAGTTCGACCGAATTTGTCATGACGATCTATAAGTCACAGAGGCAAACTTTTATGTTGGTATCGACTTCAAAAACTCCATTTTAATGCACAGGGAATGGCAATGTGCCATTCTCTTGGAATAAAAGAAGGAGTAGCTTAAAAATTGCTTTGTTTAATAATAATACGTCATACGTGGAAAATAACGTGTCAAATTTCGGACTAATCGTAGTATGATCCGATCGTAGTTTTCTTGATATAAAACTTCAGTAATTATAAAACTTACAGCTGGGTATTCTAAGTTTGCCTTGAAAATAAATTTTAATATCTGCAAATAATTTTTTATACTGAATTATACTATGCAGTATTTTATATTTGATTTAGTTCATTACATCACATGTATACATTGATGTTTATTTGCGAGACTCCAACTGTAAACTGAATGGCACTGACCAGGAGTGCAGCAGTGAGACGAGGGAGGGTCAATTCATCAGGTAAAATGATTGTACCAGAGAAGAAGAAAACTATTTTATGGTATAACCATAACGTAGAATAAATAACTTGAGCCTTCAACTGAAGGACAGCCAGACAACCCCAATGAGGTTACAGGTGAAGTCACCGCGCCTACTCGTGTCGGTTTCCTAAGGGAGAATTACTCACGACTTACTAGGACGGCCTGCACCCCTTAAATGAAACCTTCCTATGTTGGCTCCGCAGAGGGCTATTCACAACTGACATTAAATCGAATACAACATTAGAATTAGACGTTTCTATGGATTTTGGTAAATGTTGTATTCTTGGTACTGATTATCGCAGAAAGTATATCAATTAGCTTTTAACTTATTATTTTTATCAATAATTTACTAATAAACTTTGATCGGCCCCATGAGCAAGAGTTCAAAGCAATTTTACTGGAAGATTCTGACCTAATGATCGTTGGTCGTAAGTCAGCAACAACTGGAACAGGGATTCGTCTAGGAGCACAAAGACAGGTCCATTATTGTCGAATTCTAGGTCGGCCAAAACGGGATTTTTGAACGGAGAGCGCCACCCTCTGGGTGCGATTACTTCGGGAATTTCTGCAGCTACTTGGTCAATGACAAACAAAGATTCGTTAAAGGCGATTATGGGACCCATTAGTATTTTGATGTCAACTTGAATTGATCCACATGATATCGTGGTAGCTGTTGAACGTCCAGAAGCCGTAACTGAGGTTTTTGAGTAAGGGCCTTTCAAGAGGAGTGGTTCTTTTTCGCTTAGAAAGCTCTAGCTACTTTTGAAGTTCAGTAGTGCTAGAAATATGCGTGTAGTACCTGTTAAGCCTTTTAACTTGAGTAGGTCTGTACCCATCAGCACGATAGAATCACTACGGCCTTCGGAGTCATTTTGAAGGCTGTGAGGGATATCTGTGGAGCTGTTATATTACAGTACGTTGTTTAGCAGCAAGAGTTATGGTGGTTTTAAGCATTGTTGGTTATTGTTAGATACCGAAGAAAAGGCATTACGTTTTGATATTCATGGGTATCGTGATACGGATTACGTACGTCAGAAGTGGAAACATTGAAAAATCGTCATCATCACTTTTTGAAAAATTGTATATACTGGTATATGTATTTGTAAATTTTTTTCTCGGGCACTGCAATAAGGATTTTCACAAAAATTTTTATATAGAGGGTTTTTAAACTCAGGAATCTAATGAACTAAGTAAAAATTTGATGAAAAATCGTCATCACTAGTTTTCGAAAAATTGTATATATATATGTGTGTGTGTGTTCGTGTGTGTGTGTGTGTGTTTAAATATTTTGTTGGAAACTAATGTAACGATTTTCACCAAAACCTGAATATAGGTTTTTGTTTAACTTCAGGAAACCAATAAGCTAATTCAAAATTTGCTAACAAATTGTTATCGATAAATTATATATATATAGTGTGTGTATTTTTATTCCAGGGATTTCTTCTTAGACTGTTGAGGCGTAAACGAAACAACAATATTATTATTAATGACTTATTTAATCATTTATTCCATGTCTAACATTTAAATATCAATAAATGCTTAGTAATTTTATAATATAGGATTTATTTGCTGAACAGATCAGCTAGCTTGGTGTGTTGGAAATGCGAAAATGGTTACACATTTGTTACTAAAATCAAAAAAGTTTGAACACAAAAAAACAAATGCCAAGTTTGTACAACACAGTGTGAAGTCAAGTGAAATAATTGCATTTTCACGCTCCAAAATATTGTCCAATAAATTGTGAAGTTAAAGTGTCTGAAAAATGAGAAACAGTACGACTGGATCCGCGCAGTGGCGCTGTCGCCAGCATTAGTCTCTCTCTTAGTTTTGTGTTTTAATTTAATCAAGAACGGTGCGCACAAGTTTTGCCAAGTAAACGAAAACCCTGTTGCCAAAGTGAAATGCAATTTAGAGGTTAAAAGTTTTCTTATATCGGTAGATTAAAAAGTCACAGATTCGAATTTTAACGAGTTTATATGTCTCTTGGAGTTTGTTTTGCCGCTGCTTTGAGATTGGTTTGCAAAGGAGATTAAAAAAAAATGTTTTCAAATTATAAACATATAGGCTGTTAGTTGTTTAAGGTTTTCGTATTTTCAATAATTAAGCGCAGGATTAATTTTATTTTTGTAAATGAGATCACATAATAATTTTAAAAAAACTCTACCAACGAGAAGATACGAAGCAACCTTAAATATGGAACGTTCAACAAATACCAAAACGTATACTGGTATATAGGGAAACTGAATATCAGAAATCCATCGAAGAGGAGTGGCCGCAATGAGCCGTGTGTAGTAACTACTAACACACGAAAGTACTGGTAGACTTTGTGAAAAGGCCTTACAAAATACAGAGTTAACAACCTGGAGTAAAACTTTGACAACATTAGGTAATCACCTGGTTAAGACATAGGGTGATTTTTTTACTGGGTGGGTAATCCACAGGATGGTCAAATCACTTGTTGTTTGGTTTGGGCGATGATAGTTTTGGCTTAATGAATGAAACTACTAGGTGGTCGGTGCACTAGATTTTTTTAGTTACTAGGTTTTATTCTGGATTGCCAAAGGGCTGGGTGGTCAATACAATGATTTGTTAAAGGGTTTAGTTTGGAATGTTCAATGCAGATGATAGTTTTGGATGAATGGTCAAAGTACTAGGTAGTAAATGCACTGGTTGGTTAAAGCACAGGATGGTTTGGTTCTGGATGGTCAAAGTACAGGGTGATCAACGAACTAGATGTTCAAGTTGCTAGATGGTTTGGCTCTGGATTGTTAAGGTGCTAGGTGGTCAATGCACTGGGGTTTAGTTTGATATGTTCAATGCAGAGTATAATTTTGGCTGGGTCAATGGTTTGGAAATTAACGGACTAGATGGTTTGGTTCTGGATGGTAAACGTACTGGGTGAGCAATGAACTGGATGTTTAAAGCTACTAATAATGGTTTTGTTCTGGATTGACAAAGCTTGCGTGGTAAATGTGTTGTTATCTTAAAAGCTTTAGTTTGGGGATGTTTAATACAGAGTATGGTTTGGTCTGAATGATCAAAGTAATAAGTGGTCAATGGACTGGAGTTTAAGGCACTAGATGGTTTGGATCTTGATGGTCAAAGTACTAGATGAGCAATGTATTGGATGGTTAAGGTACTGGATGATCAAAGTACTGAGCGGTCATTGCACTAGCTTAATAAGGCCTTTGGTTCGGATTGGTCAAGGCACATGATGGTTTTGGCTGGATGGTCACTTCCGGATGTTTAAGGAACTGGATTGTTAAGGCGCTAAGGGATGAAAATATTAAATGGACAAGATACACGATGTTTAAGGAACGGGATGGGTATAACACTGGTTCATTAAGACATTTTATGTTCAAGGCGTATCTTGGTTAAATCAATAGGTTGCCATCGGTTCAATCGTTGTAGTACTAGATGGTTAAGATATTGAATTGTCAAGTCACTTGATGGTCAAGACACTGTATGGATAAAACGCTATGGAGTCATGACAATAAATGGACACAATAAAGGATGGTTTTGACACAAAATAGTCAAGACACTGATTGGTTAACGCACAGGTTGTTGAAGATACCTAATGCCTAAAATACTGAATGGTGGAGCGATTGGGTGGTAAAAGGAACTGAGACAAATAAAAGCAACCAAATAAACTCCATTAAATGGCTAAAGGTCACCCGGATATTTCTCGTTTGTTCCAGAGCTTACGAGGCTACACGCCAGGCAAAGGTTTCACTAGTCGTGTAAAGGAAGGGTATTGTCACAGAAACCTTTAGACTCCAAATGGTACTCAGGCATTTTATGGAACATAGATTAAAACCATTCACGCTGATCGCAAATAGTAACTTAAACGTCTGCCAGACGGTCCCACACTTTCCTTCTTTCATTCTCCTCGGTCTGGACATGAGTTAATGGTGTTTATTATATGGGTGAAACAACATGAGCTGGGTTTGTTTAGCGCTATAGTAGACGTAAAGGGATACCCGCTAAACCTCATTACAGTCAGAGAATATAAAGTCAGCAGGGAGTAGAAGAGAGAAAGTCAATTCGGAGAGAAATAGCTGTGATATTGCCAATAACGCCGGCAGTGTCCAATAGCGAGAACATTGCCAGATTGAAATTGTCTCTAAAGTGCACAGCGAGAGAAACCTTTCAATATCGAAGCGATCAAAACTCGTCCTATGTTTACATTAAAAACCAATAGTTGAAAAGGTATTTTAGTTTTGTTAGATTATATTTTTAGCTTAATGGGAAGTGATTAATATCTCTCCACTTTAATCCTGCCTATACAATATCACTTCTTCACGTCCCTTAACAATCCCTTATTACTGAGAATAGTTAAATCTGTGCTACCGTATAGAGAGCGTGGTCTAACCAGTCTAGCCGTAATTATCTCCAGATTTGGCCTAAGTTGTTCATTCCCTATAAGTCCTAAGTGACTGATAGATAATGGAATTTGAACATACAGATAATGAGTCTCTTTAAGTTCATAATTATTATATATTTGAGTAATTTGTTCTGCCTTTCCTAAGACTAAAATATTTTCCTGTGTTAACGCGTTTCGAAATGACTCCATTTACAAATTTTATATAGTACTTTTACTTAAGTATTTTTATTTAAGTACTTAGTATTTAGGTTTTGAAAATGAGGTCATTCCGAAACGCGTCAACAATGCAAATATTGTATTGTTAGAAAAGGGAGAAAAGAGAACTCGGCTAATGAAAAACACTTAATTATTGAAAACAGAAATTAAGATAAGTATATTACAAATTTATAGAATACTAGTAGAGTACCCATCCTTCGTACTGGGTTGAAGAATATTTGTAATGATTTAATTTGTATTTGTATTTGCGGTGAATTTAATTTACGGCAAATAAATCCCAATAAATATATCAACCTATATTTTATAAACTTAGCGATTATTGCCTTGAATAACCAATAGAAGGAAAGGTTTCTGCTTGCAATATGACATTTGTAAAGTATAACTAACCTTGAAAGATAAATAACAACAAACATTTACTATCACCTGTTTAATTGTGTTTAAAAGTGACATTTACAGGTGATTACAAACACATTTACTCTCAGCTGGTTAAGCCAAGTATAGATAATAGACTGTTAAGGGAGTTTTTAGGGCCAGTGTGGTGGTGCCCTGGTGGATTTTCTAAATTAAAATAGGCCTTTGCGTTAACCAGGGAACATAAAAATGTCCAAGTAAAATTTCAGGTCAAAGGGTCCAGTAGTTTTTACGTGATTGAGTAACACACACACAGACCCACACACACACACACACTCTCACACCATTGGAGTTTTATATATTAGTATAGATAATATATATTTGGTGTTATTACTTTTTTTATATTTAGCTACAAGACGATCAACCAATTTTTATATATATTTTTTTAATGTTGCAGCCTACGAGCGATAGAAAAGGTTTGTATGTATAGGTAGGCTTTTAGTGTAAGAACGTAAAACCTGCTGGTAATGGATGTAAAGGATTGAATCAGATGTGCAGTGTTGCGTACTTGAATTAAATCTACGCTCTATCGGTGTATACAAGCATTTACTACCAGACACCACGTTGCTATACATAAATATAAACAAAACAAAATTAGATCCACAAAGAACATTTTATTTTAGTTACGTTTTAATAAATAATTACAATTAATGTAAAAAAATCCGTTAAAACAGCATTTCTACCCCATAAAATCAGCCGTTTTATGAAAAGATATGTTATTACTCATTTTGAGCCAAATGGAACGAACTATCTATGTTGCATAAATTAGACCTTTTTTGAAAAATTTTCCCCCCATATAAAACAAATATTAATTCATTAAATTTATTTATTGAAAGTTGAAAATACTGTGTTAATAATAATTGTTATCCACTAAAAGTAAAAACAATGTACTTGAACTTGAGTGGATGATTGAAAGTATTTTTTTATCGATTGATCAATTATGTGTGTATATATATATATGTATGTGTGTGTGTGTGTGTTTATAGTTTATATATATATATATATATATATATATATATATATCCCTTTCACTATATATACTCGTACTTAGACAAGAATGTTACTTGTTATTTATGCGAGTTAACTTTCAAAGATTGGTAGTACCTCCATCATCGGGCATCACTGACTGTATATATAGTAGACTTCCATATATATATATATATATATATATATATATATATATATATATATATATATATATATATGGAGAGTGTGAACGAAAACAAAGAATTGAAACGACAAGAAAATGTACGTTGCATTACGTAGAAATAAAGAACGACATATTGATCCCCTAATACTAAAATAGGGGAAATTGCGTCAATTGGTGAGCAGGGTAGCTTAGCTATATGGAATCAATTGGGGGAAATTAGGTGTATACCTCGTCCCGAGGTAAAATCTTAATTTTCTGTAAAAATCTTGTAAAAATGAAAAAATAACATTGGATTTAAATTATTTCATGTTTAACCCCAGTGTTAAGATGTTCAATCAAATAGCTATGTCGTAGAGAAGGTAAGAATGTCGCGGAACAAGGAGTTTAGGGGCGGGAAATTCCTGACATTCAAGAGGATAATGAAGCTCAGCATGTTTGCAGTTATTCTACAAACATCAGAGGGTTGCTAATTAGGCACCCCACGGCGTAGGACATTCCTTTAAGGAGTAAGACTCCAGGCGAAATACAGGAATCTAATATACCTTACACATTTGTTAAAGTTATTTAGAAATTTGTCTACCGTTATTAAATTTGTCTCTGAACATTAAATCGAGGGACTCGCTGTTAAATGAATGCTCGCCCCTGCTAGAATTATAATTGGTTACAAGTAAATGATGACCAGTCAAAGGCTCAATAATGCTTAGCCAAATCTAATTAGCTCCTAATTCTAAAACAATTGCCTCAGTGCGTACGTAAAACACTTATGTTCTAAATTGCATCCATCTTATGGAAATAGTTCTTTATGTTTAAATTCTGCTTGGAAGTTTTGGTGTTACTAAATAACTAGGCGCCTAGCTATTACTTGAACAAATTTTAAAAGAATTTGATCTAATCTTTTAGCTACACTATACCTAAATGAGTTATTTATCGGTTTACTACTATTTACCAGTAATTAGTTGATTACTATTAATTCCTATTGTTATTTATTTAAATGCTCTAATAATATTTTCCATTCATTACTCACTGTTATTATTATTTACTAGTAATTAGTAGATTATAAAAAATAACTATTTGTTGTTATTCTTTAATAATACTACCCATTATACCTTAATTTTTTTATTTATCTGTAATAATTGTTTACTATTATTTGCATGCTATTTTCTCAACTCTATAATATTAGTTTCCCTTCACTACTATCTATTATTTAGGCCACCTGTGATTAGTCTATCGGGTGTAATTTTCTGTTGTTTCATTTATTTATTTTCTAATTTTGAGTTCCCTTCATTACTTCACTTTATTATTTACCTGCAAATAATTGATTATCATTAACTTTGTTATATCTCCTAACTCTCGTACTTTCCATGTAATATTTCTCACTACAGTATTATTTTTTATTGTTATTTCTCTTTATTCTCTAATATTTGTTTACTTTTATTACTTGATGATTTTATTTACTCGTAATAAGTTGATTACTATTAATATCTATATTTGTTTATTTATTTAATAATAATTTCTCGTCATGAATCATATTATTTATCCATATTTAGTTGGTTAGTACTATTGATCATTGTTTTTTCTTTGTTCTCTATTATTAATCTTTGTTCATTATTTGTTGTTATTAATTATCGGTAACTTTGAATTAGTAATTACTTTGAATTGTAAATTATAATTTCACTTTATTTCCCAATATTTTTATCCTTTATTACTTGTCTTTAAGTACCCGGAGTTAATTGAATACTATCAATTCTATATCGTTGTTTCATTCTTTAATAATAATTTTACTTCATTACTTGGTGTAATTATTTACCTGTAATCAGCAATGTTTTTTTTTATACTTATCTCAATATGTCTTCTGTTTTAAAGAATAGCACGTCTATTTCTCTTTATTTCCTATTTTCAAATTAATTTCCCTTTTTTGTTGTTATTTGCTCACAACTGTTGATAATTTTTTTGTATGTTTAGTAATAATTTCCCATTATCGTTTATATACTATTAGTTGAATGCAAATACTTGTTTTTAATGTCGTTCTCATGTTTTGTTAGTTGCTTTCGTGCTCCATATTAACTGAACTCATGCTATTAGTTACCTACTATTAGTTGTCCATTACTTCTAATATATTATTAAAATTGTAACATCAGGTAAAATATAATAACTTTATATTAATCACTATTAGTCATCTGTAATTAATAGTTGTGCCCATGTAAATTATTTGTTACTACTTGATCTTTATTATTTGCTATTTACCAACTGCATACTACGATTTGTCCATCAATACGCGTTTAATAATAGCTGTATAGTGTTAATTGGTTTTTCTATGTGCTCACTTTTGTTTGCCTCTTGTTATTTGCCTACAATCGGTTGGACATTATTAGTTAAGTACTACTTGCTGCATATAGTTTGGCGTTTATGTTGTTGTTTATCTTAGCTAGTGATTGTTTGTGTGTTGTCTATAATTACTGGTTTTACTAAACCAAAAACATATATTAATGACGTTTTTCATTTCCAGAAGAAAAGCCAGGTGTTCCAGGCCGTTTCAGTATACTTCCGCGAGAATGTTTTGATATTACTGCTAACGAGGCGTTTCTTTGTTTCGGAATATTCTTGACGGGCAAACTAAAGCATGTAAAATTGCCCTTTCGAACATCAGTCACTGAGGCATAGCTTAGCTAATCGAGTTTTTCGGAGCAACATTTTCACTTAAAACACTGAACAAAGTCTCCTTTTTAATAGAAAACCTGATCACGAACATCATTAATAAGTCTCATTTTTCACTGAACCTCATTGAAAATACGTCGTGGAAATTTAGTGATTGATTGTCACATCCCTTGTCAGGGGTAAATGCATTAACCATAGGAGCGAGTGCCTTTGTGTTTTATTCGTGGGCTATATATATATATATATATATATATATATATATATATATATATATATATATATATATATATATATATATATATATATTTATATATATATATGTGTGTGTGTGTATATACGGCTATAAAATTTCCGGTATTCAAGATAATAAGTTCTTAATACACAAATTTATACTACTTGTGCCTGAATAATTACAATTCTTGACAAACCGCCATCTCCGTCTTTTTGCTTTGCACCTGTTTAGCTAAAAAAATAAATTTTATACAAGAAATACATACGTGAAATAAGTACCGAAAACCTTAGTAATTAAACTTTTTCAAAATATCAAAAATTCAATATACCAGAAAACATAATACAGTGTAAACTTACAAAATATAGTTGTATTTACAAATATTAAAAAATATAGCTATTTTTAAACATACCAGCAAAGTGTCCGGTTAAGATAGATTTGGTTACAAGATAAAGTAAGTTTACCGCTGGTACAATTGAACTCGGCAAGCGCTAAATAGTTTTATCCTCAATACTATACACACTCAACATTTATATTAACAAGAAAATACAATATCCTTATTTAGAGAATCATAATTACCTGCATATAACAGCATTATCATATTACTAGTTGACGCGTTTTGGAGTATCTCCATCAGCTAGGTTTTTTAATAAAAAGTTCTGATTTATGGAGGTCCTCCAAAACGCGTTAACGAGTAGTGTGACAATACTGGAAATGGCAGGTAATTATGATAGCCTACTATAAATAGGAATATAAATCTTTGCGGTAAAGTAGAATACCGTATTTTATACTGCATTACATATTGCTATATTATAGAATAGCTACATTGGTATCATGTTACGCTTCTAAATCCATCACGTGAGCTAGACATCTCAAGATAGGCCAACTTTGTTAAGAGAATGACGTCACACTATTGCTTACAGCTACATAGCTCCGTAAGCTAGACAAGTATATCTCAATATAGCCCATAAATGTTGAAAGAATGTAGTCATACTATTTGTTACAACTACGTAGTTCCGTAAGCTAGACGAGTACATCTCAAGATAGGTCAACGTTGTTGGAGGAAGAGAGTCACACTATTTGTTACAACTACGTAGTTCCGTAAGCTAGACGAGTACATCTCAAGATAGGTCAGCGTTGTTGGAGGAAGAGAGTCACACTATTTGTTACAACTACGTAGTTCCGTAAGCTAGACGAGTACATCTCAAGATAGGTCAACGTTGTTGGAAGAAGGGAGTCACACTATTGGTTACAACTACGTAGCCTCGTAAGCTAGACGAGTACATCTCAAGATAGGTCAACGTTGTTGGAAGAAGGGAGTCACACTATTTGTTACAACTACGTAGTTCCGTAAGCTAGACAAGTACATCTCAAGATAGGTCAACGTTGTTGGAAGAAGGGAGTCACACTATTGGTTACAACTACGTAGCCCCGTAAGCTAGACGAGTACATCTCAAGATAGGTCAACGTTGTTTGACGAAGGGAGTCACACTATTGGTTACAACTACGTAGCCCCGTAAGCTAGACAAGCACATCTCAAGACAGCCCAACGTTGTTGGAAGGTACACTTTGTAGTATACCTCATTTCTATGTATTTTATAATCACATCTCACTAAAACAAATACTTTGTAGTTATATTGTAGGAACTTAATTTTAGGAACATCATTACAAGCCAACTAATAAATAGATATTTCTCGACAGTACTAATTAGGCAGTTCAGAAATTGCAACTCTTTCTAGCTAATCCATACAAATACTAGTTAAGTGGTTATCCTCTTGTTGTTTCTGTCTAAGGCAAAGACTGCAATAAATGTACTTTCGTCAGGTAAAACAGGAACAACTACTGAATGCCCTAAACGACGGGGTTAGGGAAGGAACAAACACCTGCTGTTAGAGCATACAGGAGAGATCACGCCCTCACGTGTTTAGAGTCGCGGTATTGAGTTATTCCTACGCCGTCACGAATGAGCGTCTACTATTCCCACTGTTTTGTATGAAAGATAAACATAAAGCATTTTTAACATAAACTTGATTTAATCACTAAAAGATTCTAGACCCAATTCTTATCTACACCTGTTTTAACATAAACCTCATTCCAACCTACTCCTGATCCTAAGCTACACCTAATTGTAAACTAGACCGATGTTTAAACCGTACCCGATTCTAACCTACACCGGAGTCTAACAAAAAAAACAGATTTCAACCCAATATAGACCATATTTTGTACCAAACCAAATTTTAAACTAGATCATACTAAAATTTAAATTTTACTGTAACATAAAAGAAATCCCAACAAAAAATATATCCTAACCTTAACCCTAATTTAACAACAAAAAAAAATTTAACTTAAATCCTATTCTAAAACTACATAGATTTATAGCACTAAAAACAGTACTAAGGAAGTTCGCATCTAAACCAAACCCGATTTTACCCTACACCCTATTAGAAAATAGAACCGTTAATAACTTAAACATATTCTCATATTTTTCCAGCATTGGTGTCTGGACTGTGATTTAGCAAACAAATACATAATATTCACACAATAACTTGTTAAATGAGGGAACTGTAACTAGCGCCTGGAACATTGACCGCAGACGAATAAAATTTCCCATTAAGAGAAATAGGTTGATACTTCAAAGTAATGTTCCATAATAAGTTTACAAGAATTTAATTTACAAGCGTAACACGAACCATTACAAAAAACGTTTTTCAATTCGACGTCTTTTCATCTTCAGTGCGCTTTTCTGCATCGTCATAAATATTTAAAGCTAATATCGTACCTTCGCTCAAAGTAAAATTTAAAATTCTCTCTTTAAAGGGGGACTTTATTATAAAGAATATTTTATAGCAAAAACATGTGAAAAAAATCAATAACCTCCTTAAAGTGGAGTCATAAGCCGTGTCTGTTGCATTATTCAAACAGCCATAAAGAGCATCATTTACCTAAGGTTTTTAAATGATTTGTGCCCGTACAATGACCAGTTTCCATTTATTCCATATTTGGCGGTTTAAAATTTTATTTTCCACTAGAGCGTAGAGGTTATCGCCAGCAAGCTCCTTCCCCTTGTGTACGCCTACAAGTTGCTAGTAGAATGTCTGCAGCGTTAAATATAAAGTAATTATCCACCATCCCTTTTATCTTTCACAATGGTTATTTCTGGATATTTCCTAAAAACATTTATTCCAAAAGTTCTGTAGGCTAATACAGAATCAAATAATATCCAAGCAAAACTTTCGAGACCAAGTGTATTCTATTTTTCGAAGCGGCGAAGTCAAGCTTTATATATATATATATATATATATATATATATATATATACGCGGTATATATTTAAAGAATGTTAGAGAATTTTGTAAACATATTTTATTAGATAATTATTTTCCTGAACATGCTGGTACTATTTTATCGGCGAAAAGCTTTGAATAAATATATTCATTAAAAGTATTCTTGTTTTTCAAATATTTTTAATTTATTAAATATATTACAAGAAAACATCACCATATTTAATATATATACGAAGATGATATCATCCTTGTTACTCTCATCACGGCTACTCTTCGAATCTTTTTGTTCAACCTTAAACCATTTTCCAGATGATTATTTTTCTAACCTCTAGCATTTTTGTAGCGCTGTTCCATAAATAGATGTACGGTAATGTCTTATATCGACGTTATGAGAAAATAATTATTTAAATTATAACCTTTATCAATATAAAATTATAAAAAATAAGAGTAAATATCAATTATCCAGAGGCCAATAATATTGAAAACAATAAATCTGGATTGATACGAAGCCTGGAACACGTAGATAAAATAAAACTTGATCTTAAAGGCCTAAGGATAAGAGCTTTGAGCAAATAATATCACTTTATGAAGCAAAACCACTTAATAAACACGGATTTGTTTACAAAACATAGCTCAATGTTAAACCACATTACAAACCCCACATCAGGATAGGGGAAATTTGGTTATAGAATGAAACAAAATAGGTTTTCTTTACGTAAGCTAACCGGTTTACAAGTTAGCACCCATTTTTTTATAGGTTACTGCATTAGCGCACACAAAAAGCTTAATTTTTCACTTCACGCAATTAACTAGTCTGCTAGGGGTTGACAATATTCATTCTACACTAAACCCACCCTAAACTTGGACTCCCTTCAGTTATAACATATTATGATGGTTGTAATATAGAATTACACAATTCTCTATTTTATGACGAGAACCTTAATTTAAGTTAATCGTGTCCTTAATAAATGTTTCTCTTGTAGGACTACTACGTTTTATTACTTTTCCAGGTTACTGAGAATTTTTACACCACGTATAACTTTTGTTGCAATGTCTGTACGTTCGAAAATTGAATAACCATTCACAAATGATGACAACCAATTTTAAAAAGTCTCAAAACAATAAACATATCTAAATGAATATTTTCCGTGGAAAAGCATTGTTTACAGTTTTATCATTTTCAGATGCTATTTAAGAGACTCCCATAAGATTTGCAAGGCCAGTACATCCTTGTTCGATATTCTTGGACGTTTTAACATTTGTATTTCATATAAGTCACAATATATATGTTTAAGGGACTAACAACATACTTTTTTGGATGTGTCGTTCCTATTTTTCATCTTACATCTTGACGTACGGGGCAGACACGTGGGCAATATCTCAAGCAGTATCTCAAGCAGTGGTAAAGGACGCTCTTAGGAGATCTTTTCAAATATCTAGATGAGAATATAGGAGAAATGAAAGCATTAGAGACATGGTAAAGAAGAAGAAATCAGTCATAGAGGAGTTTCAAAACAAACAGCTAATATGGTTGTAGATATGAATAAAGAATGTCGGAGGGAATGACTATAGAATGGAAGCTACCAGAGAGACGAAGAAAAAAAACACCCAGACTAACATATGGAGAAACCATCACAAAATCTATAAGTGAAAGGAACGTATCCATAGGTGGAACACTTCTACAATACGAAAGCACGGAATCAAGGTTTACAAAACGGACAGTGACGGTAGACGCTATAAAACGAACTATACACATTTTATATCTAAAAAGCTTCTATAAAGATTATTGTTGAGGTGAAAGTTAATTAATTCCGGCTGAGGTAAAACAAGAGGTTAAATTTTATTTTCCGAAACAGTTGTCATCTTCTAGTATGAACCTAATTTCGCTAGGTAGACTAGACACTAAAACTGGACGAACGCATTGGACGACAATGTGAACGTAAAACTAATGCCGGGTGTAACATATCAGAAGAATGTCGTCAATTGAATTCGACATAACGAACTCCGCATTCACTGTGACCTACGGTTATTTTAGTACACCTCTAAAGTCATAAACAGCAGTTTTATAGGTATACAGGTTTTATTGTTCTTTATGCTAGTTTTATACTTGGCAATAAATACATTTTTTATATCAAACCTGTCTCAACAACAAGTCATTCTCATTGAATGTAATTGATATAAGATAAAACCAACGAGAAAAATGGATTGGCTATTGAAACACAAATATATATTCTAAATAAAGGTGAAATAAAATCCAGCGCGACTCATAAAGTAATTTTTTTCTTTTATTTCAGAAAAACTTCCCTAAACTCTAAAGCCAAGCTAACGTTTTGAGCTAAAAAAAAAACTTAAAGAAACAAAATTTTATATTTGATTTCATTTGACTTTGTTTTTAAAGTTAAATATGACCCTATAAAATAGTATGGAATTTAATAAATAAACTTCACAATGTTGCCGTAGCCGAAGCGATTTGTATAAATTAGGGAAACTGTAGTTTATATTACGTATGTGGCTGGAATACTGATTCTAAAGGCAAAGTGAATTCGTATTATCAAAGAACCAGCGAACGGAACGACAAAAATGTAGGGCGAGACAGATTCACAAGCTTTGTTAAACGTTACAAAAAGCTACTCCAGTTCTTTAATGCAATATCTAAAATACTTTCACTGTCAGGGGGAGGTCAGGGTGTTACCGAATGGTCCACAATGGTCCCAGTAAATTGGAAGTTTGGAAAGATTAAAAAAAGTTCGTTAGATTTAGACGGGTCGCTGGAAGAAAATATAACGTAAAAATAATTGAATTTTGCAGCTATTAGTTTTTTTCACAATATCTTTAGGAACGGTGTTTTTGTGTAACTATCGACCACAAAGGTGAAATAATACTAAAAAGTAAACAAATGTTTTAATGTACAACATTTTGGTAAAATGTTGGTTCGACCTCCCTACTTGGAGGGATTAACGTAGATCGGCCAAATTCGACTACACTTTCAGGGTACATGAATATATGCCGGTGCTTAGAAAAGAGCAGTGTACACTGAAGAAGTGCTGTCTGTCTAACTTATAGAGAAGTAACTTTCGTCAATCCAAACGTGCATAACAAACCCCATTTTACTTTTATTACAGTGAGGGCCTACTCACAAAATAGTTTTTAAAATGATTCTAAACTTCCAGTAAAAGAGCATACAAAGAGCTAATTTTTTTAATAGTGAAATAGACAAAATGTATTTGCAAATATTGTATGCAAGGTTACAGTGTTACTAAAGTTGGGTGTAAGTTAAATTTTTATTTTTTTTAAATGTATTCAGTGAAAGTACGACACTGTGTCTGATTTATTTAAATGAGTTGACTATCGGACGTAACAGATTTCCCAAAAATATATATCAAGAGATGTAAGAACCCCTCTGAATTTCGAAAAAAATAATAAAACTTCTGTTGATCTATAGATGGTTAGAAATTGTAAAAAGACATATTTGGCCTTACTTAACCACACTCGCGACTTTGCAAAATCACGCGCTTCTGGACAATCCAAACAATGTAACACCACAGTACAATATAGCTGTTTTACAATATAGCTGTATTACAATATAGGTGCATTACTATATAGCTATATCAAAATATAGGTGTTTTACAATATAGCTGTATTGCAATATATATGTATTACAATATCGCGGTATTACTATATTAAAATATAACTGTATTACAATATAGCTGTACTACAATATATTTGTATTACAATATAGCTGTATTACAATATAGGTTTATTACAATATAGCTTGTATTACAATATAGCTGTGTTACAATATAACTGTATTACAATGTAGCTGTATTATAATATAGTTGGATTACAATTTAACTGTGCTAGAATATAGCTGTATCAAAATATAGCTGTATTACATTATAGCTGTAATACAATATAGCTGTAGTACAATATACTGTATCACAATATAGCTGTTTTACAATATAGCTGTGTTACAATATAGTTGTATTACAATATAGCTGTATCACAATATAGCTTCATTACAATATAGCTGTATTACTATATAGCTGTATTATAATATAGCTGCAATACAATTTAACTATGTTACAATATAGCTGTAACAAAATATAGCTGTATTGCATTAGAGCTGTAATACAATATAGCTGTAGTACAATATACTGCATTACACTATAGATTTAATAAAATATAGCTTCGTTATAATATAGCTGTATTACCATTTAGCTGTATTAAAATATAGCTGTAATTCATTATAGCTGTATTACAAAATTAGCTGTATTAGATAATAGCTGTATTACAATATAGCTGCATTACAATATAACTGTTTTACAATATAACTGTCTTAAAATATAGCTGTATTACAATATAGCGGTATCACAATGTAACTGTATAAAATTTAGCTGTATTGCTATATAGCTGTAATATAATATAGCTGTAATATAATATAGCTGGATAACAATTTCACTTCATTCAATATAGCTATAATAAAATATAGCTGCATTACATTATAGCTTTAATACAATTTTGCTGAAGTACAATATACTGTATCACAATATAGATGTAATACAATATAGCCTTATTACAATATAGCTGTATTATCATTTAGCTGCATTATAATGTAGTTGTATTACAATATAGCTGTATTACAATATAGCTGTATTTCAATATAGCTGTTTTACAATATAGCTAAAAAGGATCAAGTTAGGCTTTTTTCTATTAACGAGAGTCAACCAATTAATTTGTGAAATGAAAAATTACAATTCTGATTTGCAGTAATGCAAGAACATATAACAAAATGGAGAGCATTTTGCTTATCAATCGGTTAGCTTACATTTTTTACCAACTTATGTACATACGTTGTTCCTAATTTGAAGTCATATACACACAATCATGTTGTAGGCAGACATTCTGGATTCAGTGTTTTTTCGAAGAGACCTTTAGTTTATATTCATTTTTCTACTAGTACTGATAGCATTTTAAGTTTTAAAAATGTTTTAGTGGTTCAGTACTCGCATTCCTAATGGAAGTGTTCGATAGGGTTTTGTATATTACCAGCTTCCTTTTTCACCTTATCCATGCGCATTATAAAGACGTTGTTATAAAACGTTGTTACTGACAGCTAAAGTTTATATGGTAGTTTTGGTTTCCTTCAAACTAAATACGAGGTGACACAGTTCAACCTCACTCTCAGCTGTGAAGCGAGAATGTAGCTGTTATCTCGCGAATAACTAGCCCATACAGATTGATTAAACGTTGTAGAAGACCGAAGGGTGCTGCAACTGCAGAAGGTCGTTAAGCTTTTACCCACCCATCGAACCGAGATTAGAATCGGCACCTGTTCCGAATCCTTTGCCAATCACCTACATCGCTTACCGATTGTGCCATCCATTTCTAGTGTAATGGGTGCCCTAAGATGTATGACTTGGAACCGAGTACAAATGTGCTCTGCATTCTTTATACAGAAATCGACAGCAAATTAAACGACGCAAACATCTGTCTATTTATACATTTAGAAGAACTACTGGCATCTTCATCGGTTATAGTGTTAAATAAATAGATAGTGTTTTGTGTGTCTTAAAGTACTTGTTTTATTCAAACAGATTTTACAGATTTTATGAGAAGCAATTCAGACGGCAAATGTGTAATTTGAGAAAGCCTGTGGAACCCACGCCCTAATCTTTGTCAAAAGAGAAATTCATGTCTCCATTCTCCCGAAGCGCATTCATGTGGTACACCAAATCTCTATCAATATTTAGCGGGTACAAACTCCTAGTCGAAAAATATGAGAAATGAGTGAATGGGTCGCAATTCTGGACGCGATTCTGATAGTAGAAACGAGTGAGAAACACTGGTGACGACAATCCTGCTATCTATCAAGACCAAATAAATGCTACCGCTTCGCTAATCCGTTTTGCTGACATACTGCCATTACAAGCTTTGCATCGTATCATTTCTGTAGTTTTATGTCAAAGAATTATTATTTCTACATTCTTTAATGGACCTGAATACCATCGATAACACCACAAAGTTTTTAAAGCGTAATAAACAGAATACAGAAAGTAGGATAGTTACGTTAAAGTCGAACTACCTCTAAACAGTTATAAAGGATGTGAACTATAATCCCGTATAACTTTTAATGACAAAACCATTACGTAACTTGCCGTTATGAAAGTTCTTTCATCAAGAAAATACGGTTAGGTTTCAATTCATTTAACAACTACTTCTGCTGTGGTAGAAATATTATGCAAGGTTTTCTGCAACAGGATGACTAATGGATTAAAGACATTTCTTTGCTAACATATTGTTCAACGTATTCGGAAATAATAAAGAGCATAAATTACTCTAAACAACTGGTTCTCTTGGCAACCCGCTCTCCACCTAGTAACTCTCATGTTATATTCCTATATGCAGATAGTGTCTTACCTTCTGATATTTCAAATTTTCTGTTATTGAACTGTGTCTGGCACGGGGTTCAATTTCATAGAGAAAAATATGCAGGGTAGAAATAAATCACCTAACGGAATACTGCCTCACAGCTACTAATGGGATAAATGAGGCTATTTATTATTCGTTTAAATTTAAAATTGAGGGGCAACTATATGCTGTATTATCACCTATAAGAATGAGGTATTGTGTAATCGAAGTCTCACAATGTGGTCACGCATTGTCACACATTGTCCCCGCTCTCATGGTCTAACGGTTCGGGTTTATGCTCGTCCAGGACCATGCCCGGGGTCTGAAGACCAGCCCTCAGGTAAGGCCAAGCGAGAGTGGATAGAGATTCGATGCAGTTCATGGACCGATCTAATCAGACGGGAAATACTAAAAGTATGGAAAATTTGGCCGAAAGATTCTAATGGTCCCAAGTAGTTCTGTAAAAGAAGTCCCCACTTCACGTATTACAATGAGGTCCAAAGACTCTTGCAGACTGATCGGAGAACCAACTTCCTCCCGTCTCGGGCCTAAGGTTAGATACTAGGATGGAAGTTTTAGGTTGAATTCTTGGGAGTGTAGACAAGACAAGGAGGAATAGAGGTAAAGATAATCGAGGAGTTGAGGAGAGAAGGCAGTTAGGTTTTGAAAGACAGAAACAGAGAGAGAGAAGTGAGGTTTTGGAAACCAGGGAGGGAAGAGTTAGGATCGAGGGGCTAGAGTTAGTTGACGGCAAGGGAGCCGGAGAGAGAGGAGTTAAGTATTAAAAGATAGATAGATAGATAGATAGATAGATAGATAGATAGATAGATAGATAGATAGATAGATAGATAGATAGATAGATAGATAGATAGATAGATAGATAAATAGATAGATAGATAGATAAATAGATAGATAGATAGATAGATAGATAGATAGATAGATAGATAGATAGAGAGAGAGAGAGAGAGAGAGAGAGAGAGAGAGAGAGAGAGAGAGAGAGAGAGAGAGAGAGAGAGAGAGAGAGAGAGAGAGAGAGAGTCAGACAGACAGACAGACCGACAGACAGAAAGAAGTTATGTTTGGAGAGCTGGTGTAACTCTGGAGTATTGTAACTCTGAGGATTGAACAAGATACTTCAAAATCGACTTTTGTAAGAAAAAGTAATCGTTAGAAACTAACTTTTTAAAATTTTTAATTATAAATCTATCAAAGTAAACTCAGGAAACGGATAAAACAAATAAAATTATAAAATAAAATGTATTAGAAATAACATTCAATTTGTATATGTTGTTGGTAAAGATAATATTAGATTTGGAACTAAAGAAATGTTAATAATAAAAAGTTTTTTTCAACCGTTTTACCGCTGACACTAAGCTAGCTGGTAATTGATCGATTCCTATTATAAGAGCATGTAAATTATCAGTATATTTTTTAATCAATACAATTTAATTAAATAAGTATTCGGCGATTTTTTTTTGTAAAGTCCAGAAACTCTGAAAATCTTTCATTAAAATGAATCACTAAAAACACATTTGGATCCCAACAATAAATGTATTTAATAATAAACCAGTTGATATAGGAACATTTGATGCTAAATCACCTTAATATTTTTTAAACAATTTTATTTCTCAAAATGACCAAAGAAATGGTGCGTTAATTTTGACTTCAGTAGCATGATCAACTAGAGTTTTGTTAATATATATAGGCCTATATACCTTTTAAAAACATTCAATAGTTAATGAAATACTCTTTATTCAACCGCCTAAATCAAATACACTTTTTCAACTTGTGGTGGATGGCATTTGATGTTAATACAGTTTTTCAAATATAATAATTAATTTTATTTAATTAACTTATTTTATTTTATATGGGAGAAAAGCTTTTCGAAAAGGGTGCAAGGTATACCATATTGTTAATTCGTCCCATTTGGCTCTGAATAAGTGATAGCATTATTTCAACAAACAACTAATTTTATGTTAACGGTTATATAGCAGAACAGCTATTTCAAAGCATTGATTATATTACTCTATTTATTTATATTAGCTCTAATGAAATCAGTATTATTATTTTTTACTTAGGTAAGTATTGCATTAAAAATGCTTTTTTTATATTACTTGTTTTTATTTATAAACCATATTTTTTATCAATTATAAAATCATATATAAAATTTATTCGTTTTTATTTTGGAATTATATACAAAACATGATATCATTTATACATTTTGTATATTTATACATAATTCCAAGACACTAACTTCGTAATATATAAGAAGTACTCGGAAATATATAAACAAGTAGGAAATGTAGATACATGCAACCCATCGTTATACATCCTGACTGGAAGCCCGTCAATCTTAACCTATAGTTTTGCGGCCATAAAATCTCCCTTCCGAAACATTGACTTGCACCGGAAGCAGTGGCATGGAATGATTTATTCTATCGGCTTTTTATCCACACATATTTACAGGAATAATGTAGTTTCGGGTTTAGTATACGAACCTAATTTATGCGGAGTGATCATGGATCGACCGAGATAACTATATCGAGTTGTTCACAGGTGCGCCACAAGGTGCATTGAGGTGTGAAGTTAGCGGCCTCTATACGATGTAATAACAGTTGTGTTGTTCCAAAATCATAAACGTTTTCTTGCGGAACTAAGATACATATTAGAGCGGTTGAGACCCATTCCCTAACTCATACCTCCTTTACGTTTACCCACGTCACTCTGTCAAGCGGCTACACCACTGACGTAGTGTTCAATCGGATGGATCCCCTTAATGTGACACCTGTCGTTCAGTCGAATAATCTTATCTCCGATCGGATCTGTGGACTTTTGTTAGGAGATCAAATCGTTACATAACAGCACGTAAACGTTTTTCCTTCGAAGTATTTTGACTCATTAGCCACTGGAAAAGGGTAAAATAAAAAATCAACCCATTTAAAATTCGAAAAAGAAGCTTGTACATAACACACAAACACACTCACACACACACACATACACACACACAAAACCACACACACAATACACACATATTATGCAACATACGTATACACACACGCAACGAAACAACTAACATACATACACACACGGACATAGATAAAACGCACACACAACACGTACTCGCGCGCACACACACACACACCCACGCACACGTACAGATACACACACGCATATTGCGCGACATACATAAACACACACTACGCACACAAACAACCAGGATACATACATACAAGGAAATAGACATAACGCACACGCATATACACACTCACACAAAATGTAGGGCTTACATCCTATGGAACATACATTTGCACACAAAAAACGAACATACATACACAGACGGACACAGAAACAGCGCACAGTCATATATAATCCCACACATCACCTGACACTACATTTCTCACTACACGTTATCACTAGTCACAACGAGCCTAAATAGGCCTTCGTACACTATCATATTATATTGAGATAATTGGCCTGTTGGATGCGTTTGTACGTCCGCGCCTGCGCTAGACAAACATAGAGACAAAAATTGACAGCAAGGAAAAGAGAGATAACTTTATATAAAGGTATTTTCAGCTCATAAGAACAATACAAAATGAGTCAGCAATGTTTGAATATAAATTGTGCAAAAAATCCTTAAATGAACAACATTCAGCTAGACCTACAACTGGCAAACGACTGGCAACTCTTATCATATGTCGCAAGTCTGCATTTCAGTGAAATGGAATAAAACACCATTTATTGAAATTCAATTTCACTGCAGAATAAATTCGTCCCGATAAGGAGATTCCATGAGAACGAATTGAGCCTTTTTAAAAAAGTTTTTAACTTTTTACTGAGTTTACTACGAATTATTATCCCGTTTCAATTGACTGAGCTGAAAACTTTATTATCTACAATGAAAGGAATCAGTCCTTTGCAAAATTTTACCCCCTCCCCTTGGAGAATGTCTCTCTTTCATATAGAGACATAAACCTATAAATGTAATATTTTTAAATCCAGGTGAAAGGTTTTACGTTGAGCTGTGAGAGGTTAAGCGAATGTATATCTGAGCACGGATTGTGAATACAGAAAAGATTTAATATTGATGTTTTGAAAATATGTTTTCTAGGATAAGAAAGGAAAAGCCTCGTGATTATATGTTTGTATATTTAAAGTATACCTATTCTCTTCTGGAGGTGTAGAAGAGTGTGTTTTTACCCAAATGGTAAATAGGGAAGTAGACATATTGAGTGAAAGAATTTCTAGAGAAAATACACAACGTTAAATATGTGTGTTCCACACCAACATAAGAAAGTAGGTTGAAAGTAAACAGGTATTTTGGTTTTGCAGGTTTATTGAAGAAAGGGTTAGGCACGTGACGAAAATTAAAGATATTACTTTGCCCTTAACAGTAGGAGAAACACCTGTTACAGTAGAGTTTCGAATACTCGGCATAATGTTGAGTTAAAGGGTGTCGAGTTTCAATAATGTCGAATTAGCCAGAATTAAAGTTAAAAATGAAACAAAACCCAAAAATGTTTGCTAATGTGTCTAATATTTTCAAGTTAATTTGACGAGTTGTTTGACAAGCTTATGGGAGGAGATGGAGCTCAGACAGATTGATTTTGAAAACTGAGGAACATGACGCATGCCTAGGAAAGTGCTCGCTAATAATGATAGATAGTCCGTCGCACTTCCTCTCATCCCCTTTTTACGCCAGCCGCTGATGGTCAAGAAGATATTGTAGTTTATTTAACCTCAGACGTGTCGAGTTGTACGGAATGGCGAGTTATCGGAGTTGATTTTTCAAGATTCTATTTTACTTGGGCTTACTAGAAATTTGTTTATTAACGTCTCGACTTTAACGTATCTTGGTGTAAAGTGAAGGTCTTTTCATCACGTATATAACCCTTTCTTCAAACACCTGCAAAATCTCAACTATCTTTTAAAATTTCTATCTACTTTCTAATTTTAGTTTACTCGCCACAATGGCATCCACAATTACTAGTGTTTGTAGACCTAGCTTGTGCTGGTGTCAGTCACGTATTGTATGTGAATGCGTGTGTAGTGTAAATAGTCCGTTGTGTATAAGTAGGGAACAGAGAATGACACGAAGACCCTCCCAATACGTGAGGCAAGTCCGCAGACTCTTCAAGTTATACCCCGATTGTTTGCACATCTAGTCTTAGCAAACATAAAGATATAATGCTGTGACACTGACCTATCAAAGCGGCAAAATAGTAGAAACTAAGAGGAGATAGAAAATTTATAATGGGCAAGAGCGAAAATGTTTATATTCTTTATCCCACTATTTGCAAAACCGAAGAATGAATAAAAATTAAAATAATGGCAACGTCTGATTAACAGACATGGTATTATGGAAAAGTAAAGGCTGTGGCTCATTAGGGAAAACATTTCTATCTATAAATTTAGTACGAAGCCCTTCTTATATACCAGGAGTACAATAAATATGAAAACTGCTTTCTTTTGTTAACATTTGTTTAAAGAAAACAATGGCGAGTTGTACAAAAATTTACCCTAGTTATGAAGTGAAAAAATAAGGTCACATTGAGAATATAAGTGAAATCAGTATTTTATTTTTAGTATACTTTCATCTAGTACATATTTAAATATCCTGTAGGTTTATGGAGGTTAAACCACAATTATATGCACACATTAAAAATTGATTATTTTTGTAAAATATATTATTATTATCTTTTTCTAAAAAATATTATTGTATTGTCTGTAATAATATAATTTTTAAATATATTTAATCAACATACTAAATTACGCATGCTAATGTAATGTGTCGAGACTATAGATCTTTATGTAGACACTGGGAACTACTTCATTGGTGTGATGGATAGGTCTGTGGTTCTTAATGACTAGACAGTTTGCAGAAATAAATGTTACATATATTTTGACTTACGATTCAGCATCTCCTCCAGTTATACAACACTTCCAAATTAACAAAACATAATACAAATTTACTAACAATCTAACACAATCTACCAACAAAATCTGCCTCTAACTCTCTCTAACTAAACGTGACTGACTGACTCTAACTAACTGACTTTAACTAAGTAACTCATTCTAACTAACCAACTTTTACTAGGTAACTGCGCCTTGAGGGCTCAACATGAGGTTTTATATGAGTCCTCCCTCTTGTTCTAGTTTTACTTTTGGGTGTGAGTTTTGACAGTCCATGTGGACTCTAACTCTAACAGGATTGGTTGGAATGTAAATAATCATTTTTAATTGGATAATCTCTCTCCAATCAGCTGTCTTCAGAGATCCTCTTTAAAGGTCATTACATGTCCACGTGAAGGATGTTTTGGTTAGATAAACAATTCTAGTTGTGGCTGAATGTGGTTGATGAGGGTTCCTCAGGATACTGTCACAGGAAACTTGAGAAACTCTAATCTAACCACCAAGACAGATTATCTGGCACTACAACCACCCTCTCTTTTAAAAAAGAAGGCTCAGGGAGTCTTTCTTTTCAAAAAACATAAATTAAAAAAGTTTAAGAAATATTTTCTCAAAATCATTAGGTTTTCTGCAAAATTATTAAACTCTACACTCTAACCTTAAGTTTAAATTCAAATTTTAAAATAAAATCCTCTACATAATCAAACTGTGCTTTCTTAAGAAAACAATGAATATCTAGATAAAACAAAGACTATCTGAATTGGATATATTATAATAATAAATGATTGATTAAATAATGGCAATATTTAAAGATCTCCATTTTGTATAAAACTAAAGTTCAATATTCATAAAACAACTAATCTAAATGTTCTTTACGTAATTGACAAATTCAAAAACTGTTCATTTACACAAAAAATATTTAAAGATCTATACTAAATTTAATGTAAATATATTTTAAAACAAAATCAAAATTTTAAATAACTAATGTCTATCTGAAGTAATTTAATTCAGACTACAAGTACACCTTTTCTTTTTCACTTGAAATTCTTTAGTAAACAACACATATTTTCTCTAATATTCACAAACACTTTCACTAATTTGATGACGTAAGATGACCTTGAGCATATCTAGTTGTGGTTGGTACGTTGTCATCTGGTATTAGGTTGAATGCAGCAGGTATGGCAGCTATAACGGCTGGAGTCTCACGTTCAAGGCTAAGGGATGATTGAATGTTTTGTTTCGTAAAACGACATTGAAGTACACAGCTGACAGTTAAAAAACTGGTGATGACAATAACAATAATTATCACAGTGAGGTAGGTCAGAAATAAATTGTTTACTACTTGTGGTTTCCTTATCTCTATCAACTTCCTCTGGAGTCTTTCTATACTTATGACATCAGCTCGTTCTGAGTGATTATTTATAATTTCTTCTAAATTCGAAATATTACTTTCATTATAGAAAGATTGATTTTTAAATAAGAATCGTTCTACTGAAGTTAGGATATCTGAAATTGCGGGGACAATGATATGGTTGAATTGTACTTTGAAATAAGTTTGTCCTTCAGAGTGAGGGGATATCTTGAAATATTTAGAATAGATATAACAATTCTGGGTATTATAAATGATACCAGTTCCTTCTAAAGTTCGAGTAGAAGTATGAGGGGTAGATCTAAGAGGAATTTCATTGGGAAAAGTACATTGCCAAGTGGACATAATAGAATGGGGCAAACTGTAGATCCAAAATTCACCTTTAGGACCTGGGTACAGAGTAGGCGTTGTGTAGTTTCGTAAGACGTCTCTCTGGCAGTACTGATGTGCCTTGCTGTCCTCTCCGGCAAACATTGCATGTGTGCAGCTGGCTCCTTCCGCCGCTGGAAGTAGAGGTATATCTATCGAGCAAATTCCATAGACTTCGTCATTGCAGTCTTTCAGCTGACTCTCTTCCAATAGAGCATACCACTGTCGGTCATTGGATATGGCAAAATAGCTTGCTTCTCCACTTACAACTACAAACCGTGCTAGGTCATTGTCAAAATAGGGCAATGGTCTTACTCTAAACAATTCAAAATATTTGTTATCTGACTTAAGAAGAGGTATTTCGATAATTAACCTTATGGCATTTTTACTAGACATAGCATGAACTTTAACTATCTTATAATAACCATAAACCTTATCTAACTCTATATCTGTTATTAAAGACAAACCATTAGGTAAACGAGTTACAATTTCTTTTAAAATCATGTTTAATTTAGCTGGTTTTATTAACATAGAGCTTAAGTGACCAGTTGCAGTAACATCAAGAGCTTCCTGCAATTGTACTAATTGTTTATCTACTAAGCCTAAAGTTAACTCTATTTCTCTAATTAAGGAAGAAATACGCGCTTGATATCGTAATTTTCTCTTCAATTGAGTTATTTCATTCCAAATAGTGAAGTTTGTATTTTTGACTTCTAAAATTGTATCCTTTAACGTCTCTGCTATAGTTTTGATTGCCTTTGAGTTTCCTTCCACTTCATTAGTTAGTTTCTTCATGTAAGTAAGTTGTTCTTCTTCCACATGTACTAGAGTAGTAGATTGTTTATCAAGACCATCTAATTGAGAACTTATACTTTGAAAATCTCCGTCGTCCATTGTTCCAAACAGAAATTTAAATGCATTACCGACTCCGTTTATTAATCCTCGAGTTATTCTAGGTTTTGGCAACAGGAGCCTTAAATTAGTTATTTCATTACGAGTTACTTGTAAGCTAACTCGAAGTCGTGATATTTCATAGTATGGAAGTAAGTCACTTATTTCAGAAATATTCTTCTGTGACTCAAGATGAGTAAATAAAGACTCTATATTATACAATATTTCGTCATAATCTTCGGTACCTACAGATATTACTAGATTCCATGTATGTGTTGAAAAGATTACATCCTTTTCTTTGACAAAAACTAAGCCTTTGTTAAGCTCACAGGTTTTATCTATTGGCTGATGAGAATAAGTGCAGTTTGGGGTAGCTTTACTGTAGTCAATGAAGTTCATCAGGGAAAGGATGATGAGTATTTCTGAAATGGAAAATAAAATAGAAGGAATTAGTTACTTCTACTACTTTGTGAACGAGGTCTTAAGTTATAAGAATGAGGGGGAGGAGGGAATGGGTCTATAGGGAGAACTCTATCAGGTATCCATTCAGGGTCTCTTGGGTCCATAAAGGTTTCGTCCAAAGTCACATCGTCATCATAATCTTCTTCATTATTAATCTCTAATCCTTCATTATTAATACTATCATCTTGTAATATGGGGCCTCCCACTACTAAATCGTTTCCTTGAAGTGTGTCTGATTCGTCATTATTTGATTCTGTATCGGTGGAAGTATGAATGGAACACTTGTCACCGTTATCAAGTGATAAGGCTGGCAATCTGTTGACTCTGCGGTTAGCTACTTCCTGTTTACATTTGCTTGCTTTAAGTCGATTCACATGTACTACAGATGTCTCTCTATTATTTAGTCTAATTTTATAATTTAAATCGCTAATTACTTTTTCTACAATATAGGGTCCTAGCCAATTTTTTCCAAATTTTCGTTTTGGCCCTCTTTTTATATTCGGGTTGTGTAGAAACACATAATCGCCTACTTTATACTTAATTAATTTACATTTCCTGTCATAATGCCTTTTGTTATTTTTCCTACTAATTTCCGTATTTTTAACAGCAGTTTTCCTAACTTGTCTTAGTCTTTCAATTAATTTATTTAAATCAGGTCGTGTGTCTTCTTGAGCTTCAGTTTTTATTGAGAGGTCATCTTCATTAGGTAACCTCATTTCGTGCCCATATAAAAGCATATGCGGACTATTTCTAGTACTTGTTTGTAATGTACTACGGTAAGCCATTAGTGCGAAAGGTACTATCTCATCCCAATTTCTACCATCTTTAGCTACGTAATGTGATATCATATCGGCAATTGTTCTATGAAATCTCTCTAGCAGTCCATTTGATTGTGGATGATAAGGGGTAGTTTGGAGTTTCTTTATCCCTAATATAGAACAAACTGTTTTAAAGAAAGTTGAAACAAAATTTCTTCCTTGATCTGTTAATAAGCGTTTTGGTACTCCATGCCTCGTTATTATTTTTGTAACGAACTCTTTCGCTATTACTTCTGCATTTTGAATAGGTATAGGTATTGCTTCACAATATCGTGTCATGTGGTCTATAAAAGTTAGCAAATATCTGTTTCCGTTTCTACTTAGTGGTAGTGGTCCTACAATGTCTAGAGAAACTAATTCGAAAGGTTCTTGAATCGGCGTAAACTCAGCCATAGGGGCTTTGTTTCGAATTCCTAGTTTTCTTTGGTTACATGAGATACACTGATCGACGTAATGTTCAACATCCCTGCCTAAAGTATTCCAAAAGTATCTTTCCTTGAGCAAACTTGCGGTTCGTTTCCTCCCTTGATGTCCTGAGAATATAGTATCGTGATGATGGCTAATAATTTTGTTTACCATGGTCTTAGGTATTACTAGTTTCAATTTACTATCTTCTAATTTATACAGTAAACCATCGGTATCTATTTTATAATCTTCCAAACATTTAGTGGAGTTTTTAATTTTGTTTTGACAGAATTCATCCTTTTGTTGCTCAACAATTATTTCTTGTCTGGAAAAATAAGGTGTTACGATTGCATTGACGTGTCTGCTTAGTGCATCTGCATTAGTGTGTCGTTTCCCTGGCTTGTGAATTACGTCATAGTCAAATTCGGACAAACGAAGTGCCCATCGTGTCAACCTAGAAGAAGGGTCTTTTAGGCTTAACATCCATTTGAGTGCTGCATGATCTGTTATGACTGTAAACCTTCGTCCGTATAAGTAACATCGAAAATATTTGGTTGACCAAACAAGGCTAAGGAGTTCACGTTCTGTTGTTCCATAATTTCTTTCTGCTTTATTCAGTTGCCTGCTTGCGTAAGCAACAGGGTGTTCTTGTCCATTGTGAATTTGCGACAATATTGCTCCAATGGCAACAGACGATGCGTCCGTACTGAGAATGAATGGCTTTGAAAAGTCTGGGAACTTTAAAATTGGTTCATTACACAAGGAATTTGTTAAGGTTTGAAAAGCATCCTCTTGTTTTTTCTCCCATACAAATGCAATATCCTTTTTTGTGAGTTCTGTTAATGGCTTAGCTATTTCGGCGAAATTTTTGATAAAACGTCTATAATACCCGACTAAACCTAAAAACGATCTTATATCTTTTACATTAAATGGTTTTGGATAATTCTTTACGGCTTGAATTTTCTTAGGATCTGGCAAAATCCCTTTGTCAGTAACAATGTGTCCTAAATATTCCACTTTATTAACGGCGAATACGCACTTGGACAGCTGTGCATAGAGATTTGCGGTTTCCAGTTTTGATAAGACTTTATCTAACCTCTCGGCATGTTGTTCTATTGTTTTACTATATATTATAATATCGTCAAGATAAACTAAAGCTTCTTCTCCTTTAACTCCCATTAAAATATTATCCATAAGTCTCTGAAATGTCGCTGGCGCATTACATAATCCAAAAGGCATGTTTTTAAATTCAAAATGTTGTCCTGGTAAACTAAATGCGGTTTTCTCGATATCTTTAGGGTGCATTTTTACTTGATGAAATCCACTATATAAATCAATGGTCGTGAAATACGTACTATTATTCAAACAATCCAAGGTTTCTACAATATTTGGCAATGGGTATGCATCTCCTCTGGTTATAGAATTCAACGCTCTATAATCCACACAAAATCTATATTTAGGCGTTCCATCTGGACTCTTTTTATTTACGATAACAACAGGACTCGACCACGGTGAAGTGGAGGGTTGTATGATTCCTGTTTTTAGCATTTCTTCTATCTGTTCTTTTACTACAGATTTTAGTGCTTCTGGTAATCTATAAGGATTTTTCTTTATATGCGGATGTTCACCAGTATCAATCTTATGTTCTACATTTACACTACATCCTAATTGACCTTTGGGTTTTTCAAACAAATGGGCGTATCTACTTAACACTGGATACAAAATTTTCCGATCATTTTTACTTAAATGAGACAACTTCTCTATCATCTCTGTTTGTAAACGTTCTCTATTCAACTCTTTTGTTTTCACATAATTAACTTCGTGTTTCCCAACACAACTTTCATTCCTATCACAACAAACTAGTTTATAGTCTTCTGCTAGACCTATAACACAATGTTTAGGAATCTCTAACATCTCTCGACTAAAATTTATTACTTTTAATAACACTTCCGGAATTTCTTTTCCTACTCTACTAATTACTCTGGCTACTCTTGCGCCATGTATTTTCAATTCTTCCGGCTCAACGAGAACTATTTCGGGAACAACTTTTCTCTCTTTTTCTACTTCTAGGCGTCCCTTAAGAAGTACTTCCGACATAGGAGGTAAAGATTGCACCTTTGTGGTCATAACACGAAATGATGCTGGAGTGTTTGGCAAGATCACGGAATCATCATCGCTTGGTTTGGAATAGAGTTGATCAGGCTCAAAATTCCTTATTGGCGATTTCGATTTCACACTAGCCTCGCACGTAGTTCCATCTTTTTCTCCTTTAACAAGGTAAACACTGTTATCTAAGAACAGTTTACCTGTAGCTAAATCCAATTTAGCTCCTGTGCGTCTTAAAAGATCCATTCCCAATATACCATCATATAACATGTCTATTGATGCTACTAAAAACTCATGGGAATACTCATACTTCCCCTCTAAATTTACTAAAACTCTTTGTTTTCCGTATACTCTTAACTCGTTTCCAGTTACACTTTTAGCTATAACATTATTCGGATAAATTTTACTACGACTTATGCCTTTCTTTATGATTGATATGGTTGCACCTGTATCCACTATGAATTTACAAGGTTTTCTTCCTATAATTACATCTATTATAATGTGACCATCTACGTTATTATGGACTAAACTAGTTACTACATGTGTCTTTACTCCCAGTTCGACAGGTTGGTGCTGTTTCCCGCCGAACCTTGCGCGTTTGGGTGGTTCTTTCGGCTACGACAATCTTTAGCTATGTGTCCAAACTTATGACAGTTGTAACATTCAATCCTTTTACCATCGTAGGTCTTCTTCCCTGAATAATTAGGTTCCTTGAAACTATTTTTCTTTTGTACCTGGACTCTACAATTTCGCGATATGTGCCCATTTCGGTTACACTTGAAACATGTCACTTGCGTGAGAAAGACGTTCTTATGTGGGCTCTTTTCATAACCATTTAATGGTTTTCTAGCCTCAACTGCCGCTACTGTGACAGCTAATTGAATTGCCTCGGCCATGGTTATAGGCATGCGGTATCTCACTTGCTGACCTACATTACCGAGTAAACCATTGGTATAAGCAGCTAACATTCTACGATCCGCTTCTTCGCGAATTATTTTCTGCAATTCTGGATTGTCCACTTGCCTAATAGTTTTTGCACAAAGACGTTTACAGCGGTCTGCGAAAGCTTCAGGCGATTCGTCTTTAAATTGGGTAGCATTTTGAAGCGCAACATAATGGAATTGATCCAATTGCTTCACTCTAAACCGTTCAATAAAAGCATCTTTGAGTGTTTTAAAGGTTACATCGGTATGTTGTAGCTCGGGGTTACTATTTAGAAACAAGGCAGCTGATCCCTTTAATTTCAGTTTTAATAAAGATACTTTATCCTGTTCATTCCAATTTCCTACCTGGGCTGCTCGCTCGATGTTATCAAAAAATTCACTAACTGGTATTGGTCCATCACCTCGCCATGCGTCTATTAAATTTGCGGTAGTTAGGTCTTTAATCCTAGTAGGGTTTACAACTAATTTTAACTGTTCGGCTTGTATTTTTAATTGTTCTTGTGTTTTCACAAGAGCCTGTCTAAGTCCTGCACTTCTTGTGCCGATGCCATTTTAAAAATTTATTTTATATTTTAGATATTATTTATTTAATTACTTTGCTGGGCGACAGTGTTTGCGTTACCAAGTATATTAGCAAAACACAAAAACAAGGAAAAGTTACAAGACTGGTTATCTTGGTATATGAAGATAAGAATTACCTCGGTTATCAGGCAAACCACAATTCCAAGAATGACATAGGCTATCAGTGTTATAAACATGTAGTCTTGATAATAATTGCCTATCTCTCTCCCCTTTTTTTTTTTAAAAATAATATTTGTTTTTAAATTAATTAAAATATTCTATCTCTAGCTTAACCAATTTGACTCTTACAACATTCTCTTCATCAGTATATGTGGAGTAACCATTTATGTGTCTCTCAATTATTCTCTGAATTAAGTTTCTAAGCAAGGTAGAACAACCTTCTAATAAAATATCAGGGTCAGAAACAGGAAGATAATATATAGGTCGAGAAGTCATTGAGTTTTAGGAATATCATATGTGTGGTCTTCGGGATTAGAATTAGAGCTTTCAGGGATACTTGACAATTTAGCAAACTGAACGGACTTAACCGGAATTGTTACAGGTTTAGGACTAGGAGCTGGACTAATATGTTTATAATAAGCAGTAATGTTTCCCACTCTAGTACCAATTTTCATAAATAAATCTGGGACTATCGGTGTTCTATTTACTATTTGGCCTGAAGGGCTACCAAAATTTCTACGACTATCCATATACTCATAGGTATCACTCTTACGCTTTTTTCCTATTCTATTTCCCATAACAATAATAACACAAACATTTTACACATGTCATTAGTTAACAGTTAATAAGATTGATTATCATATACCTCTTATTAAAACAATCAAATTTCCAAAAAAATCAAAATTTCAAATTAATTACTTTGACCATTTACCATACTATGCCACAGACTTTCCCAGACACAAATGAAGTAATAAATCCGTAGTTATTACAACGGACATTATCCCACCGCTGCCACCAATTTGTAATGTGTCGAGACTATAGATCTTTATGTAGACACTGGGAACTACTTCATTGGTGTGATGGATAGGTCTGTGGTTCTTAATGACTAGACAGTTTGCAGAAATAAATGTTACATATATTTTGACTTACGATTCAGCATCTCCTCCAGTTATACAACACTTCCAAATTAACAAAACATAATACAAATTTACTAACAATCTAACACAATCTACCAACAAAATCTGCCTCTAACTCTCTCTAACTAAACGTGACTGACTGACTCTAACTAACTGACTTTAACTAAGTAACTCATTCTAACTAACCAACTTTTACTAGGTAACTGCGCCTTGAGGGCTCAACATGAGGTTTTATATGAGTCCTCCCTCTTGTTCTAGTTTTACTTTTGGGTGTGAGTTTTGACAGTCCATGTGGACTCTAACTCTAACAGGATTGGTTGGAATGTAAATAATCATTTTTAATTGGATAATCTCTCTCCAATCAGCTGTCTTCAGAGATCCTCTTTAAAGGTCATTACATGTCCACGTGAAGGATGTTTTGGTTAGATAAACAATTCTAGTTGTGGCTGAATGTGGTTGATGAGGGTTCCTCAGGATACTGTCACAGGAAACTTGAGAAACTCTAATCTAACCACCAAGACAGATTATCTGGCACTACACTAAATACAAAATGGTATTATTGTGTTGTAAGGTACAGAATAAAAATGGTGTTAAAAAACAAGAAATAAAAAACACAGGGCGATATTCGCTCTGTAATTTATAGTGTTTGCAGTATCCCGGTTAACGATTAAAATCAACAAAATTATGTTCTTTTTAGATTTATAAACCTTTATTTCATAAACAATCAATTTAGGAAACTGTTACATTAAATTTACTTAATAGAAATACATTACAATTGATATGCACTCAATTGAAGTGGAAAACGTTTGTTCGATGCAGAGGCGACTTACACACTGAATTCAAACTGTTCTCACCTCTTGCACAATGGAAAAGCTGCGTAAGCAAGAAATGTCTTTGTACGCATTTTATTTAGTAAAGTACACATAAATAGTTCACATAACATATATATATATATATTTGTAGATTATGCAACACTGTTTTCTTGTATACACTTATCACTTTCACTTATGTACTTAAACAAGAATCTTACTTGGTATTTATGCGAGTACTTTCAAAGACTGGTTAGCGTCTCCATCCTCGGGCATACTGAACAGGGTTTTGGACTGCGAGCTGCGTTGATTTGCCGTTGACCTTGGTGTACCGTAAACTTCTATTTTTAGATTCACTGCACTGTGCGAGTTTTTAACGTTCGTTTTGGGGTTAATATTGTCTATAAGATTGAATAATTTATCGTTTTTTGATTTTATTTGTATCTGTTCGTTAATGATGTTATTTTTATTTTTATAAAATCGAATGCCCAGACTGTAATAAAATATACATAGGCCAAACAAAAAAGAAATTAAAAGACAGATATCAAGAACACCTCAATGCATACATCGAACCTGTAATTTATAACTCAAACTTAGCCACACACGCAATCAAAAACAAACACACATTCCCCACATTAAAAAAAACGTACACCTAGTAAAAAAAGGTCCAAAAAGGCCTCAAAATGACAATCTGGGAACAACTAGAAATTTATGGGAACAACAGACTTACCAAAAACAATTTTAACATTATAAAATGTACAAATTTATATAAATTCAGAACTGTCAGATTAGCTTAAGGAAGTTTTCATTTCGAAATATCCTGTATATATATATATATATATATATATATATATATATATATATATATATATATATATATATATGAATAATTAATAAAAATATTTCAAATACAAGAATAGTTTATACTTATATACTATTCAAAGCTTTTCGCCAATAAATATATATATGTATCTTGCAATATTTGTATATATAATTTATTATATTCGTTACGGAATTATTATTAAAATTTGGTAATAATAATCAATGATCAACCCTTGCTGCAAATAGTTAACCAACCTGCATGTACCTTATAAAAAAATATTTGTAACTTTCTGATGATGTTAACTGTGTTAGCGAAATTTACATAAAAGTTGTATAATTACTACTAGGAAGAGTTTGTGGTAGTTTGGTAAACACTATTCCCTATAAACTCTATTGTTTGTCCTTTTCATTGGTTCTGTATACACGAATATTTCAACAGTTACTAATGTAACAGTTATAAAATAACATAAATTTCTCAATTAGATATTATTATAAGGCGCAAGATTTTGGAAATATAAATTTCTAAACTTTCAAAATTCGTATTGTTTAGTAAAAGTATTGATAATTCTTAAACCCGATTTCATAAAACTCTATATTTTCGGCTTTGATGTTGCGGCTAACTATATAAATATTTTAGGGCTTTTATAGATAACGGTTTTTACAAGAATAGTGTCATTTTCAAACTATAATACTCTATTTGTCCCAATACCAGGGAAACAGTTTCTTCACCCTAATCCTACACTTACTGAAAGTATTGGAATAAAGTATAGATAGGTATTTTTCAGACTGCAACTTTTGTGAACCATGGAACCTTATGTTTAACAGTATTAGAGCTGATTCTACTCTTTTAGTTTATCTGGCATTGTTCCGGTTATGTATGGACGGAAAAGAAAATATGTTTTTATATTTTATAAATGCTTTTAATAAAACATGTAATATGAACAAAAATGTTTAAAGTCCGTTTATATATGCACGAACAAGAAAATGTTTTTTTATTTTCTGTATTCTATTTATAAAAGAAGCAATAAAATCAAAAATCTTTGTAAGTCAATTCCTACTTAGTTCAACATTTTTAGTTATTATTTTAGCTACTTCGTAATAAATAATTACAATTAAAACAAATAAAGTAACATAACCTGCACTCAATTGAAATGGAAAACATTTGTTCGATGCAGAGGCGACTTACACACTGAATTCAAACTGTTCTCACCTCTTGCACAATGGAAAAGCTGCGTAAGCAAGAAATGTCTTTGTACGCATTTTATTTAGTAAAGTACACATAAATAGTTCACATAACATATATATATATATATATATATATATATTTGTAGATTATGCAACACTGTTTTCTTGTATACACTTATCACTTTCACTTATGTACTTAAACAAGAATCTTACTTGGTATTTATGCGAGTACTTTCAGAGACTGGTTATTGTCTCCATCTTCGGGCAGAGTATGCCCGAAGATGGAGACAATAACCAGTATCTGAAAGTACTCGCATAAATACCAAGTAAGATTCTTGTTTAAGTACATAAGTGAAAGTGATATATATATATATATATATATATATATATATATATATATATATATATATATATATACAGCCTGCTAACAATACGGAGACCATACATTGGTCATTTTGCATTCAAACTGGCAGCCGGGTACTTGTGGCAGCCGTATACGGCTGCCACATAGTAATCCATGATAATGTAACACCCTTTGACAATAATCGAAATAAAAATCATGTCAATAAGTGTAATAAGAAGTGTTTTATTGGTGGTAAACTGTATTTGGAAGCTCTATGGTCGTTCGGAATTTTTAAAAAATAATTTGTAATAACCAAACGGTACTCGTATTGATAGCATAATGAACGGGATTTGTATATCACAAGTTCGTAACATTTCCGCCAGGGGCAGCATAGTCGCCTCCTGTATATAAATTTACTGTATATTTCAAACATTCCCTAACATTATGGCAGCCACAAACTTGGCAACATTGCTGGCATCCACATAGATATCAATCGTACTACATAATGTATATATTTGAATTGGACAAAGAATCGCTGGAAACTGACCACTCGGGGGTTTTTGAGGATGCTGAATTCAATGCCGTCATCGAAAGTCACCGGGGATGTACTGGTGAGGCTGAACCCATGTACAAAAGGGGATGAATTATGGTAAAAATGTCAGATGTCCAAAAATCGTGGGATAATGACTATTCGGGGGTTTTTGAGGATGCTAAATTCAATGGCGTCATCTAGAGTCACCGGGGATGAACCGAATATGACTCTACGTAAGTACCAAAGGGATGATTTGGGGTAAAAAAGTCAAAAGTCAAAAAATTACTAGAAAATAACCACTCGGGGGATTTTGGTAAGGCGGAATTTAATGCCGTCAACGAAAGTTGCCGGAGATGCACTGGTATGGTTCCCCACGAATACCAAGGGGGTGAATTGGGGTGAAAACGTCTAAAGTAAAAAAATCGCTGCAACATAACCACTCGGGGGTTTTTGAGGATGCTGAATTCAATGCCGCCATCGAAAGTCACCGGGGATGGAAAGATGAGACTCTACGTGAGTGCCAAAGGGATGATTTGGGGTAGAAATCTCAAAAGTAAAAAAAAATACTAGAAAATAAAAACTCGGGGAATTTTGATGAGGCGGAATTCAATGCCGCCACCGAAAGTCACCGGGAATGCATTGGTGTGGTTCCACGCGAGTACGAAAGGGGTGAATTGGGGTGAAAATGTCAAATGCCTAAGAATCGCGGGAAAATGACCGTTCGAGGGTTTCTGAGGAAGCTAAATTCAATGACGTCATCTAGAGTGACCGAGGATGGACGGTTGTGACTCTACGTTAGTACCAAAGGGATGATTTGGGGTAAAAAAGTCAAAAGTCAAAAAATTACTAGAAAATAACCACTCGGGGCATTTTGGTAAGGCGGAATTTAATGCCGTCGCCGAAAGTCGCCGGGTATGCACTGGTATGGTTCCCCACGAATACCAAGGGGGTGAATTGGGGTGAAAACGTCTAAAGTAAAAAAATCGCTGCAACATAACCACTCGGGGGTTTTTGAGGATGCTGAATTCAATGCCGCCATCGAAAGTCACCGGGGATGGACAGGTGAGACTATACGTGAGTGCCAAAGGGATGATTTGGGGTAGAAATCTCAAAAGTAAAAAAAAATACTAGAAAATAAAAACTCGGGGAATTTTGATGAGGCGGAATTCAATGCCGCCACCGAAAGTCACCGGGAATGCATTGGTGTGGTTCCTCGCGAGTGCCAAAGGGATGAATTGGGCTGAAAATGTCAAATGCCTAAGAATCGCGGGAAAATGACCGTTCGAGGATTTCTGAGGATGCTAAATTCAATGACGTCATCTAGAGTCACCGAGAATGGACGGTTTTGACTCTACGTTAGTACCAAAGGGATGATTTGGAGTAAAAAAGACAAAAGCCAAAAAATTACTAGAAAATAACCACACGGGGATTTTGGTAAGGCGGAATTTAATGCCGTCACCGAATGTCGCCGGGGATGCACTAGTATGGTTCCACGCGCGTACCAAAGGGGTGAATTGGAGTGAAAAAGTCAAATTTCAAAAAATCGCTGGAACATAACCACTCGGGGGTTTTTGAGGATGCTGAATTCAATACCGTCATCGAAAGAGACCAGGGATGGACGGGTGTGGGCTCTACGGGAGTAGCAAAGGGATAATTGGGGTAAAAAGGTCAGAGGCCAAGGGATCGTTATAAAATCATCACTCGGGGTTTTTAATAATGCTGAGTCTAATCCTAGCACCGAAGTTGGCCATGCGCAATCCGAGATGGGACTGCGGGTGTCGCTGTGGGCGAATTTAGGTAAAACTAGCCAGAATCTAAAATATTGCCCAAACATGGGCATTCGAAGATTTTCGAAGCTCCTAGTCCTACGTCATGAAAATTCGCCGGGCATGTACGGGCTTACCAAGGGGTGATTTGGGGTAATATATCCCATTAACAATAAATCTCCCAAAATTGGCATGTTTCCAACTATGCAACATAACCAACAGAAAGAGTCGGGTTCGTGACCTTGTCTTGGACAGAAGTTATGCTACATCTATCTACAGAAATGTTTGTGATATGAAAATATAAACAGGCGTCACACCGATAGCAGTTCTAGTACGTTTGTTTACGTCATGTCTGTCAAAGTAATCTTTATAACTTGGAGCAGTGTTTCAATGCAGCCTGTCCATGTGCTTTAAGCATTTTAAAAACTATGTGCTTGAACGATTCAACTTGAAAAGATAACTGTTTGTCCCAAATTGATATTTTTATAAAAATAAATGTATTTATTTAATTTTTTTTTAAATGTATTATGTCTACCTAATTGTCATATATTTTCTTTCCATTTTTACTTAGAATATCTAAACATTTATGTTTGTTTTCTCATTCTTCATCGGGTAATTAATTTTCTTCTCTTTTCGTGTTATTTTCTTTTGTTCTCTTAAAAAGGATGTTATCGTTAGCGAGGGCAGCGGAATGACTCTTCAGCCATCAGTTGATGTAAAACTTCTACTATAACCGTAAATTGAAAAAAAAAAACTATAAATAAGTAGACCTTATATTTGTTCAACCTTTATACAACTTAGAATAAACGACAAAAAAGGGAAATTTTTGACCCACATCATTTCATCGACTTATCTTTATCAGCTTATATATCCAGAAAACTTATTATGCCAATATCTACAAATTCCAAGCTTAATCTTTAACTGCCGTCATCGTGCCTGAGCATCAGCAACGGGTTATCCGAAGAAGACAGTGATTCAGGTGCTGTATCTAATGACCAACTTTTATAAGGCATCAAAGAGAATAGGGGAATTGTGCAACAGGGTGAAGAAGTAATTGAGCAAAAGGTCATGATACCGAATCTCAATGAAGTCCATCAGACGATGAAGTTGATTTCGAAAAACTGCAACCTCCAGAAATTTACAAATTTTTGTATTTGTATAGATAAATTGTTATAAACAATGTAGAATTTGTCCAGCAACAAAAAATAGAAAGACTAGTTACACTTTGTAAGCTGTCTTTGTACAGCCAATATGTCTAGAATGTTCTGAGCTGCTGTGTAAATACTGCTGTCAAAATTGAGTTATTATTTGTAATGCCAGTTTCCATAAATAAAGCTTGTCAAATGTTATCTTGTATATAAAGTTAAGTGTGTACAATCAGTGAACAAGAATTAATTAGTGTATGTTAATTATCGTGCGATTATAAGTCTTTTTAGCTAAACTGCGCTAAAATCTGTAGGTTTTATTTACTACAGTTTTCAATTAGTAAATAAAATATGACTGCTCTCATAAAACTACGTTTACCCTACTAGTCCCATTGCAATCGGAATATTCAAAAACAATTTTTATAAAGTAAATGCAAGATAAATTGTTAAACCACACAATAAGTCACACTTAGACATTTCGTGCCTCTGATGTAATCGGCAGCAGTAATGTGACAGAAATTCCAGCACGGTAGTTGAAGGTTAATAAATACTGAATCATCTTCCGTTAATCTCTGTATTGTATACATGAACCTAAATAACATCTGTGCGAGTGTTGTCAGCTTATATTGTCTGGTGATATCAGGCTGTCTGGTGTAAACAAACATAGGTCCAAGCCAAACAAAGATAAAGGCTCGCACTTGACAAGTACTCTCGTGGACGAAGGCTCGGAAAACTGACTTTCTGCATTCTATCTTTTCCATCCCTTTCTCTCATTTACATACGGCGTAAACGTAAATAATTTATGGTATCTTCCCAACGTCAAAATGGTCGTATAAAGACGGAAACATTTGTTTCTATACTCGACTTTAGCCGCTGGTAGTCAATATTTTATTTTATTAATATGTTTATTGAATACATTGGTATTAACCTTTAGTAAATATATATGGAGTAGGCCATATTAGGTGTTACATCAGTTGATACATGTGTTGCAGACTAGTGTTACCATGTTTGCAATGTTACGAAATTGTAAGAATGTACAGCAAATAATAGTCACTTTTAGATTCTTAAAATCTGATAGAGATGCTATGACAATTAATTTGAAAAGCAAGTTAAGTTAAAAAATAAATACTTTATCCATCCTATAGTATCTAAGAGCACCAAGGGAAAAGAACGAGATGCATTGACCGGAACATTAAGATAAGTTTGGTCAAGTAAACAAACGCGTCAGAATGGCTTTCGGAGTGTCGGCTGTTTATGTTTCCATAGCAAAATTGTGTCTGTAAATACATAGCATAGTACTCTCCAAGATAAGGTCGCGAATCCACAGCTGTATGTCCTAAAATAGCATGTTTACAAATTCCTGAAGTACTTACATCGAGGACTCTAATGAAACACTTGGCAACAATATCTCAACTTTTCCAAATGAATGACCAAGGTATTAAAGAGCTAGCGTTATTTATAGGCCATACTACATCATTTTTATCAATAATAACATTATATATTTTTTTTTCATCCAAATACTCAAAAATAGTTTGAAAGATATAAATAATGTAGATAGGAAAAAACACGTGGATATATACACACATTCTATGACCATAAGGGCAAAACATTTTAAGTACTTATTTAAGGATACATGTATCATAGGTGTTAATAAGCCAATTAAACTAGAGATCAGTTCAGGCGGTTTAAGCAATATAAATAAATAAATATTGGTGGTAAATATTTAAAATTCTTTATTTCTACATCTCTGAAGATTATATGTAAGGATATAGTTCTTCCCAATGTGTATTGCAGTGTAGCAAGGAATCAAAACGTTTTCAGAAAGCAATGTAATAAATCTATTATGTTTATCCTCGATATTCTAGTCCCAAGAGTAACTTTAACATCTATGGGATTTTCACTCACTTTAGAGTTGCATGAAAAACTGGTTCAAGTATGGTGATCATTGGTACGGAAACAAATACAGTAGTGCATGGATAGTTCGAGGTAGATGGCACCGAGACACCGTCGGATTACCGAAAACTTGGATTACATGGAAAAAGCTTCCTGTACACTAGAAAAAAAACAGGAGTTCTAATGAACCCTAATACTATAATTAAGAATGCACAAAATACGTATGTCGAACTTTATTGATTACAGTACATACATAAATTAATGTTGCTTGGCTCTCCAAGACCACTGTACTGAATCTTGCTTGCAAGGATACTATACGATATGAATACCATACTAAGTATCGGCAATTATAGCTAGAAAATAGCCGATGCCCGTTGTAAACTTTATCAGGACGCCCAATGTTTCGATCGTAGATAGTCTTTTTGTTCGCCTACCATAAAAATAAAACGAGATTATCAGTAAAATATCAGCAAATCTGAAGTATAGTGAAAAATTACCGTGATCATCGGTAGTAAATATTTATGATTATCAACGTCTAAAGATTGACTACAAAACGTTTTATAAGCACTTGGTTAGGGTTGCTTAACTGAAGTAATTTTCTATCAACGAAGAATAGAGAATATTCAAATTGAAATATTAAGTTTGTAATTAGGAGTTATTTATTAACTGGTATTGCTAGTGATTGGATTCGTAAAATATATAACTAAGGAGACAGTTTTGAGAAGTGATTGAGTATTAGCAGACTTTGTCTTGAGATCAGACACAGCCGAACGAACTAAAATCATTCTGATACTAACTATAAAAATGTATGTAACATGTCGACCGAAGAACGGAGAGATTTTTTAAAGTGAAAAAAATCTACAAAACAGTTATTATCATTTACGTCTTGTTTTTTTTTAACAAGAAATACCATCATAGTGACTAATTTCATTCGGTCACTCTGCATAACGCTATTTTACAGCTAGTTTTTGAAGACGGGTTCCTCAGCTATATTCGCCAAACTATTTGTAATTTTGTTCACCATAATAATAATAATAAATCAAATTGTAGATATGCGAGCCAGGAGGGATACGGTTAAAGATAGAATTAAAGAAGAAGATTAAAATATATTTAAATCTTATCAGATATATTTTCAGGTGCATTCAACGTGTCTTGATGAAAGTAACATCACAATCAAGGTGAAATGTCATCCTTTCGGAAAATATCTAAGGGAGGATTAAATAAATTTTTTAACCTGCCAACAACGACTACCAGGAAAATTTAATGAATGTAGTTAAAGAAGAACTTTTAGAAAAAATAGGTCTTTACTCAAACACAATTGTACCTATAACAACCTATGACAAATCAAATATGATGGATAAATAAAATAGATGTATTACATTGCTTACCGAAATCGTTTTTCACCGTGATGCCTACAATGCAATATACATTGGGAATAACTATATCCTTACATACATTCTTTAGAGATGTAGAATTAAAGAAGTTTAAATATTTACCATTGCTTACACCACCTGAACTGCTCTCTAGTTTTATTGGCAGAAAACCACCTATGATACATGAAGCCTTATATAAATACTTAAAATGTTTTGCCCTTATCTTGATAAAATATTTATACTGATTGGTATTGGCACTAAAATGTCACATCTTCGTGAAAATTTTACTACTTGTTAGAATACTATATGCGCCCTTATAAAGCATATACTCACAGAAAAATAAAACAGTTTTTTGGTTACATTTGGCTGTCGTAAGTACAGAAATACTATTATTTCAATGTTTAATTTTTTTACCCGAAAATGGTAATTTGTGCTCGTTTGAACCTATAAAATATGGACGTGTTCGATGGGCCTACGTGAACAAGAAATTAACATTAGATGAGATTCGACCAAATAAAAGCCTTCTTTTATTTACAATGTACAATATAGTTAGATTTTTCTGGTTACCTACCTGAGGTAAGGGTGATACAATATTTGTTGTTTTTCTACTATAGGGCTAACTTTTAAAACTTACTGTAAATAAACTTTATGCCAACCCTTTACTTATCCTTTAATATTTTTTTACAAGCAGTAAAAACTTAAAATTGAAATTTTCATTATTTTTAATACACTGAAGAAGAAATGTTGAAGAAAATTCGATGTATTAGTCTAAACATTCTGCAAAATCGTTCTTAAACTGCAAAAACTCTTAAAAGATTGTAACACGAAAGAAATAGAATTTAAAAATTGTGGCAGAAAGCTGAATGAGATAAAATAAATTAAATGAGAATAAATGTACTTTCGTAAAGTAAAGGATATAAGAGAAGTTAGTGTACTTAGTCTAAGACTGATAATTAAATGAGAAATTCAGAAGAAAAAAGTTGAATTCGTACTCGGCCTTTATCCCGTGCAGTACACGCCTGGAAATCTAGATTGAATATTGCTAAAGATGAAACCGTTCATTTAGTTGCAGATCTGTTGAGGGTTTTGAAAACATGTAACCAATCTAGAGAATCGATGGATACCTGTCTACACCTAACCTGCTGATTCACAAAACAATCGTCTACTTGCACTCCTGTAGTTTTTCCCTGGAGAACTATTCCTAATATTCGACAGAGCACTGAACACCTTCAATGGGGTGGGGAAATTTTTAAATAGCAAGGATTAAAATAGGTGGATTTATTAATTTTAATTTTTTCCAATGACCTGGAAGAATGACACGAAGAACGCGACCCGTAAGGCATAGGTTTAGCAAGTGCCTCCTTTTTTTATCAAAACATACGTCAAAGAGAGTAATATCTTTTATAAGACAGTGGCGTGTGTACTAGCCTAAATAAAGAAATGAATTAAATTTAGGGTTTAAATTTATTTGTGGATATTTGTTTTTATTACAAACAATAAATTTGTTAAGTTTCATTTCGTTAATTCATATTTAAAAAAAACGAATAATAGAATTTTAACAATCAGTGTGACAATTTCTAAGACAACTTAAGACAACTATGTACTATTGTAGCTGAAACGAAACAGATTGTAAAGAGACGTCCCGTGTGGTTGTATGTTGAAATTAGAGGGAGAAATGGCGGTATAAATGTCGCATTGTAACACGTGACCAAGTAGCGCCTGGGATAGAACCCGTCATGTACGTGTTTGTGTAATGTTTATTTTCGATCTCTGAAAGGATGACCACATCATTCAGTTTTATCAGATTTAATCTTGTGACAGGGACCATTATAGTTACTTCATGATAGTATCTGTTTACTTCAGCTAGTTCATTCCCTCCAAAGGATAAAAATACCAAAATAAAATCTTATTTGGTTGAATGTTTCACTATACAAGTCATAATATTCTACCTCTATTTTACCTTCTCTTCTCGCAATTAGGTCTATACTTCAATTCATCATTTGCTACTCCCATAGAGGATCACCCGTATATCCCCATTGACGATCGATAACGGTAAAAGGCTCAGCACCATTAAAACTCCCCGAGTGATCATTATATTTTTTTTTTGCCTTCTGACAATTTTACCCCAAATTAGCAATTTTCTACTCTCGTAGAGCAACACCCGAAAATCCCTGTTTAATAATGTAGACAGTATTGGACTCAGCACCCTCCAAAACACTACGATTGATCATTTTCTAGTTTTTTTTTTTTTGCCTTCTCACAATTATACCCCCAATTCATCATTTTCTACTCTCATAGAGGGTCACCCGTGTATCCTCATTGACGTTCGATTATGGTAAACGACTCAGCACCATTAAAGCCCACCCGAATGATCATTTTCAATTGTTTTTTGCCTTCTGACAATTTTACCCTAATTTTCCCCTTTTCTACTCCCTTAAAGCCACACCAGTGCATTCCCGATTAATATGGAAGACGGTATTGGACTCACCAACCTAAAAAACACTACGTTTGATCATACTCTAGCTTTGTCTTGCCTTTTCAGATTTATACTCCAATTCATCATTTGCTACTCCCATAGAGGATCATCTATGTATCCCCATTGGCTTTCGATAACGGTAAAAGACTCAGCACCTTTAAAACACCCGAGTGATCATTTTCCATTGTTTTTTTGCCTTCTGAAAATTTTACCCCAATTCATCCCCTTTCTACTCCCGTAGAGCCACACCCGTGCATCCCATTATAATATTGAAGGCGGTATTCTACTCAGAACCCTCCAAAACAATACGATTTATCATATTCTAGCTTTGTTTTGCCATGTCACAATTAATTATACTCCATTTCATCATTTGCTACTCCCATAGAGGGTCACCCGCGTATCCCCATTGACGTTCGATAACGGTGAAAGACTCAGTACCATTAAAACCCACCCGAATGATCATTTTCAATTGTTTTTTTGCCTTCTGACATTTGTACCACAATTCTACCCGTTTTCTACTCCCGTAAGCTACATCCGTGCATTCCCGATTAATATTTAAGACGGTATTGGACTCAGCTACCTCCAAAACACTACGATTGATCATATTCTAGCTTTGTTTTGCCTTATCACATTTATACTCCAATTCATCATTTGCTAATCCCATAGAGAATCACCTGTGTATCCCCATTACGTTCGATAACGGTAAAAGACTCAGCACCATTAAAACCCTCCGACTGATCATTTTCTAGTTTTTTTTTGCCTTTTGTCATTTTGACCCCAAGTCAAAATCCTCCTTTATAACTCCTATAGAGCCCCACCCGTTTATCCCCGTTTAATTTTGTTCACAGTAGTGGACTCAGCATCCTTAAAAACATCCCAATTGATTATTTCCTAGCTTTTTTTTTTGTTTCGATATTTTACCCTAATTGATCTTTTGCTACTCCTGTAGAGGCACACACTTGTATTCCCGTCAGCTTTCGATAGTTGTACACGTTTATGAAAACTAACAATCAGGACTTATGTGAGTTGAGTAAATAATTGGCCAGCTGAAATGAAGAAGGGCCATACTAATGTTTGTGTTTTTACCGTGATTACACACACGTGTCTTAGAGTCTAAACATTTGACTAGTCAGATAGTAAGTAGCACCATAGTGGCAACACTGTTGGTTCTCGTATCGTTAGTAGCGTGGGAATAATATACACACCGGCTGCCATATTGTTATTAGACTGAACGAAAATATACATTGACTGCCATATTGATGCCTAAATGAAATGCTGCCATATTGATAGTACTTCAGTCAATTTTGTATTTTTAAGATTTTATAAAATTAAAGTACATGGAGTAGTATTATGCTTATTAGAAATAAATTATACACGACGAAAAACATTTACTCCATTTAATGTATATATATATATATATATATATATATATATATATATATATATATATATATATATATATACATTAATGTCTGAATGTGTGTGTGTATGTATGTAGCCCTATCTATGTATGAGTCTTATGCGTTACTAAACCACTGATCCGATCGGTATGAAACTTTGGGAAATTGTTGAGTACATTCCTGGCCAGGACTCTATCGACATCACAATTTTCTCCAACATGTAGTTTTTAGCTGTCAAAATAGCATACAATATTACTTTCTTCCTTATCTTATCTCAAAACATTACATTGAATTCAATCCAAATTTGGTTGCTAGGCAACACTCAAAAATCTATAATAATGTTCCAACAGCTTTCAAACAACATACAAAAAATATGTTTATCCGAATTACTTCAATAAAATAAATAACATTTATCCGAGAACTTTTACTCTCGCACGTTTCTCGACAGACTACTACAACTTCAGCTATTATAATGTTAATAAAATACTAAATTCATTTTAGCTAACTATAACACGCCATTCGTTGACTTCTAGGCGATAAGAAGTTCGCCGGGTCCACTACGACTAAATGTAGCCTATTTTATTTTATTTACCCTGTCTCACCTACCGTATTAACGGTTAGAGCGGTGGACTATAGCTTTGACGGTTCAATTGTAAATTGTGTCATTACAGTGTAACCTAGAAATCAATAGTCTAAATAAACATTCATTCTTATCAGAGAAAAAAGCGGGTTATAATATATATGCATGTAGATTATATAGTAGGTTTGTGAGTACGTTTGCATGGCAGTAGTTAAGGTCGGCTTCTGACTTTCCAGCACTTTACTTTAGTTAAACTATAGACAAGACTAATTACGCCTTAGATTACATTGTTAGTCTCTTTTCACGTGAATCATCTCTTGAATATTCATATAACTGCTTTCCAAACCAACACCTCAATACAAAAAAATATTGCTGATATATAATTTAGGAACAGATATTATTAATTATTTATAACATAGAAGTTTGTAAAGCATGATTAGAAACAAACAAGAACAAAGGGGTCATAACTGCCAACATATGTGAATGCTGTATGTATTTCTCGATTTTATTGGAATTCCTGTATGTAATAGCACTGTGTTTGTGGGATAGAATTTCACGTTCCGTAAGCGATGATCACGTGTATTGGATTCCCTCTCGTGTACATTCTTCGTGAGTTAGGGAGTTATGTAGGGGTTGTAAATCTATCCCGACAAAAATATTCTAGAAATGAGAAAAATTTTAAAACAGAAATTTTAAAAAAAAGTCGTAAAATATACAAGCAATTCCCAGCAGTCAATGTGTATTAAGCATTCTAAAGAAAACTTATTCAACAAAATATTTTATATTCTATCGTATAATGTAAGCTTTTTACTGCATTCACTTAGTCCTCATTCGATTTAACTTTTATTTGAAGCAACACAAAATTTGCGCACTGTTCTTCACGTTTTGGGAAACGTATCGATTTAACGTTTGAACACAATTTAGAAGTGTGAGTTATGAGCGCGATAGAAAGTTTGGTGACCCACTGATAACAGTTTCTCTGGTAGAGTGGGAGAGATAAGTATGACACAACGTAACGCCTCCTACAGTACGCCTACGTACCGAGCGAAAAACATTTTCCAGTCGCTAATAACTGGCTGAGTGAGGTCAGTACATACCAAGGCCAAGTTTCCAAACGGTGGATTGTGTTTTAGGCCTTATTAAAATAAAAATGCTTCCAAAATCACTCTTCTTGCTGAAGGTAAAGTTTATCTTACAGCTACTACTTCGCTTAATATGTTGTTAGAATGACCCTTATATAATTCTGTACGCGTCATAACAAGTACATATATATATATATATATATATACAATCACTTATCTTTGCCAATACGTTGGGCGTCAAATTATAACTTAACTTTTGTTATAATTAAATTTTTATTTTTAAATGTTATTTATTTACCTTAACTATTAATGTCACACCTTTAGGTTATAAAAGAATTAACAATCGAATCAATTTTTAAACATCACTTGCATTTATTTTCTTCAATTAACTCTACACATTATTCCAAAATTATATTAATATTGTGCAGTGACAGGCTTGATAACTTAACTAAATTTCAATAATACAAGGTGGACTTCTGAGGCTTTAGATTCTAATGGAATAACAAAAAAACAGTATTAAAATTTTATTCTTGCTCTCCGGGTTGCTATTACGGGAACTTTGCTTTTAAATTTGAAATGGTGACTAGAATAATTTTTATAAATTTTGATGAACTTAAAATTTGTTTTAAACTAAAAGATAGATGTCTGTTGACTAAACTTATTTTCAAATATACTTATTGTTCTGAAGAGTCCCTGGAATCCTGGCCTGTTCACTTCCGCGCTAACACTTGATACAAAAAAAACTTATTTTATAAAAAACTTTTACGTCGCACTTTACGAAATTTTACTTATAAAAAAAAACTTTACTTAATTTACCAAAATTCTCCCTTTACAACACTTCGGTCCTGGTCCCCACCAACCGCCCTGCGTTTATTCGAGATGCTCTTCAAAACTCCTCTCAACTCCCGGTCATTTAGTTTTTATCAATTCCCTAATCTCTCCCACTACCACCAATACCTTCTTTGTCAGTTTCCCACAGTTTTACAATTAGCTAAACCTAACGGTACACGGTTAATTCCCCAGGCTATATTGACCGCTGGATTTCCCACCTTAACAGGCTTTGGACCTTTGTCTATTGTCTAATTTGCCGGACTCCACTTATAACTTTCCTGGAACGAATAACGACCTGCTTTGGTACCTGCTTTGTCCGCACTAGAAAAACTATTTGTATCTTTCTTTGCTAAATCCTACAGATGATTTATTTTAGTACTAACTTAATTTAATCTAAATCCTCGTACTTTATGTTATTATATATATATATATATATATATATATATATATATATATATATATATATATATATACATATATATATATATATATATATATATATATATATATATATATATATATATATATATATATTGAAACAAGATAGGTTATTCAAATACAAGAATATTTATTAATTTATATCCAAAGCTTTTCGTTTGTAAACAGTACCATTAGGAATGAAAATTACAATAATTATATATATATATATATATATATATATATATATATATATATATATATATATCACTTATACTATAAAGTACTTACAAGAATCTTACTTGGTATAAGTTCGAGTAAACTCTCGAAGACTAATTATGGTGTTTTCATTGTCGAACAACAACTGAAACTGAGAAATGGATTACCACACACCTGGCAATCTACCACAAGTACTCAAATTCAGTTGATGCTCGACAATGAAGACATCATAGTTAGTCTTTCAAAGTCAACTCACATTTATACCAAGTAAGAGTTTTCTTTAGATACATTATAGGTTAAGTGATAATTGAAACAGATGAGTAAATACAAGAAAACAGTGTTGCAAAATTATTATATATATGGGAGTAATGTAAGGGTTATCAATTTAAATGAATAAAAAACCAACCTAATGATTTTAATTTCTTGAAACCTTTTTTCAAATGCATTACACTCTTCGTATTTAGAGCAAAGTATAATGATATAATTCATCGTTTCTTAGAAACTCTAAGACGTCTTCAGCGTAGACAGGAAAGACCTATATCGGGAAGGTCTACATCGGGTAGAGACCCCTCTGCTTGTCATTACATAAATTCCACAGTTCTCAACACCTAAGGGTGAGTAGAAGGTCAGATACGTAAATAAAACGATTGTTTCGAAACGCATCAGAACGTAAGTCCAGAGTACTGACCTATGACAAAGCAAAATGCTAGGGATGGAAGAAATTTTTAACACTTCAAAGGTATCTGTAAAACCGAACAACAACGGAAAAAATTACAAAACATTTCATGAAAGCTGAAAATTGTTAAACTGACTTTAAAAGAGGCAGAAGCTAACAAAATAGTTTAAAGCATGCTACTCATTTTGCGTCTTAAATCCAGGAAACTCAAAGTTCTATTTCCGTGTTCAAACCTGAAGAAGGAATATTAACACTTCGTCACACAAAGATATGTTTACAACTTAGTCTTTTGTCTCTTCGCCATTCCTCTTCATACAAACACTTCCTGTATACTTGAGATATTTCGGTTTAGGCTGTCTTGAAGCTTTATCTTAATAAAACGCTTTCAAAATCTATTTCAACAATGAATTCACAGCCGCTTCCAAACAAGACAACTAAACGTAGATACGGTCTCGCCCTTTATCTTTTGGTTGCGCTTGATTTAACATTAACCCGGTAACATTTGAGGCAAGCAGGCTATGCGCCAGGTTAGAAGTCGCGATACCTTGTTTCTGAAATGTTAATCTTCAGAATACATTTCACTAATAAGCTTTTTCATTCATTTTACTGTATAAGCAGTAGCTTTTTCTATCGTTTTTCTGTCTTGATTGTGCAAATAAAACAGCGTCCGTACACGTGCGCTATTATACAATGAGATAATCTCTAATAAGAAATCAACCCTAATTAGGAAAAGTAAGAACATTATTACCTAAGGGAAGTTATAAGTAAAACAAACCAACAAGACGGTTGGAGCTGAGCAAAGCAAACCACAACTGTATACTTATCTTGAACAATCTGTATACACAAAATGGAGCCAAGAATATGGAACATGAATGAGATAAGAAAAAGCTAGTACATTGTTCAAAACCTTGAAATGCTTATTAACGCAAATATCTTACTACAGTCCTACCTAAGAAAATCAAATTTCTCAAGAATTATTTGTTTCCGGTTCTGCTATACTGAATGAAAGCAATTATTATCTGAATAGTCTTTCGACCTAATGGACCCTCTTTACCCCATGGGGGCTTTCGACCTAATGGACCTGGGCTCTTTAGCCCATGGGGGCTTTCGACCTAATTGACCCTCTTTACCCCATGGGGTTTTTCGTCCTAATGGACCCGGGCTCTTTACCCCATGGGGGCTTTCGACCTAATGGACCCTCTTTACCCCATGGGGGCTTTCGACCTAATGGACCCGGGTTCTTTATCCCATGGGGCTTTCGATATAATAGACCCTCTTTACCCCATGGGGGCTTTCGACCTAATGGACCCTCTTTACTCCATGGGGGCTTTCGACCTAATGGACCCTCTTTACCCCATTTGGGCTTTCGACCTAATGGACCCGGGCTCTTTACCCCATGGGGGCTTTCGACCTAATGGACCCGGACTCTTAACCCCATGGGGGCTTTCACCTGGATCCAAACTACTGAATAGACTGAGGGGATTATCTATGTCGAACAAACTTAATGTCACATGTCACAATAAATCCCGCCTCAATTCTCACCTGCATAGTTCCCAGGCGAATTATATCGATTGTCTTTATACCATAGGTATCATTGGCCTTTATTCCAAAAGTATGTATCGAGGGGTGTACATACCTATGGTACCCGTATGTAAGACTTCAAAGGCCTAGACTGGTCACCGGGCTGCCAATGGGACGAGACGAGTCTCCAACCAGTAGACTAAGTTTCGAACGCTCTACCACTGTAAGCGGAACTTGATCAACCCTCGCATAGCCATATTAGAGTACCGGGCTTTTATAGTGGGGACTTGGGCCTAGATAGGAAACACTACAACCAATAGTCATCAAACTGCCTAAAAGTTCTCAAGGACTAACCAGAAAAAACCACTAAACAGAAACTCGAATAAATAAAAGTGAATATCTTTTAACAATCCCAATAGTATTTTGGACCGACCGTATCAACAACAAGTAATTCATAATACGTTATTTGAGTAAGAGGAGAGAGAGAAAGAGAGAGAGAGAGAGAGAGAGAGAGAGAGGGAGGGAGAGAGAGAAGGGGAGAGAGGGGGAGGTGAGAGAGGGGAGAGAGATAAATGATGGACAATAGAAGAAGCAAGAGCAACTAGGTTATCTTTCTATAAGTCGGGTTTGTATATTTCTTACACGACAGCACACACAGTTTGGATAAATCCATAAATTACGTTCCCACGACGCATCGACAACTGACCGAATATAAAAACCAAAGTGCTTTCGCGAGAAGTGAGTTTTAGAACGTAAGGTTTAAATATTCTACATTTTAAAATTAATAACTAAAATTACGAAGTAAAATTTATCGTGGGATAACTGTGGATTTTTTCAGAAAATATTTGAATTTAATATTTAAAACATAACCTTCGTTGCAGTAAAATAATTAAATTTTAGTATTTTATAAATATCTGTTCTCCACTTTATAAACACCTACTAAATGTGTTGTTGAATAAAAAAACATTGTAATAAAATTTGGTATTCATTTAAAAAATATATTTTTTGAAATTTGCATCTTAGAAACATTGCAGCTTGAGGTTCCTTACATGTTCAATAATTACAAATATTTTTAAATATATTTATTTAATTGAGCGAACGTCAAAGTTTTTTTCGCCAACCTATTTTTATTTTATTTCTGAGAATAACGGCTTGACCATTAAAATACACTTAAATGAAGATTATATACATATAAAACATACATTTGACAGTAGTCATTCGTTGATATGTAGAATAATCGATATAATAGCATGTATAATTGTGATAGGAAAACCAAAATAAACATAATAAATTTCAAACTATAATAATGATTAGTGGGTAAAGTAAACTAAAATAAGGAGACAAAGGGGGCAGCTCAATCCTTGTTTAGCTTGTGAGGCAAATAATGAAACTCTCTGGGAACGTTAAAAGCAGAGGGAAAGTTGTTGCATGCATGGAGTAACTGCTCGGACCAACAAAACTTTCAGAAAGTTTAATGTCTCAAGCGCGTGTAGTTTGTATTGTGGTCTTTTCAAAAACATTTCATTGTTTAAAGTTAATCTGTGAGAAATTATTATGATATAACACGTTAGCAAGTAAGTCTGTTAATAGAAATGTAATCTATAACCAGAGCAGGAGAATATTAGACTGTATAGCAAAGAACTGATGTTCGGTGAGTACCAACAGTACCCAACCCACTCCTGCTCAGTAAGCTTTCTCTCAAACTGCTACCTCCCCTTCTATGAGTAGTGTTTGATTAGTGTTTGAGTAGGTAAAAAAATCATTGAGTTCTTAGCGAGTGTAAAATGTACATACTTAAGAAGCAAAATGCAAACACATGATGTATATGTATATATCTACAACAAAACCAATATATACGAATGACGGATTGGATAATTTAGGTATACTTTATTATAAACATTTTAAGTGAAAAAGATAATAATTTAATAATAGCCTAACAACTTAGATCTTGGAATAGTCTATCAACTTGGAATGGGCCTAACCTCTTCCTACTCCTCCTTTCTTCCACACTACGGCTCATTACTACAAACAACCGAGCGATCACAAATATAGGGAATACAAATTACACCGAATAACAAAGAATAAATATACCTCGAGAAGAAAATATAATGAATAATAGGAGTATAAAGAATATAATATATTATTTTAAAGCTATTTGGAACTTTAAGTTTGAAAAATATTGAAATTATCAGGCCTATTAAAGAGAAAATAAGCAATAAAATTTAAAATTATATTAAATCGTTAACGTGGGGATCTTCCCATATAGCTCTTCCAGGTTTTCCTTAAATAATATCACGTGTGCCGCCATTGGTTTTCTGTAAATAGTTGCCTTAGTCAACAAATATTTAGAAAACACTGTTCTAAAGGTAAATGTCGTGTTCTTTGAGCCTAGATTAATCGAGTTCTCAAGAAACGGCTTCCTGTGTTGGCAACTTTACAAAAAACGTTTTACTCTTCAAAAACATTTCAACATCTAACCTCTGATGAACAAAATCTCGTTTCGTCTTCCAGAAAGTAGAGCTTTCTATTGTAAAGTAGATCTTCTCTTCATTACAAAGAATTACATGTACTTCATGTACGTGCGAGAAGACTCAAACCGCTCGTTTTGGTCACCGTCAGTGTTATAAATATATATAGGAGTAAAACAAAATAGTCAAATATAACTTTAGTTAAACCTTCGTTTTAAATGTTGACTGGTGAATTGCGCTCTTGATAATGCTAATATATAAACTGATTAATAGCTTGAAGGGATTATTTTTATAAATACTCTTGCTTATGATACCTGTTTTTATTATTATAAAAATATTTAAAAAGTAAAACGTCATCGTCAAATTATACGTACATAGGTACAATATATATATATATATATATATATATATATATATATATATATATATATATATATATATCGCAATATGTATTCTTGTGTGTTAATAAAGAACTAAGTCAAAATACAAATACAAGAATTATAATTGAATTTACAATTCAAAGCTTTTCGTTGGCTAACAGTACCAACATCATCAGGAATATTAAACAATTCAAAGTAACATTAATTTAATTCGTTCAATAATCCTGATGATGTTGGTACTGTTAGCCAACGAAAAGCCACACATATATATATATATATATATATATATATATATATATATATATATATATATATATATTTATATATACATATATATAGTAGACGCGTCAGGCGTTCGCCAATTAGTAGGCTGTTTTCTGCCTCTATCTCGCTCTCATCTAGGCACAGTGGTCAACAAGACACAGTGGTATAGGCGGACCGATACGTACATCAACGAGACAAACACTAAGTTTTCGAGACCCCCACCATTCTAAATGTCACGTAGGCAACTGAGCATCGCTCATCCAAGTATCTTACCGTATCTCGGGACTGGTACTCACACCCACTTGTTTATTCGACCTACGGCAGTAAAAGACACAGGAATTCTTTGGTGCTACCGGAGTTAAATCAAGGATATTTATGTCAGGTGCATACACACATAGATATTACATTTAATAGTAGAAATCATACTGCTCGCCCTAGCACTCATACTCCAGTATTGTAATATTCGACGAACATTGCTGATGTAGATAAATGCTTTTAACGTCCTTTTAAGACGTCTTTATTTTGAATGCATTACATAACAACTCCAAATTACAAACTAATCCGGCATCATATCTCGCAGGCTTAATACAAAACGCTTTGGAAACTTATTGTTGCTGTATCAATAACGTAGCTAGCAAATTTTAACGTATTTATATGCTCTTAAAGGATTAAGCCTGCACAAGCACAAGATGCAATGTAATCCTTCCAAATCCTCTTGCCATGAACAGATGTATCTCCAATGACAACATAAATATTACTGTACTTTGTTAATTGAAAACAAACAATTACTCTATTTTAACGTACTAGTTACGTTTATTACGTGTTAGTACTAATTACGTATTATTACTAATTATATACGTACAATTATATTCAATAGGTATTTTACAACAATAAAAAACATATAATTAAAGAGAAAGAATTTTTATTCTAGCATAGTCTCAGAGCCGGATAATTAGGCGTGAAGTGAATATCTTTTCATGAAATGTTTCACAAGGTAAAAGAAATACTAAAGACATAAGAAATATTAATGGTTTCCTAACAACATTCCTCCCCCTACTTACAGTTTGTCTGCAAGCTCTAACTGAATGCTGATATAGTCACTATAGTACTACGCATATCCACTAGTTGTCTTATTAATAATATTGTAATATTAGAATATTAGGTAGTTATAATATTACCCACGGTCATGCTACTGCTTTCTATTATTTTTCGTCTCACCAGGTCTGAGAATAAGCTTGGAAAAGAAACAGGAGGATAGGGAATTAGACCGTAAGAGAACAAGGAGTATAAGGAGATATAGCAAACACAGCAAAAGAACAGAAGGTAATGGCTGAATATGAGAACATAAAGTTGGAAACAGACAGGATAAAATAATGAGAGGGACATTGGGAAATAAATCTAAAAGTGCCTAATGCAAGAATGTTGAAATAGACGTAAAGAGGTAAAAACCGGGAAAGGACACAGAAATTTTAAAAAAACAAAACAACGTAGTAATATAAATGGAAAAGAAACAGGAGCATTAGGACTGGGACAGTAAAAAAAGGAGTGTAAGGAGATATAGCAAACACAGCAAAAACAGTGTTGTAATAACTGAAAATAAGAATGCTAAGCTGGAAAGAAACAGGATAAAATAAAGATAGGAAAATTGGCTCATAGATCTAGGAGTACTTGGTGCAAGCGTAGTAAGAATGTTAAAAGAGATGTAAGAGGAAAATACCGGGAAAGAACACAGAAAACAAACGGAGTAATATAAATGACACAAAAAGGAAAAAAACAGTAAAGAAAAATTACCAAGAATAGGAAGAAAAAATAGAAGAAGGATTACCAAAAGAATGAGAAGGACGACTTGGAACTCAAAGAAGATATTTAAAAAAATAACTACACATAGATACAACTGATAAATATTTCTTACTTATTTAATACCTTAATCTGCCTGTGACTTACCACATACCTTGCATCTTTGCTAGGCTATAACCGTCTTCACGTCCCCTTCGTTTAACCACCACCATCCTTTAACATATAAAAATAGAAATTAAAAAAAACATGAAATAACCTTTCTATTTCTCAACATTATAAATTCCATAGCTTATGAAAGTAACATCACTTGAAGTAATAATCTTAAAGAGAATGGTAATCAGCAATATAAAATCCGTAAATTTTAATGTTTCAATCGTACATTCAACAAAAGTAAGGTATCTGAAAATAGCTTTGAAGCGAAACACTCGGAAATTATTGTACATTCAAATTAATTTTACCTTTAAAAGGCTATTGGAAAAGTCTTCTCTCGACATACCTATTATTTAAGAGTATCTGTCGATCCGTATCCACCCTCCACGTGCAAATAACAAACAACTATTTTTTTTGTAAACAATAAAGTTTATAGAATTCGCAACAACACAAAAACGACTGATATTTAAATTCTATATCATCATCGGTGATTCTAACATGAGCATATAACTTTAATAATGAAATGTAATATAACCTATTTTATTTTAACCTTTTAAAATGTTAAAACATTTTAGGCTATGTTCCATTTCTTTATTTAATATTTGTGATAGAATTACTGATGATGACATAATGTCATTGAAACGCGTTTGAGATTAAGGTTTTAGGCTACAATTGTGAGTTGTACATATTTTTTAGTGTTTATAACTTTAATTCACTAGCCATCTCGAATATAGTTTATATATTAGTATGTTACACTTGCTTATAGCAGCAAACATTTTGATTATTGAGGACGGCCATTTTGGGAGATGTGTCCAATTTTCATTGGCAATTGACAGAGGGATAAGTTCTCCGAAAATGGTCATCCTCAATAATAAAAAAAACGTAAGTGCTACTATATTATTGAAGTGTAACAAACTGATATATGCTCAAGTCATTTTAGTGAGCAACTTGTATCTCAAGTGAAGATGAAATCAAATAATAATAAAAAAAGATATTTGTATGAATTAAGGGGAAACGATGTTGTTGTTCTAAGAATTAGGATCAAGTTAAAATTTTTATTGTATCCTAATTTAATTCAGTTATGTATACAAGCATTTAGGCACAACTAACTAATTTCTGCAAGTTTACCAACGAAACGTTAAACTGCACTATTGGTTCAATAAATTTGTTACGATACAAAACTTTCGTTTCTGTTTAAAAAAGCCCATAATCCCTGAGCATAGGTTAGTTTGTATATCCCCAGTATATGTAAATCGAAATCTAGTAAAATAGATTCAATCCTGTTGGATTTCAGTTTGGTCAGGATTCGGGATTAACCGTACGGGAGAGAGATTTACAAACGGTAATGTATTCTACTGAAACTACCGACAGTCGGACAATATAGTGGCTGTAACATTATGCAGTCACCAGTTCTGATTGCGGTGTTATCTGGCTTTACTTGCTACTCGTGCATCCGGCTCTATTAAAGGCCAAATAGTTTACGGTAGCAATGGGTTCCGTCCTATGTATGTATCATTAACAGTTTGCCAACAACTGGAAACAAAATTTACAGACAAGTCATTATACGGCTTGAAGTACATTTTACAGGCAAACATTGACAGACATATTGCGAGAGGTCTTTAAAGTTAAAGTCAAGAGAAGCGAGGGGGCTCTATGCCGAAACTCGTAGTACCACTAAGTAAGAGCTCAAGGGCCGTACTGTAAGGCTTACACTAGTCACTAGCTCCCCTCTGCGACGAAACAGTTTCGCCCGCTTTTTCAGAACAACCGTTTTTCTGATCGACCCGGTTTTTCTTTGAATACCCTTTTGATCGGTACTGAACAGGTATGGCAATCGAAAGCTTATCCCATATCGGTTGGGCTTACCTAAGGGTCGGACCCTCAGACTCCAGTTAATCCTAGTTGGGCTTAAGCCCGAATCGTTGTACCTTAGGAGCAGTGTGGTTGTGCTTTATGAAAAAATAGAAGAGGAACAGAAGTTGTACCAGGAGAGTGTAGCAAGGGAGCACCTAGTCGCTCGACTCTTGTCTCCCTTGCCAAAGAACACAGTCTTAGCCTTACGGTTTGGAAATCTATAGTCCAGTTCCAACCTCAAATTCGTGACTTGTGTCAGAGGTAGCTGCAGACCTGAAGCGAGGCTTGGTGTCGCGCCCTTTGGTACCAGTATGTAAGAGTCTTTTGGTCTTACTATAAACACCTGCATAGTCACTGGCCACCACTGGGACGAGACGAACTCCACCAGTGACAACAGTTCGCCTGCTCTTCCAGAACTACTCAGCACCAGTAGAACCTTCCAACGGCCAAGTTTCAGTACCTCAATACACCGTCTAAATAGCTTGGTCCAGGTAGTGAAATCCGATCTTTATCCACTTTCGGTTGGCCTTACCTAAGAGCCGGACGACTAGGGACTTAGGCCCGGGGGGCATAGCCCACCCCTTTAAAACTTGAAAGCTTCCCCTAAGTAGAAATGAAAAATTCATAAAATCAATTCTAAACCAGAGACGTAATATGCCAATTTCGATTGACGGCCTTTTGTAACAAAACTTTTACTCTCCGATATATAGATTTTAAATTGAAAAAGATACTTCACACATGTAATGTCGCGTGAAAGTAATGTGAAAGGTTTCCGAAAAATAAAGTCCGCGAACGTATATCACGGAACACATTTTGTAGCATCGTCGCCGTTTGTTATTTACCGTGTTGCTATATGGTCGGTGCCAAAACATTTGTGTCTATCAATGGGTCATTACGTTAAAGATTTATGCCAACGGCTGCGTTATCCGAAACTTCCAGATGGGCGATTCATTTTCCTAACAGGTTTTTGTTGAACCTGAACTGAATACTTCAAGACTTATGAAAATAAATCACTTGCTCACTTGTTCTCATCTGGTGCGTCCCTGATATAGTGGTTCAGTTGTTGTTTTCATTGAAATAAATATCAATAATAATGAATGAATGAAACGTAATTTAAAAAATAGAGAATCATATTTCTGATATATTTTATCCATTAACTCAATAATACATTTTGTTTTGAAACGAGATTATGTAACACTCTTAAAAATAAGGTGTTACATATAAATTCATTTACATATTTAATTTTTATTTAATAATTATATCTTCCCAATATAAAAAAAAAAATTTATTTTATTGGTGCACATTGTGAAGCTAGCATAGATAGTAGCACCCCTAGCGGGTAAAAATGTAACATATCGTACGAGTTGGTAGCTCAAGTTAAAAAACTGACATCACCCCATGTGACGTAAGCGTGGTCTGATATCGCCTGATCTGATGGACCAATCACAAAATTCAAAATAATAACCAAGGGTGGGAAATTCCGTTGGCGTGCCCTTGCAGAAGCCCCACTTCTCAGAAAGTCTGCGAACGAGACGCACGTGATGGCATTTTCGGACGTAACTTAGAAATTTACAAGCTTCCAGTATTCAAAATTTAAGATGTCAAGGCCGGTACCAAATTTTATCAACGTAACTAAAGAAGAAGTCAGAAGCGATTATTCATATGTTCCAATAAGTAAAGATTTATATAATTTTGTATAAGAGCGCCGATTCCAGCATCGATGTGCAGTGATTAGTGATTCCAAAAGCCATGGGCAATGTTTAATATGTATTTAAAGTGTTTTACAAGTAATGTGCACAAGCAGGTACGTTTTAGATGATAATAAAGAAAATGTATTTTAATGTTAACTAAGTTGAAGAATTTTTAATTGATAAACGGTTAACACATGAACAGTAGAAATTGTCCCTTGAATATTCATTTCAGAATTAATTTGGAAAACTTAAGTTACTATCTTGTCGATATATATAAATTTTAAAGGTTAATAAGTAATTAAAATGTGTGGAATAATTAGCAGTAATTAAAAGATAATTACTCGACACATTGCTGTCTTTTGTTTTACTGTAATTTGTCACTGATTAATAAATTTTATGACTTTGTATTTTAAAAATTTAAATTCTTATTTCACAACTAACCTAGAACGTTACAACTTTATATTTTCATTTCCCAAGTAACCTAGTTCTAACTTCCGAAAATATCAGAAGATCGTTTACAGAAAGACATTATTATGCCTGGCTGAAACGGAGAACTAGAAGCCCCTGGTAAGTAAGGTTAATTAATTTGTTAATTAGTAATTAACACAGATTTTTAATAAAGCCCTGATAAATACTTACCCCAGGAAAAAAGGCTCAACTGTTACAATTATGGCGTAAATAAGGAAAAGGAAATATCAACTAATTTAGATTGAATATAAGTTAATAAAAGTATACTATTATCTAGGAAAAGAAATATAGAATGCTAAAAGACATTTTGGGGAAATGCCAAGATGTTAGTTGAAGATTGTTCAATTCTTTATCATCTTGTAATGCTCTGAAGTCTTCTATTGTTCGAAAAAAAGACTTTAATGCAGCTCCTGAAAGACGTCTCGCAAAAATATCAAGTATGATTATTGTTTAAGTACATTAAACTGTAAATGATGTGTATATATCAATTCATCTATCCATCTAGAAGTCTATCTATCTATTTATCTATATATCTATATATATATGTATATAAGAACATAAGTCAAAATACAAATACAAGAATTATAATTGGATTTATAATTCAAAGCTTTTCGTTGGCTAACAGTACCAACATCATCAGGAATATTAAACAATTAAAATTAACATATGTGCAAATTAGATCAAATAAATAGCTATGGCAAATCAATTACAATGTTGTTAAACTTTTATTTTGCTGCCCTAACATTACAAACAAACACTGAATATATTATCAAATTTAGATTTTACTTGTATTTGTTCATTTATCAATTCATTATTAGTATTATATTTATGTATTTCTAAAGCTTCATAAATATTCATTCTCAGGCCTTTGTTAATTTCTTTTACAAGTATCATATTATCTATATTAGGAAATAGGTGATTATTATTAATACAATGACTAGCAAAATTTGATTTATAAATTTCGGGCTTTTTATATGCATTAAAATGCTCTTTATATCTATCTTTAAGTTTTTTCTTAGTTTGTCCTATATAAACTTTATTACAATAATCACATTCTAATTTATATACACCGTTTTTTCATGCATATTAATAATATTATTATTATTCATTATATTTATTAATTTATTATTAGTATTATATGCGAATTTTATGTTGCTACCTTTAAACAATTTTGTGATATTTTTTACTTCATTACCAAAAAATGTAAATGAAGTCCATATGATATTTTCATCATTATTTTTGTAAATTAGATTATTATTTTGTTTCTTTAAAATATTATAATTAAGTTTATCAACAGTTTTCTTTTTATGGCCATTCTCAATTGCAATTTGATAGATAATGTTTTTCTCTCTTATTTTGTTTTCATTATTCATAGGTATATTATGTAATCTATATAATAAATTGTATAATGCAGCCATTTTTTGATTATACGGATGGTTAGAATTATTAGGTATAATTTGGTTAGTTTGTGTCGGTTTACGGTATATGTTATATTCAAATTCATTAATATGTCTTATAATTGTTATATCTAGAAAGTTGATCTTATTATTTTTCTCCATTTCATAAGTAAAATTAATATTTTTATTTATCACATTTATTTTATCTAAAATAGTTATTAAGTTTATACCATTATTATTAGATACATATAAACCATCATCTACATATCTAAACCAATAACCGACTTTATCGTTTATTAACGATACTACGGTTATTATCACCATATTATCGTTAATATGGTGATATTATACGGTATCTAACCAATAACCGTCTTTATTAATATACAAGAATACATATACGATATATATATATATATATATATATATATATATATATATATAATACGTTTTCTTGTTTAATAATTTAAAACAACATAGGTTATTCAAATACAAGAGTATTTATTAATTTATATTCAAAGATTTTCGTTGGCAAACAGTACCAACATCATCAGGAATGAAAATTACAATATTAAAATTTTCATTCCTGATGATGTTGGTACTGTTTGCCAACGAAAAGCTTTGGATATAAAATAATAAATTCTTGTATTTGATTAACCTGTGTTGGTTTAAATTATTAAACAAGAAAACGTATTTTATATTTATATATATATACAATATAAAAGTAAAACTTAACAATTTGTCTTATGTCAATGTCCAATATAGTAACTAATGCCTGTGTAAATATGTGAAATTTTAAAACATAACATATCTATAGTAAGGTCAGATATTATTGTTTTTTAAAACATACGTTTGACACTTCTGTTAGTCGTAATTCTTTCACAGAAGCTTCCTAATAGATAAAGTTAGGAATGACATAACATAGCCTATGTGTTAAAGAAATCTGATGTACAAACTAGAAAATTAGCTCATTGTTTGAACTTTCGCGTCTGTTATTGGTAGAGAGAATTTGAATGGATCTGTACAGTTTGTGATTAGCGAATGTGTATTTTCGGCGGTCAAATAGATAAGACATTGCTTATAAACGGAGATTGGTTCTCGTTAATAGCGGCTCTTGCGGGTATAATAATTAAAGTAAGGGTCGAGATTTTTTTTATGCGAGTCATAAAGTTAATATGAAAGGAAAACCATCGTCAGTGCTTGTTTTGATAATTTACATAATTGTCTGAGTAAAGATAGGGATTATAATTTGAAGGCGACATAAGAAAGAAGAGGGCGAAAATATACAAAGGGTTACGGGACAACTCAGCATCGAAGCATTTTATGTCAACTGCCACACCGAACAGTAATATTGCTTCAGTAAAACTGTATTTGTGAACTGAAATTTGTTAAACTTGTATTTAAAGTCTCAAGTAATGTCATGTTAAATTACTTTAATTTTAAACTTTCACAAACATTTTGTGCCCCTTATTAAGTATAAATATCTTTCTCTTATATATATATATATATATATGACATCATCATCATGATGTTGGTACTGTTATCCAACGAAAAGCTTTAAATTTAAATTCAATTATAATTCTTGTATTTGTATTTTACTTAGTTCTTTATATATATATATATATATATATATATATATATATATATATATATATATATATATATATATTTATTTATTTATATATCAGTGTGCATGTGTGTGTGCTTGCTACCCCTCGCGCTTGTTTTTGTTTAACTTGTTACAATGCAAAATTCACATCCTATGCTTTAAACTTTAAGGATATCAAGTATTTTTTACTACTGTAAGACAAACGATTTTCTTATTACTTTAAAACATGCACAATATTATTTTTAATTTAATAATATCTCACAGGTATATGTGAATTAAAACACCTTTCAGATTAAAAAAAATACATACATTGATAAACTAAATATATACATTTGTGTTGTTTTAAATTAACTTTGTTAAAACTACGTAATCTGTGTTTAAGAAGTTTAAAGTTCTAAGGAAAACACAACTCTGATAACTACAAGCTACATTATATATTTCCTTGTTACAAGCAGTAATGTTTTGTCTATGAAATGCTTTTAGTTAAAAACACAAAACTATATCCCTTGGTAAAACTCATCAACACAAGCTACTTATATCTTTTTAAATTAAATAAGAACTTTGGGAAATTTAAACGTTTTGTTTCCGAGTTCGGCCAATGAAGAATGTTCAACACATTTCAACTGTCCCTCGAGTTGGCCCCAATTTAATTAACTTTGATTAAACTGTTTGGTATTGGTTTTATGGAAACACATTATGTTCAAACGTCTTGGTTGTGTGTTTAATTATACTAATTATACTTGATGAATTATACGTGAACAAATTTGATCATATGTGTGCGCAGAGGAAAATATATTCCAGAATATTGAATGATTTACTTACAGATACTACTGATAAATTTTGAAAACACTGAATTAATGTATTGGGCAAACCCAATAATTCTATTGCGATATCCAGCAAGTGATATCTACGTTTTCTGGTTTTAAGTTCACCAAACAACCGTCGTCTATGATGGATAAGGTGAAGTTTGTGAGTAATAGGTGTGATTAAAACCCTGACTATAGGATAGAACAAAGTAGGATTATGAATCTCATTAACAGCGATTTCTCTTTAAAGGAGAGTCGCGGTCAGGAGGAAGTGCATCACACGCTTGAGTGCAAGCGTTGTAAAGCGAACATGTCCCAGTGGGGAACGTGCACAACCAGAGGACGTGCAACTATTAAACACACCACTGGGTAGGGGTGTTAGGAAACCACTCTCTCGTGTAAATCCACGATAATTCTCCACAACCACTTCAACAGTTATGTTACTTTGATCTTTTAGTTCTTACAAAATTAGTTCAGTTTGATTAAACAGATTTTCCAAAAAAACCTCAGTTTCTTTATTTTTCTAGCAACAGTTAAATTTCTTTTGATGTTTACATTTTCCACAAGATCATTAGTATCCTTGTATACTTAGCTTAAATTTCAGTTTCTCTGAAAGCTCAGTTACTCCAACAATTGTTCAGTATTTTCAATTCCTAGTTCTTTAAATAATTGTTCAGTATTTTTAATATCCAGTTCTTCTAACAACAGATAGGTTTCTTTGAACTTTCAGTCGATCTAACAACAGTTCAGTTTCTCAGCTGTTATTCCACCAACTGTTCAGTATTTTTAAAACCCAAATTCCTCAATAGTTCAGTGTTTATAATCTCCAATTTTTTTATTTTTTATCAAGGGTTGAAATGTTTGAATGTTAGTCGATCTAACAACCGTTCATTTCTTTGAAATCTCAAATGTTCCCCCAGTTGTTCAGTATTTTTGAACCCACAATTTTCAAACATTTGCTCAGTTTTTTTATGTCCAGTTTTTCTTACAACAGATCAGTTCTCCGAATGTTCAGTCTGTCTAACGATCGTTCTGTTTCAATGAATGCTTAGTTCTTTCAACAATTGTCGAACTCCTTTGAACAATTATTACGACTCAGATTTTCATTGTCCATGTAGAATTATTACTAAAGAAGATAATTTGGCTTGCCGAAAAATATCTAATATTAAATTAATTTGCCATTGTGTAATTTCTAATTTTTGTATAAGTTATAGCTTGTGGTAGTTAACAAACATCTGGTTAAAACACTAAGTTAAACAATAAATTTGTTAACAACAGCCTAACTTTAGTCATTATGTAACAACACTTCATTTCCCATTACAGAGAAACAGTTAACATCAGTGCGACAGTTTTGTGTCGCAGACTGTTATGTAAGCAATCACGGTTTTACTAAGGACTCCCTTAATCGATCGAATTGCATAAATCGATTACCATGTGCAAACACTGATCAACCATAATAAGACTGCAACTTCCATTAAGGTGTTTACAGTTGGGGATAATTTATAACTAACTGCTCTAAGCACGTAACGTGCGACACTCCAGTCTTACATCGGATTAAAGATTAAAGTCACCCTACCTTAGGGTTTAAAGTGACACAGGATAATAGTCGTCAGTATTATCTGACCCCTTCTCAGAGTGTTCCGTTGATTTGTTAGGAAAATATCCACCATTTTCGAGGAAAATGTGTTTCTAAGATTCAACACCATGTTAGGAGAGTAGTGCCCCAGGTAAATCGTACCAGCTCTTGAGCTACTTCAATCAGGCCACCCTCTCCGACAGAGCCACGATACTAGTTTGGACTACCGCAGCAAGTACCCGGTGGCAATCGAGACAATGTCAGTGTCTGGTTAGTTCAAGCTCTTTGACATAACAATCGATACTACATTGTTAACCCCTGAATTTGTTAAAAAAATCAATTAGCCTCCTATAATCCTTTTAAGCTCCTTTTGGGGTAGTGGAATCTTTAAGAGACACTTTTGACGTAAATACTAGAATTGGATACTCAGTGAATTTATTTTATCTTGAATTAAAAACAAAGCTAATTGGCAAATATAATTTTTTTATTTTACATTTGAATTTATTAATAACTAGTTTATGTACTTTTACAAGATTTTGCATTTTTATGATTTATCTAACCTGAAATTACAATTAACCTTTATATCTTGTTACATATTAATAGTGTAGAATATGTCTCCTTATTAGGTCTAAATTATTATTATCACACACAAATATAAATACACCCTATTCTTTCCTTCTAATATCAAAAAGAATAAATTTCATAATATATTCTATTATTTAATCAGTTTCCATTATCATAAATAACTTTGCATATAATTTTGTTTAATTAAGTTGTATTTCAAATATCTCTATTCTCAATATGTGACCATTTTAAGGTTAATCTATCTAGATACAATAGCCTACGCATTTAATTCAATACAAACTTCATTTAATTCAATATCAGAGTCGTGTTAATATTTCACCATCTTAATTGAGACATCTATCTAGTTACAATAGGTTATGCCTTTTAATACAAACCTCATTGAGTTCACTTATTTCACCAATTATCTGATGTTGTCAATAGATTATTTCTATTCGTTACGTAAGAATAAAGCCATATCTGATTTTTCATGTAAACCTTAAGCGTTACTTCCTATTTCAGACAAGCGGTTGAATGGAAAGTCAATTTAGAATATTTATAGGTTAATTTAGGTAACCTAAGAGAGGTTTACCTCCCATAGGCTATTCAATTTGTATTTAGTTTTGACTTGAAATTAAAATATTTTGAAATAAAGATTTATTAAAAAGAAAAATAGTTTGTTTATATAACCTTCTACTGCAAAAACGTGAAGTATGTTCCAAAAATGGTTGGCTCTTGGGCATTGTCTATTTATATCTTGAAGTTCCTATGTCTTCTCACTGCATGGCGTCTGTGAAATCCTTAAGTCTGGCGTTTAGGCATTTTCTTGGTCAAGATGATGTTATTATGTATATTTTACATTTTCCCAAATAACCTTACACTCCCGTGTAACATCGAAGGACTATTTACTGTTGTATTACAACATTTTTGCTCTTTATCGTCGCTTGATGGTACAACACGACTGCTCATTATGACGGTTGATACACTTCTTCTCTAGCGTTACCTCGACGAAGCACGCTACCTTGTACAAAACCCAAAACCTGTAGGTCATGCTTCCATCTTGGATTTTGTACCAATGGAAACTCAGTTTTCATAGTAATCGTCTTATTATATTTTAATCTCCAAACCATTATATTTGTAATTTTGCTTAACTTATTTCTTCTCGTATTTTATGAACGTCTTTTCTTTAATGCAATGTCTAAATTTATTTTTTTAAGTTTCGCTTTAATAATTTATTTGTCTATATTTCTTAAAATTTATTTAATTTACTGTTCTTCTGTGACATATTCAATTACGACAGCAGCGCTGTTTACTCAGTGTGGCAAGATCTTATAAACAATCTGTCTCTGCGTTTTCCAACCGAGTCAAATATAACTCTATTCTCAATCTAAATTCTAGGCTATACAATTTTATATTACGATTAATTTTATTACATTTTAGTAATTTACAATTTTCCTTACCTAGGCCTGAGTTACTCTCCTTACATTTCGTTTTCTTCTATTAACTATTCTGTATTATATTTGGGTAACATTTATGTAATATTAGTCATTTTGGTCTGGCTCCATTAACCAAAAAATTACGCTCCTATTGGAGCCCGACATTTAGGCTAGCCACACTTAGGTTACAGTTAATATATCTTACGGATAACACTTTGTTCTTTCTACGTGTAAATTAATCTGTCTACTCTTTCTGAGACTATTATATACTCTGTAGTTTATTATAGTCCAAATTTTATTAAAATGCAGCACTTTTGCATGGTTTCTCAAAGTACACTTTTACCGTTCAATTTACACCAATCGATTAGGCTTTGGCTTATTTAGGGTTTTGTTTGCTTATAATGTATTTCAACATCCACAGTTTGTCTAATTTAGTACAAAGTAAATCTATTTATAATTCTTTTTCCTATATTTACTATTTTTTACATCAATAATTTAAAATAATTTTAATATTAGGAACTTTGGCGTGGTTGCGTATTCTGTACTATTACCATATTTCTTGTATCGGCCATTTTGACCGTTGTAAGCTACTGTTTGGAGAAGGGTAGGATGACCTACCCGTCATGAGTAATTTCAATTTTCCACCTTTTTCAAGAACTCCAGATTCATGTTCCTCAGTAAAGTAAGAGCGTTTTGGTTATCCGGATTAAACATAGTGCGCAATTCCTAGTCCTTACACATTTAAACACCACTGACGCGTTATGATCGAAAAAAATCACATATCTCATACATTCAACTGACAAGCTAAACTCTGTATTTTATTCATTAGACCTACAGAGATTAATAGAATTCTAAAAAACCTATATAACAAAAGAAGACCTTTGTAATATATAAGTTTCTTATTTTTTTATTGAAACACCGCAATAACGAGATAAAGGAACGCTATAGCGTTAGTCTATAAAAACGACACAATACAACTTTATGAGCTTGGTAGTGGAGGTGTTTTGGCTAAGTGCGAAGATCCTGGGGCTTTCCAGGTAATGGTAGAGGGTTGGGCTATGAAGCGACCATGAAGTAACCCCTACAAGTCATATTCAGACGTTTAATGGCTACACGATGGATATTGTGGGAGTTTATGGAGACGTAAGTGTTCGGATAAGTTGGCAAATATTACAGATAACCTTTAGTTATCTAAACTCTAAAGTATTTCTTGATAATAACGACACCCATATTTAATAAATAAAACTCATTTTCGATCCAACACACTGAGTGCTACCCTTGAAATGTTACCCTTATCATAAAAGCTGACATTTTGTGGCCCTATTTATTTAATTTATTTTTGGAAATTCTAATATAATGTAATGAGTTACACGTTTCCAAGTTTGTATTAAAAAAATGTGAATACGATGATCTAAATAACAATGGATATTAATTTATTATTTTTTTTATCAAGTCAATTTATAATTGACAGTCCTAATGTAAAATAATTTGTTCAATAGAAATGCGGTCAAACTGGAGAAAGAAATTGTAATGTTATGAAGAGGCACTCAGAGAAATAGAGATGCGTTCAAACTATATATATATATATATATATATATATATATATATATATATATATATATATATATAAATATTCTTGTATTTGAATAACCTATGTTGTTATATATATATATATATATATATGTGTGTACTTTTTGAACACAACGAGCAGCTTAAATTTGTTTGCTTTTACCTTATCATTGTACGAGTGATTTTTGTAAAATATATACATTCAGTCAAATTGAAAGATTTCTACAGACAATATTATAGACCCTAATACTAACGTTAGTAAAAAAAATAATATTTCAAAACTATAATATTTATAGAACTGTAATACTTTAAAAACTACAAATATCATCGCAATAATGAATAAATGAAAACTTAAAAGCACTAAAACGTAATATAACGTATATAAAATGAATAATTGCAGCGGGGTGTCTTGAAGAAGGGTTAGAACTGTTATAGTAGAACGGAATAAACGCACGTAGTGGTAGGCTCTACATTGAAATAGTTTTAATTAAATATGGACTGAATCAGATTCTCTATTCAAGGAAACATGGACTCTACTGGTATGGAGCAATTGTCGATACTCGGTTCTCCATGAATTGAAGTGCTTGTGTTTTCAACTGTTAATATATTTTGCGGTGTAATTTATTGGGGTAAAATAATTATCAACTATGCCTTATTTATGTATTATTTGCTTTGAATAAATTAAATTATTATAGCAAAAGATTATTTTAAGTTATTGTTACTTATGTATTAGTTGCTTTGAATGAATTAAATTATTAAAGCAAAAGGTTATTTTATGTTATTATTATTTATGTATTAGTTGCTTTGAATAAATTAAATCATTAAAGCAAAAGGTTATTTTGTTATTATTATTTATGTATTAGTTGCTTTGAATGAATTAAATTATTAAAGCAAAAGGTTATTTTGTTATTATTATTTATGTATTAGTTGCTTTGAATGAATTAAATTATTAAAGCAAAAGGTTATTTTATGTTATTATTATTTATGAGCAACAGCAAAGATAATTGGAAGCATTTATGATCCGTTGTATGTCACCGCTTGTCTCTCTCTTCTCTCTCTCTCTCTTTCTTTCTTTCTCTTTCTCTCTTTCACTCTCTCTCTCTCTCTCTCTCTCTCTCTCTCTCTCTCTCTCTCTCTCTCTCTCTCTGTTGCTGATTTACTCTCTTACTGACGGGATCAATTTTCTTTCTCTTCTCTCTCTCTTTCTCTCTCTCTTTTCTTTCTCTCTCTATCGATCTATCTCTCTTCTTTACGTCTCTGGCCGAAACCGCTTCATAGGTGAAAAAACACAAAAGTTACAATTTCTCCAGTTAGACAAATTAAAATGGCTTTTACTGAGGTTATAAATTAAGTGTCAACTAAACTTCAAATTTGTAATTTTAAATAAGTCATTACTTTTATCCTATGTTTCTCATGCTTTCATGTATTCCTATTCATAAACCAGGGTAGAACGGTTCGTGTAGCCTATTGCATTAAAACGGACATTTAATTAAAAGGCTTCACCATATGACCAATATGTTAACTAAACTGATTATTAGAGAATATCATGTTGGCGCATATATCTTCAAAGAATTGGTAGACAAATTTTAGAATCGAAATCGGAATTGGAATCGAAAAGTTTAGGTATCGGGCCATCCCTAGTTATTAGTATCTGTGCCTAGGCTCGTTATGGTATCTAAATATAAGTATACTAATTGAAGTAATTCTCTGATGAACGAGTGTGTATTTGATCTCTAGAATTAACTAATTGACCCAATAAAGATTATTATCTGCTATATTGAATAGTTCACCTCAAGTTTCAGGATATAGTAATTATGTTTGAAATACATAAATACTGTGAATGCCACTACGTTTCTCTACGATAATTATAGAATTCAACAATGGCGTCGTTGATAAATACTATATTATATAACGAAATCTTGTTGCTGTTCATGACGAGCTGGTTGTTAATTACTTAATACCCAAAAGGGTATTCAAAAGATATTACTTGCGACCAGACCTTTTGTTAACTAAAGGTTGTTAATTTTTAAGCTTACACTTGGAGGAAACTTTTTGGTCTTACAACTTCCTCAGCCGTCAGACGAGGTAAGTTAACTTCAAGTGTAAGTTAACAATTTAACAATCTTTAGTTAACAAAAAGTCTGGTCGCAAGTAATAGCAAAATCGTAATAACTATATTATATGTTTAATACCCTTATTACTTTTACGTTTAAGTGCAAGTTTGTATCAAATAGAAAAGCGTTTCACTTCTAATTAATTTTAACAGGTTTTGCAGGCCAGTATTAATAATTTTCCTAGTTGTAGAACTCTTTGAATTCTTGAAACACTTTAGGGGTGGATTTCGTTCTGAAATGTTCTGCCTGTAATTACTACACCAATTAAGGACTCAGCCATTTTCTGAACAATGTCTCCGCGCCACAAAGGGAATGTAGCCAGACCTGGACTCTAGCGATATGTAACGCCCTCTTGAGGGAGAGAATGACGCTGTTTTGTTAAAACGCACCTTGTTAGCATTAATGTAATTGCATTAGAAATTCATTGCCTTACATATGTTGTACAAGATTTGTTCCTTCGTCAACGGTCGGTTTCTTCATTCACATTTTATCACATTTGTTGCGGTCCGAGACGTTTTCTGTATCCCAATATCTACTTTACCCTTACGTGGCTGTTTATCATGTCTGCCTTAGTCAAGAAATTAAGCAATCACCTATGGGTTGAAAGTTATGATATATGCTATTTAATTAGTGTACAGAATTTGTGTACACAAGAGCTCCATCTTCATTGACGCAATTAACTAGTCAGCTAGGGATCGAAAACGTACCACCCCTACCGATATGTCCTATTTTGTAATATATTATGATGTATTGTAACATAGAATTACACAATTCTATATTATATGAAGGAACCTTGATTTTATAAGGTGTCAAGTAAAATGAAGATAATCGTTTCTTTAATAAAGGTTTCTCTTGTGACACCACTACGTTTGATTAGTTTTCCAGGTTATCGAGAATTTTTACAAGACAAGTATAATTTTTGTTACAATATCTATACGTCTGAAATTTGAATAATCATTGATAATCAAATGCCGATGATTACAAATTTTAAAATCCCTCAAGTCACAAAGCAATAAATATATCGAAATGAATATTAGTAGTGGAAAATGATTGTTTACTGGTGTATTATTTTCAATTGCTATTTAAGAGACTTCCTTAACATTTGCAAGCTCAGAAACTGCCTGTTCGATTTTCTTGAGCGTTTTAAAATGTTTAATTCATATAACACAATAAATATGTTTAAGTGAATAACAACATACTTTTTAGGATCTTTCATTACTATTTTTTCATCTTATATCCTGATGTACGGGGCAGAAACATGAGCAATGTATCAAGCACTCAAGAGCAATATCAACACAATGAAAATGTACGCTTTTAAGAGATCTTTTCAAATTTGTAGACGAGAATACAGGAGAAATGAAAGCATTAGAGACATTGTAAAGAGGAAGGAGTCAAACAACTAATATGCTGGGTAAATGTTAAGAGTATGTCGGAGGGAGTTACTATGGAATGGACGCCACTGGAGAGAAGAAGAAAGAAAACACCCAGACTAACATATGGAGAAACCATCACAAAATCTATAAGTGAGAGGAACTTATCCATTGATGGAACACTTCTACAATACGAAAGCACGGAAGCAAGGTTTACAAATCGGACAGCAACGGTAGACGCTATAGAACTAACTATATATATTTTGTTTCTAAAAAAGCTTCTATAAAGATTATAGTTAAGGTGGTAAATAATTATTTCTGGCTGAGGTAAAACTAGAGAATAAATTTTATTTCACATAACAGTTCTTCAAGTATGAACCTAATTTCGCTAGGTGGACTAAACACTAACACTGGACGAACGCGTTGGACGACAAAGTGGTACATAAACTGATGCCGGGTGTAACAAATCAGAAAAGTGTCGTAAATTTGATTCGACCTAACGAACTCTGCATTCACTGTCGCATACGTAATTTCAGTACACCTCTAACGTCATAAACAGCAGTTTTTATAGGTATACAGGTTTTATTGTTCTTTATGCTAGTTCGTTAATTAAATAATACTTGGTAATAAATACATTTAATATATCAAACTGATCTCAACAACAAGTCATCCTCAGTGAGTATACAAATGAGGATTATGTACAATACTATCGATAAAGTGTAACTGATGTATCCTAAAATCAACGAGAGAAATGGCTTGGTTATTGAAACAAATATGTTTTCTAAATAGGTAAAACAAAATCCAGTGCGTTTCATAAAGTAAAAATTGTTTTTATTATTTTCTAAATAATTTCTCTAAACTCTAAAACCATGCTAACTTTTTGAACTGAATTTAAACTTAAAGAAACGACGGACAAGCTTTGTTAAACGCAACAGAAATTTACCCCCATTCTGGAACAATGGTCCCAGTATATTCGAAGTTCGTAAATGGTAAAAAACATTAATACGATTCAGACGGGTTGCTGAGTAGAATTAAAACATCAAAATAATGGAATTTTGAAGTTATTAGTTATGTTTTACTATATTTTTTAGAAAGGTGTTTTTTTTCTGTGACTGTCGACCACAAGTCTAAGTAGCACTAAAAAATAAGCAATGTTTTAATGTACAACATTTTGGTAAAATGCACACTACTTAGTTCGACCTCCCTACTTGGGGGTTAACGCAGGTTGGCTGAATTCGACTACACTCTCAGGATAAATGAATTAATGCCGATGCTTAGACGAGGCAGTGTAAACTGAAGAAGCGCTGTCTGTCGGACTTATTGAGAAGTAACTATCTGACAATAAAAAACGTGTATAACAAACCCCACATTTTACTTGTATTACAGTGAGGGCTTACATATAAAGTACTGTACAAACTTATACTAAACTTCCAGTAAAAGAGCATACAAATTGTTAATATTTTTAAAGAATGAAATAGACAAAATATATTTGCAAATATATTATGCAAGGTTACAGTGTTACTAAAGTTGGGGTGTAAGTTGAATGTTTCATTTTGTGAAAGTTATTCAGTAAAAGTACGATACTGTACCTGATTTATTTGAATAAGTTGACTATCAATTACTCGAACATCATAGATTTCGCTTTATATCTATAGCAACTTTATATCTAGTGATGTAAAAACCCCTCTGAATTTCGAAAGATAAATAAAACTTGCGTTGATCTCCGAATTATTAAAAATTGTAAAAAGACATATGTAGCCTTACTTTACAACATCAAGCAAGTTCTCTAACTTTGCAAAATCAAGCGATTATAGACAATCCGACTAATGTAACACTTCAGTTCAATATAGTTGTATTACAATATAGCGGTATTACAATATAACTATCACAATATAGTTTTATTACGATAGAGCTGTATTTCAATATTGCTGTATTAAAACATAGCTGTATACAATATAGGTGTAATACAATATAGCTGTATAAAAATATAGCTACATTATAGCTGTATTACAATATAGCTGTACTAAAACATAACTGTAATACAATGTAGCTCTATTACAACATAGCTGTATTAAAATATAGCACTTTATAAGTGAAAAGTTAGCTCAATCTGATTTGCAGAAATACGATAAAATAACGTATACCAAAACGGAGAGACCTTCAGTTTATAGTCATTTTGTTCCTAGTACTAATAGCTTTTTGCGTTTTAAAAATGTTTCAGACGTTCAGTACTCCATTTTCTAAACGAAGTGTTCGTTAGGGTTTTGTATATTACCAGCTTCTATTTTCAGACCTATCCATGAGACCTTGGTAGTATAAAACGTTGTTACTGACAGGTTTAGTTTATAGGACAGTTTTGGTTTCCTTCAAACTAAAAACGCTGAGCTGATACAGTTCAACCTCACTCTCAGCTGCCAAGCGGGAATGTAGCTGATATCTCCCGAATACTAGCCCATACAGATTTATTAAATACTGTAGAAAAACGAGGGAGGCTGCAACTGCAGAAGGTCATTAAGCTTCTTCCTAAACCCACCAAGGAACCTAGATTAGAATCGGTACCACACTTCGAATCCTTTGCCAATCACAAACATCGATTACCGATTGTGACATCCCAAACTAGTGTAATGGGTGCCTTTTAGAGGGTGATGTATGATTTGGAACCGAGTACACATATGCACTGCATTCTTTATGTAGAAACTGATTTTAAAGCAAATAAATGACGCAAACATCTGAACATTAATACATTTACTAAAACCACCTGGCATTTTCATGGGTTATAATGTTAGGTAAATATATAAATATAGAATTGTTTGTGTTTCTTAATATGTGGGTTCTAATAAAAAAGAATTCTTCAGTTTTTATGGGAAATAATTTAGTCGGCATATAATTTTAGAAAACCTGTAGAACCCAAACCTCTCCTTTGTCCCGTATCGCATTCATGTGATACACCAAACTCCTATCAATATCTAGCGGATACAACCCCCTTATGTGCAAAGGGAAGGAGAATGAGGAAAGGACGCAAACCAGAAACGAGAGAGAAGTACTAGTATAGACAATCCAGTTCTGTATCTAGACCAAATTAAAGGCACCGATTCGCTAATCCATTTTGCATATATACTCACATTACAAGCTTCGCATCGTACCATTTCTGTAGTTTTATGAGTATTGTAGAGTTTAAGTACGAGTATGGTTTCTACACGCGTTAATGCACCTGAATAGCAGCGATAAAACCACAAAGTTTTTAAGGAGTAATAACAAGAATACAGAAAGTAGATAGTGACGTTGATGTCGAACTACCTCTAAACAGTTATAAAGGATGGGAACTTTAATCCCGTATAACTTTTAATGACAGAACCATTACGTAACTTGCCGTTATGAAAGCTCTTTCATCAAGAAAATACGGTTAAGTTTCAATTCATTTAACAATTCCTTCTGCTTTGGTGGAAATATAGTACAAAGTTTTCTGCAAATGGATGAGTAATGGATTAAAGACATTTCTTCGTAAAGCGTTGTCCAACGTATTCGGAATTCATAATGAGCATATAGTGTTCTAATCAACTGATCCTCTGGCCAACCCGGTCTCCACCTAGTAACTCTCATGTTATATTCCTATATGCAGATAGTGTCTTACCTTCTGATATTTCAAATTTTCTGTTATTGAACTGTGTCTGGCACAGGGTCTAATTTCATAGAGAATATCCAGGGTAGAAATAAATCACCTAACGGAATACTGCCTCACAGCTACTAATGGGATAAATGAGGCTATTTATCATTTGTTTAAATTTAAAATTAAGGGGCAACTATATGCTGTGTTATCACCTATCAGAATGAGGTATTGTGTAATCGCTGTCTTGAGCATGGGTTAAAATTTCTCACAATGTGGTCACGCATTGTCACACATTGTCCCCGCTCTCATGGTCTAACGGTTCGGGTTTATGCTCGTCCAGGACCATGTCCCTGTCCTGAAGACCGGCCCTCAGGTAAGGCCAAGCGAGAGTGGATAGAGATTCGATGCAGTTTTCGTAGACCGAACTACTCAGACTGGAAATACTAAAGGTATGGACCATTTGGCCGTTAGAAAGATTATCTTGGTCCCAAGTAGTTCTGTGAAAGAAGTTACCCCTTTACGTATTACAATGAGATCGAAGGACTCTTACAGACTGGTCGGAGAACCACCTCCCTCCCGTCTCGGTCCTGAGATTAGTTAATAGGGAGGGGGATCACGATCTTCAGGTTGGATTCGTGGGAGCGTAGACAAGACAAGAAGGAATGAAGTAAAGATAATAGAGGAGTCAAGGAGAGAAGGCAGTTAGGTTTTGGAAGCCAGAAAGAGAGAAAGAAAAGTTAGGTTTTGGAAATCAGGGAGAAAAGAGTTAAAATCGAGGGGCTAGAGTTAGTTGACGACAGGGAAGCCGGAGAGAGAGGAATTAAGTATTAAAAGATAGATAGATAGAGAGATAGATAGAGAGAGAGAGAGAGAGAGAAAGGGAGAGAGAGAGAGAGGAAAGAGAAGTTATGTTCTGGGAAGCCGGCTAGGACGTCTAACCCTGAAATTCTGAGGTAGTCCAACCCTGAAAGCTGAAGATGATAATCTGAAAGGATAATGAAGAGATTACTACGTCATTTTGGAAACCAAGTGGACAAAGATGATCCGACGCAATGAATAACAACGATGAGAGAACAAGATATTTCAAGATCGACTGTAGTAAAAAAAAGTTTCGTAAAAACTGAACTTTTAAAATTTCAATTATAAATCCAACAAAGTAAACTCAAAAATCGGACTTAAAAACCAAAAATATAAAATAAAATTTATAATGATAAAATTCAATTATAATATGTTGTTCGTAAAGATAATATTACAATAAAAATATTGAAAAGAACCCCAATACCACAAAAATTTTTGTGGTATTGGGGTTCTTTTCAATATTTTTATTGTAATATATTGTACCACTGTGCTCTTGATATTGTGTATAATATTACACTTGACACTACAGAAATGTTAATGATAAACAGTTTTTTTTCAGCCGTTTTATGGCTGACACTAAGCTAGCTGGCCTTTGATCAATTTCCATTATAAGAACATGTAAATTATCAGTATATTTTTCAATCATTACAATATAATTAAATAAGTATTTGGTGAGTTTTTTTTGTTAAGTCCAGAAATTCTGAAAATCTTTCACTAGATTTTATTTCTCAAAATGACAAAAGAAGTGGTACATTAAATTTGACTTAAGTAGCATGAGCTATATATATATAGTCTATAGCTATATTTATATATATATTATAGTGTGTGTGTGTGTGCGAATCTATTCAAGACTTTATATTAGTTCACAATTATACTATATGTATATATATATATATATATATATATATATATATATATATATATATATATATATATATATATATATATATATATAAATATATATAAATATATATATATATATATATATATATATATATATATATATATATATATATACATATACATACATACATACATACATACTTACCTTGTACAAATATTCAATATTTAATTAAATAGTTGTTATTCATCTGCCTGAAATTAAATACATTTATTTCAACTTGTGATGGATGACACTTAATGTTAACACGGTTTTCTAAATATAATTAATTATTTAAATTTAAATAATTCCCTTTATTTTATATGGGAGAAAACTTTTCAAAAAAGATGCTAGGTCTACCTTATAGCTATTTGGTTTAAAATAAGTGTTTGGTAACAATAGTTTCGGAGGACCAATAATTATTATAATTATATAAACTAATATTTTGTAATTACGTGCACCATGGAATACACACTTAACGCACTCGCGTATTAAATAAGCGATTTCTGGCCAGAAAACTTGTTCGTATTCCACGCACTGGTCACATTCGATATAAACATTAATAAAATAGTTACATTCACGTATTCTAGTACCTAAGGTACGGAGATTGAAAAGTATAATGATATATTAGAACGTAGGGTATCGGTATACACTCTGGAAAGGTCTAACGTGCTCTGCCGGTTCAAACTGCAGAACCAATCTTATCACGGGTGAGCTTTGTCTGACTTTGGCGGCGGGTTTAAAATAAAGGAAATGAGTCTATATTAATTTTAAATACGTAACAATAAGTGATAGCATTATTTCAACAAACAGCTGATTTTATGTTTTAGCTTATGTACCACAACAGCAATTTTAAAGCATATGTTATGTTACTCTATTTATCTATATAAGCTGTAATAAAATTATTATTATTATTATTTACTTAAATGAGTTTTGACTTAATTTTTTTTTTTAATTTACTGTTTTTATTTATAAACCATATTTAATATTTAATATAAAATCATATATAATATTTATTACTTAATTTTATTTTGGAGTTATATACAAATGTATATTACCATCTATACATTTTGTATATTTATACATAATTCCAAGACACTAACTTCGTAATATAAATGAAGTTCTCGGAAATATAAAAACAAGTAGGAGATATATCTATATTTACATGTATCTACATGCAACTCCTCGTTATATATCTTGAATGGAAGCCTGTCAATCTTTACCTATTGTTTTGCGGCCATAAAATCTCCCTTCCGAAACATTGACTTGTACCGAAAGCAGTGGCATGGAAAGATTTATTCCATCGGCTTTTTATCCACAAATATTTACAAGAATAATGCAGTTTCGGGTTTAGTATACGAACTTAATTTATGCGGAGTGATCCTCGATCGACCGAGATTACTATATCGAGTTGTTCACAGGTGCGCTTCAAGGCGCATTGAGGTGTGAAGTTAGCATCCTCTATACGATATAATAACAGTTGTATCGTTCCAAAAACATAAACATTTTGGAAAAGTTTTGTTGCAGAACTAAGTCACATATTAGAGCGGTCACGACCCATTTCCTGACTCTTACCGCCTTTACGTTTACCCATGTCACTCTGTCAGGTGGTTACACCACTGACGTAATGTTCAATCGAATGGATCCCCTTAATGTGACACCTGTCGTTCAGTCGATTAAACCTATCTTCGATCGGATCTGTGGCCTTTGGTTCGGAGATCAAATAGTTACATAACAGCATGTAAACGTTTTTCCTTCGAAGTATTTCGACACATTTGCCAATTTCCTGGAATAGGGAAAGATCAAAAATAGACCAATATAAATTCAAAAATGAAGCTTGTACATAACACACACAAACACATTCTCACACACACATACTCACAGCTACAAACACAAAACACATATATTATGCAACATACATATACACACACGCACTGAAACAACTAACATACATCAAGACTTAGACTAACATACTTAAACACTAATTACATAGACACAACGCACACGCACCACAGACACACACACCCACGCACACGTACACATAAACACACATACACACACACACACACACACACACACACACACACACACACACATACACACATACACACACACACACACACACACACACACATATTACGCAACATACATATACACACACCCAGGCACACAAACAACCAACAGGCAAACACACACTCACACAATATATACATCCTAACAAACATACATATATACACGTTCACACAATAAACCAACATTCATAAACAGACGGACATAGAAACAGCGCATACTCATACATAATCCAACACACGCACATAACACCAGAGGCTACATATTTCCCACTTTCTAATTGTGAAATTTACACGTTATCACTAATGATAACTAGCCTAAATCAGCCTAAGTATACTATATCACATTATATTGAGATATATAGCATATATAATAAGATATTTAGGTGCATGTGTGTGTGTGTGTGTGTGTGTGTGTGTGCGCGCGCGCGCGTGTGGGTGTACGTGCTTGGGTTGGAAGAGAGGGTAAGAGAGAGAGAGAGAGAGAGAGAGAAAAGACAACAGAGAGAAGGAGAAAGAAGAGAAGAGACGAACATAGAGACAGAAATAAAGAGGAAGGAAAAGTGTGTGAAGACTTTATCTAAAGGTACTTTTAACTCACATGAACAAAGCAAAATCTGTCAGGAATGTTTAAATGCAATTTGCAGTTTAAAAACAATCCTTAAACGAACGACATTTATTTAGACCCATCTTACAAGCGGCAAACGACTGGCAAATTTTATCATATGTGGCAATTCTGCATTTGGAATAAAATACCATTTATTGAAATTAATTTTCACTAGCAAAATACATTTGTCCCGATAAGCAGATTCCATGAGAACGAGTTGATCATTTTTAAGTAGGTTTTTAACGCTTCCCTTAGTTCACCGTATTAATATCCCGTTTCAAATAACTGAACTGAAAGCGTTATTTTCTAAAATGAAATGAATAGTCCTTTGCAAAATTTTATCCCCCCTCCTTGGTGAATTTTTGTCTGTTTCATATAGAGACATAAACTTATAAATATAATATTTTTAATTCCAGGTGAAAGGTATTACGTTGAGCTGTGAGAGTCTGAGCGAATGAGTATCTGAGCACGGATTGTGAATACAGAAAAGAAAAAGTATAGAGATTTTGGAAATATGTTTTCTAAGATTAGAAAGGAAAAGCCTAAGGCTTATATGTTTGTTTATTTAAAGTATACCAATTCTCTATTGGAGACATAGTAGAGTGTGTTCTCAACAAAATAGGTAAGAAGAAGTCATATTGGGTAGAAGAGGGACTAGAGAAAATACACAACGTTAAATATGTGTCGTCCACACCAACATTAGAAAGTAGGTTGAAAGTAAACAGGTATTTTGGTATTGTAGATGTGTTGAAGAAACGGTTAGGCATGTGACCAAAATAAAAGATATTTCCTTAGTGGGGGCATACATCTGTTACAGTAGAGTTTCGAAAACTCGACATAAAGTTAATATCAAGTTTGTTGAGTTTCAATAATGCCGAGTTTACCGGAACCTAAGTAAAAAAGAAAAATAAAATTAAAAACTGTATCCTAATGTGTGTAATATCTTAAAGTTATTTAACGAGTTGTTTGACAAGATTATGGGAAGAGATAGAGTACAAGCAGATTGATTTTGATAATTGTAGAACATGCCGAAAGTGTAGGAAAGTTCCCGCTAATAATAATAGAGAATCCGTCGCATATCCTCTCACCCCCTTTTTACGCTGCCCGCTTATGGTCGGGAGGATATTGAAGGTTATTTCACCACAGACGTGTCGAGTTGTACGGAATGTCTAGTTAACGGGTCGATTTTTCAGGATTCTATTTTACTAGGCCTTACTAGAAATTTGTTTATTAACGTTTCGACGTTAACATACCTTGGTGTAAAGTGAAAGTCTTTTCATTACATACTTAACCCTTTCTTTAATACCCATGCAAAATCTTCACTATCTTTTTACATTCATATTTACTTTCTAATTTTAGTTTGCTCGCCTAAGTGGTATCCACATTTAACACTGTTTATAGGCCTAGGTTGTGCCAGTGTCAGGGAAGTATTGTATGTGAATGCGTGTTTAGTGTAAATAGTCCGTTGTGTATAAGTAGGGAACAGAGAATGACGCGAAAACCCTCCCAATACGTAAGGCTGGTCAGCAATCTCTTCAAGTTATATCCCGATTGTTCCCACTCTCTAGTCTAGACAAACAAATTGATATAATGCTGAACACTGGCCTACCAAAGCGGGAAAAGAGTACAAACTAAGAGAAGGTAGAAAATTTAAAATGGCAAAGAGCGAAAATATTAAAATTCTTCAATCCAGTATTTGAGAAACAGAAGAATGATATAAAAATTAAAATCATTGTAACGTTTGATTACCAAACATGGTATTATGGAAATGTAAAGGCTGTGGCTCATTAGGAGAAAAGTTTCTATCTATAAATTTCAAAATATAGTACGAAGCCGTATTTATTTATTAGGAGTTTTGTTATGATTTGTTTAAAGAAAACAATGGTAAGTTGTACATAAAAATTAACCTTCGTTATCAAATTGAAAGATAGGGTCACATTGAGAATATAAATAAAATCAGAATATTATTTTTAGTCTACTCTCATCTGGTACATTTTTAATTAGCCTGAAAGTTTATGGAGATTAAACTACAATTATAAACGGACAAAAAGATTACTGTCATATAATTTTTAAATATATTTAATCAACACACCAAATAAAGCATGCTAAATACAAAATGGTATTATTGTGCTGTGAGGTACAGCAAAAATAGTGTTAAAAAACAAGAAATAAAAAATATGTGAGGATAAGAAATGTGATAAAAGAAAGTTTGTACAAGAAGTAGTAGTTTTCTGATCGTTACAATATCAACGAGTCCATCTACAGTATATATATATATATATATATATATATATATATATATATATATATATATATATATATATATATATATATACATATATATGAATGACTGTATATGTGTGTGTTTGTATGTAGGCCTTATGTATGTCTTTGTATGAGCCTTATGTGTTACTAAACCACTGATCCGATCACCATGAAACTTTGGGAAATTGTTGAGTACATTCATAGAAAGGATTCTATTGGCATAACAATTGTCTCCAACATGTATATTTTAGATGTCAAAAGCATATAATATTACTTACTTTCTTAACTTATCTCAAATCATTTCATTGAATTTATTACAAATTTTGGATACTTGGCAACACTCAAAAATCGACAACTATGGCCAACTGATTTCAAACAATAAACAAAAAATATTTTATATCCGAATGCACATCAATACAAAAAAAAAACAATAAATCGAGAACTTTTACTGTCACACGTTTCTCGACAGACTACTGTAACTTCAGCAATTATAATGTTAATAAAATACTAAATTCAGTTTAGCTGATGTTAACACGCCGTTCGTTGACTTCTAGGGGATAAGAAGTTCGAAGGGTCACCTAGTACTAAATCAATTTTATTCTATCTACCCTATGGTGGACTATAGCTTTGACAGTTTTGGTGTTATCTATTTAGACGTATGTTATGTTATACGTCGTATGGTTTGTATATATATATATATATATATATATATATATATATATATATATATATATATATGCATGTAGATAATATAGTAAGTATGTCAGTATATTTGCATTGCATTAGTTAAGATCGGCTTCTAATTTTCAAGCACTTTACTTGAGTTAAAGTTTAGACAAGACTAATTACGCCTAAGATGACATTGTTAGTCTCGTTTCACGTGAATCATCTCTTCAACATTTATATAACTACTTTCCAAACCGAAAACACTACACAAATTGCTGGGATCCAATTTACGAACAGATATTATTCACTGATAATAAAGAAGTTTGTAAAGCATGATTGGAAACAAACAAAAACAAAGCGGTCGCTACAGCCAATCTATGTGAATGCTGTATGTATTTCTTGATTTCATTGGAAGCGGGTTATAATATATATGCATGTAGATTATATAGTAGGTTTGTGAGTACATTTGCATTGCATTAGTTAAAGTTAGATTAAGACTTGAGTTAAAGTATAGACGAGACTATTTACGCCTAAGATTACATTGTTAGTCTCGTTTCACGTGAATCATATCTTGAATATTCATATAACTGCTTTCCAAACCGAAACCTCAATACAAATAAATAGTGCTGATATATAATTTAGGAACAGATATTATTAATAACTTATAACATAGAAGTTTATAAAGCATGATTCGAAACAAACAAGAACAAAGGGGTCATAACTGCCAATATATGTGAGTGGGTATGTATTTCTCGATTTTATTGGAATTCCTGTATGTAATAGCACTGTGTTTGTGGGTTAGAATTTCGCGTTCCGTAAGCGATGATCACTTGTATTGGATTCCCTCTCGTGTACGTTCATCGTGAGTTAGGGAGTTATGTAGGGGTTGTAAATCTATCCCTACAAAAATATTCTAGAAATTTAAAATAATTTAAAACATAATCTTTTTAAAAACTCGTAAAATATGCAAACAATACCTAGCAGTCAATGTGTATTAGACATTGTAAAAAAAAATATTTTACAAAACGTTTTATATTCTATCGAATAATGTAAGATTTTAACTCTGTTCACAAAGCCCTCATTCGGTTTATTGTTTATTTGAAGCAACACAAAGTTTTGCGCACTGCTGTTCACGTTTTGGGAAACATTTATTGACTTAACGATTGAACACAATTGAGGAGTGTGAGTTATGAGCGTGATAGAAAGTTTGGTGACCCACTGATAACTGTTCCTCTGGTAGAGTGGGAGAGATAAGAACGACACAACATAACGCCTCCTACATTACGCCTACGTATCGAGCTAAATATTATTGCCAGGCGCTAGTAACAGGCTGAGGGAAGTCAATACGTCCCGAGACCAAGTTTCCAAAAGCTGTATTGTGTTTTAAATCTTATTTAAAAAAATGCTTCCATAATTACTCTTCTTGCTGATGGTAAATAGCTCACCTTACATCTACCTCATAGCATAATATTTTTTCCCTTCGCTTAATAAATTGTGAGAATTACCCTTATATAATTCTCTACACGTTATCACAAATAAACACACACACAAACCCACACACACACACTTATATATATATATATATATATACATCCCGCTATCAATATGGCAGCATTTCATTTTGCAACCATATGGCAGCCACTTGAAAGAGTGGAGTATAAATGTTTTTCGTCGTGTATAATTTATTTCTAATAAACATGATACTACTCTATATACTTTGATTTTATAAAATCTTAAAAATACAAAATTTACTGAAGTACTATCAATACGGCAGCATTTCATTTAGGCATCAATATGGCAGCCAGTGTATATTTTCGTTCCTTCTAATAACAATATGGCAGCCGGTGTGTATATTATTCCCACGCTACTAACGATACGAGAACCAACAGTGTTGCCAGTATGGTGCTACTATCTGACTAGTCAAATGTTTAGACTCTAAGACATGTGTGTGTAATCACGGTAAAAACACAAACATTAGTATGGCCCTTCTTCATTTCAGCTGGCCAATTATTTACTCAACTCACATAAGTCTTAGTTGTTAGTTTTCATAAACGTGTACAACTATCGAAAGCTGACGGGAATACAAGTGTGTGCCTCTACAGGAGTAGCAAAAGGATCAATTAGGGTAAAATATCGGAACACAAAAAAAAGCTAGGAAATAATCAATTGGGATGTTTTTAAGGATGCTGAGTCCACTACTGTGAACAAAATTAAACGGGGATGAACGGGTGAGGCTCTATAGGAGGTATAAAGGAGGATTTTGATTTGGGGTCAAAATGACAAAAGGCAAAAAAAAACTAGAAAATGATCAGTCGGAGGGTTTTAATGGTGCTGAGTCTTTTACCGTTATCGAACGTAATGGGGATAAACAGGTGATCCTCTATGGGAGTAGCAAATGATGAATTGGAGTATAAATGTGATAAGGCAAAACAAAGCTAGAATATGATCAATCGTAGTGTTTTGAAGGTAGCTGAGTCCAATACCGTCTTCCATATTCATCGGGAATGCACGGATGTGGCTCTACGGGAGTAGAAAAGGGGTAGAATTGTGGTACAATTGTCAGAAGGCAAAAAAAAACAATTGAAAATGATCATTCGGGTGGATTTTAATGGTGCTGAGTCTTTCACCGTTATCGAACGTCAATGGGGATACGCGGGTGACCCTCTATGGGAGTAGCAAATGATGAAATGGAGTATAATTAATTGTGACATGGCAAAACAAAGCTAGAATATGATAAATCGTAGTGTTTTGGAGGGTTCTGAGTAGAATACCGCCTTCAATATTATAATGGGATGCACGGATGTGGCTCTACGGGAGTAGAAAGGGGATGAATTGGGGTAAAATTTTCAGAAGGCAAAAAAACAATGGAAAATGATCACTCGGGTGTTTTAAAGGTGCTGAGTCTTTTACCGTTATCGAAAGCCAATGTGGATACATGGGTGATCCTCTATAGGAGTAGCAAATGATGAATTGGAGTATAAATCTGAAAAGGCAAGACAAAGCTAGAGTATGATCAAACGTAGTGTTTTTTAGGTTGGTGAGTCCAATACCGTCTTCCATATTTATCGGAAATGCACTGGTGTGGCTTTAAGGGAGTAGAAAAGGAGTAAATTAGGGTAAAATTGTCAGAAGGCAAAAAAACAATTGAAAATGATCATTCGGGTGGGCTTTAATGGTGCTGAGTCGTTTACCATAATCGAACGTCAATGAGGATACACGGGTGACCCTCTATGAGAGTAGTAAATGATGAATTGGGGGTATAATTGTGAGAAGGCAAAAAAAAACTAGAAAATGATCAATCGTAGTGTTTTGGAAGGTGCTGAGTCCAATACTGTCTACATTTTTAAACAGGGATGCTTGGGTGTTGCTCTACGAGAGTAGAAAATTGCTAATTTGGGTTAAAATTGTCAGAAGGCAAAAAAAAATATATATATATATAATCATCACTCGGGAAGTTTTAATGGTGCTGAGCCTTTTACCGTTATCGATCGTCAATGGGGATATACGGGTGATCCTCTATGGGAGTAGCAAATGATGTATTGGAGTATAGACCTAATTGTGAGAAGAGAAGGTAAAATAGAGGTAGAATATTATGACTTGTAAAGTGAAACATTCAACCAAATAAGATTTTATTTTGGTATTTTTATCCTTTGGAGGGAATGAACTAGCTGAAGTAAACAGATGCTATCATGAAGTAACTATAATGGTCCCTGTCACAAGATTAAAACTGATAAAACTGAATGATGTGGTCATCCTTTCAGAGATCGAAAATAAACATTACACAAACACGTACATGACTTGTTCGATCCCAGGCGCTACTTGGTCACGTGTTACAATGCGAAATTTATACCGCCATTTCTCCCTCTAATTTCAACATACAACCACACGGGACGTCTCTTTACAATCAGTTTCGTTTCAGCTACAATAGTACATAGTTGTCTTAAGTTGTCTTAGAAATTGTCGCACTGATTGTTAAAATTCTATTATTCGTTTAATATGAATTAACGAAATGAAACTTAACAAATTTATTGTTTGTAATAAAAACAGATATCCACAAATAAATTTAAACCCTCAATTTAATTCATTTCTTTATTTAGGCTAGTACACACGCCACTGTCTTATAAAAGATATTACTCTCTTTGACGTATGTTTTGATAAAAAAAGGAGGCACTTGCTAAACCTATGCCATACGGGTCGCGTTCTTCGTGTCCTTGATATTTTAAAATTTCCCCGCCCCATTGAAGGTGTTCAATGCTCTGTCGAATATTAGGAATAGTTCTCCAGGGAAAAAATACAGGAGTGCAAGTAGACGATTGTTTTGTGAATCTGCAGGTTAGGTGTAGACCGGTATCCATCGATTCTCTGGATTGGTTACATGTTTTCAAAACCCTCAACAGATCTGCAACTAAATGAACGGTTTCATCTTTAACAATATTCAATCTAGATTTCCAGGCGTGCACTGCACGGGATAAAGGCCAGGTACGAATTCAACTTTTTTCTTCTGAATTTCTCATTTAATTATCAGTGTTAGAGTTAGTACACTAACTTCTCCTATATCCTTTACTTTACGAAAGTACATTTATTCTCATTTCATTTATTTTATCTCATTGAGCTTTCAGCCACAATTTTTAAATTCTATTTCTTTCGTGTTACAATCTTGTAAGAGTTTTTGCAGTTTAAGAACGATTTTGCAGAATGTTTAGACTAATACATCGAATTTTCTTCAACATTTCTTCTTCAGTGTATTAAAAATAATGAAATTTTCAATTTTAAGTTTTTACTGCTTGTAAAAAAATATTAAAGGATAAGTAAAGGGTTGGCATAAAGTTTATTTACAGTAAGTTTTAAAAGTTAGGCCTACAGTAGAAAAACAAGAAATATTGTATCACCTTTACCTTAGGTAGGTAACCAGAAAAATCTAACTATATTGTACATTGTAAATAAAAGAAGTCTTTTATTTGGTCGAATCTCATCTAATGTTAATTTCTTGTTCACGTAGGCCTAACGAACACGTCCATATTTTATAGGTTCAAACGAGCACAAATTACCATTTTCGGGTAAAAAATTAAACATTGAAATAATAGTATTTCTGTACTTACGACAGCCAAATGTAACCAAAAAACTGTTTTATTTTTCTGTGAGCATATGCTTTATAAGCATATAGTATTCTAACAAGGAGTAAAATTTTCACGAAGATGTGACATTTTAGTGCCAATACCAATCAGTATAAATATTTTATCAAGATAAGGGCAAAACATTTTAAGTATTTATATAAGGATTCATGTATCATAGGTGGTTTTCTGCCAATAAAACTAGAGAGCAGTTCAGGTGGTGTAAGCAATGGTAAATATTTAAACTTCTTTAATTCTACATCTCTAAAGAATGTATGTAAGGATATAGTTATTCCCAATGTATATTGCATTGTAGACATCACGGTGAAAAACGATTTCGGTAAGCAATGTAATACATCTATTTTATTTATCCATCATATTTGATTTGTCATAAGTTGTTATAGGTACAATTGTGTTTGAGTAAAGACCTATTTTTTCTAAATAATAAATGTTCTTCTTTAACTACATTCATTAAATTGTCCTGGTAGTCGTTGTTGGCAGGTTAAAAAATTTATTTAATTCCTCCCTTAGATATTTTCCGAAAGGATGACATTTCACCTTTACTGTGATGTTACTTTCATCAAGACACGTTGAATGCACCTGAAAATATATCTGATAAGATTTAAATATATTTTAATCTTCTTCTTTAATTCTATCTTTAACCGTATCCCTCCTGGCTCGCATATCTACAATTTGATTTATTATTATTATTATTATGGTGAAAAAAATTACAAATATTTTGGTGAATATAGCTGAGGAACCCGTCTTCAAAAACTAGCTGTAAAATAGCGTTATACAGTGACAGAATGAATTTAGTCACTATGATGGTATTTCTTGTTAAAAAAACAAGACGTAAAAGATAATGACTGTTTTGTAGATTTTTTTCACTTTAAAAAATCTCTCCGTTCTTCGGTCGACATGTTACATACATTTTTATAGTTAGTATCAGAATGATTTTAGTTCGTTCGGCTGTGTTTGATCTCAAGACAAAGTTTTCTAATACTCAATCACTTCTCAAAACTGTCCCCTTTGTTTATATATTTTACGAATCCTACCACTACCAATACCAGTTAATAAATAACTCCTAATTACAAACTTAATATTTCAATTTGAATATTCTCTATTCTTCGTTGATAGAAAATTACTTCAGTTAAGCAACCCTAACCAAGAGCTTATAAAACGTTTTGTAGTCAATCTTTAGACGTTGATAATCATAAATATGTTTACCGATGATCACGGTAATTGTTCACTATACTTCAAATTTACTGATATTTTCCTGATAATCTCGTTTTATTTTTATGGTAGGCGAACAAAAAGACTATCTACGATCAAAACATTGGGCGTCCTGATAAAGTTTACAACGGGCATCGGCTATTTTCTAGCTATAATTGCCGATACTTAGTAGACTATGGTATTTATATCGTATAGTATCCTTGCAAGCAAGATTCAGTACAGTGGTCTTGGAGAGCCAAGCAACATTAATTTATGCATGTACTGTAATCAATAAAGTTCTACATACGTATTTTGTGCATTCTTAATTATAGTATTAGGGTTCATTAGAACTCCTGTTTTTTTTTCTAGTGTACAGGAAGCTATTTCCGTGTAATCCAAGTTTTCGGTAATCCGACGGTGTCTCGGTGCCATCTACGTCGAATTATCCATGCACTACTGTATTTGTTTCCGTACCAATGATCACCATATTTGAAACAGTTTTTCATGCAACTCTAAAGTGAGTGAAAATCCCATAGACATTAAACTTACTCTTGGGACTAGAATATCGAGGATAAACATAATAGATTAATTACATTGCTTACTGAAAACGTCTTGATTCCTAGCTACACTGCAATATACATTGGGAAGAACTATATCCTTACATATAGTCTGCAGAGATATAGAAATAAAGAATTTTAAATATTTACCATTGCCTAAACCGCCTGAACTGCTCTCTAGTTTAATTGGCATATTAACACCTATGATACATGTATCCTTAAATAAGTACTTAAAATGTTTTGCCCTTATGGTCATAGAATGTGTGTATATATCCACGTGTTCTTTCTTATCTACATTATTTATATCTTTCAAACTATTTTTGAGTATTTGGATGAAAAAAATATATATAATGTTATTATTGATAAAAATGATGTTGTATGGCCTATAAATAACGCTAGCTCTTTAATACCTTGGTCATTCATTTGGAAAAGTTGAGAAATTGTTGCCAAGTGTTTCATTAGAGTCCTCGATGTAAGTACTTAAGGAATTTGTAAACATGCTATTTTAGGACATACAGCTGTGGATTCGCGACCTTATCTTGGAAAGAACTATGCTGTGTATTTACAGACACAATTCTGATATGGAAACATAAACAGCCGACACTCCGAAAGCCATTCTGACGCGTTTGTTTACTTGATGACCAAACTTATCTTAATGGTCCGGTCAATGCATCTCGTTCTTTTCCCTTGGTGCTCTTAGATACTATAGGATCGATAAAGTATTTATTTTTTAATTTAACTTGCTTTTCAAATTAATTGTCATATCATCTCTTTCCGATTTTAATAATCTAAAAGTGACTATTATTTGCTGTATATTGTTATAATTTGGTAACATTACAAACATGTTAACACTTGTATTAACAGATGTAACACTTAATATGGCCTACGCCATATATATTCACTAAAAGTTAATACCAATGTATTCAATAAACATATTAATAAAATAAAATATAGACTACCAGCGGCTAAAGTCGAGGATAGAAACAAATGTTTCCGTCTTTATACGACCATTTTGACGCTGGGAGGATACGATAAATTATTTACGTTTACGCCGTATGTAAATGAGAGAAAGGGATGGAAAAGATAGAATGCAGAAAGTCAGTTTTTCGGGCATTCGTCCACGAGAGTACTTGTCGAGTGCGAGGCTTTATCTTTGTATGGCTTGGACCTATGTTTGTTTACACCAGACAGTTTGATATCGTAATATAAACTGACAACACTCGCACAGATGTCATTTAGGTTCATGTATACAATACAGAGATTAACGAAAGATGATTCAGTATTTATTGATCTTTAACTACCGTCCTGCACATTTCTGTCACATTACTACTGCCGTTGTAGCTCACAGGTACGAAATTTCTAAGTGTGATTTATTGTGCGGTTTAACAATTTATCTTGCATTTACTTTATAACAAATTGTTTTTGAATATTCTGGTTGCATGTGACTAGGGTAAACGTAGTTTTATGAGATCAGTTATATTTTATTTACTAATTGAAAACTGTAGTAAATAAAACCTTCTACAGATTTTAGCGCAGTTTAGCTAAAAAGACTTATAATCGCACGATAATTAACATACACTAATTAAATCTTGTTCACTGATTGTACACACTTAACTTTATGTACAAGATAACATTTGACACATTATAAGCTTTATTTATGGAAACGCATTAGAAATAATAACTCAATTTTGACAGCAGTATTTACACAGTGGCTCAGAACATTCTAGACATATTGGCTGATCAAAGTCAGCTTACAAAGTGTAACTAGTCCTTCTATTTTTTGTTGCTGGACCAATTCTACATTGTTTATAACAATTTATCTATACAAATAGAAAAATTTGTAAATTTCTGGAGGTTGCAGTTTTTCGAAATCATCTTCATCGTCTGATGCACTTTGTTGAGATTCGGTATCATGATCTTTTACTAAATTACTTCTGCACTCTGTTGCACAATTCCCCTATTCTCTTTAATGCTTTCTAAAAGTTGGTCATTAGATACAGCACCTGATTCACTGTCTTCTTCGGCTAACCCGTCGCTGATGGTCAGGCACGATGACGGTAGTTAAAGGTTAAGCTTGGAATTTGTAGATATTGGCATAATAGGTTTTCTGAATATATAAACTGATCAAGATAAGTCGATGAAATGATGTGGGTCAACAAATTCTCTTTGTCGTTTATTTTAAGTTGTATAAAGGTTGAAAAAATATAAGGTCTACTTATTTATAGTTTTTTTATTTACGGTTATAGTAGAAATTTTTCATTAACGGATGGTTGAAAAGTCATCCGCTGCCCCCGCTAACGATACCATCCTTTTTAAAAGAAAAAAAGAAAATAACACGAAGAGAGAGAAAATTAATTACCCGAAGAAGAATGAGAAAACAAACATAAATGTTTAGATAGTCTAAGTAAAAATGGAAAGAAAATATATGACAATTAGGTAGACAATATACATTATTTTAAAAATTAAATAAAAAATTTAATTTTTATAAAATTATCAATTTGGGACAAACGGTTATCTTTTCAAATTGAATCGTTCGAGCATACAGTCTTTAAAATTCTTAAAGCACATGGACAGGCTGCATTGAAACACTGCTTCAAGCTATAAAGATTAGTTTGACAGACATGACGTAAACAAACGTGCTAGAACTGCTATCGGAGTGCCGCCTGTTTATATTTTCATATCACAAACATTTCTGTCAATAGATGTAGCACAGCTTCTGTCCAATACAAGGTCGCGAACCCGACTCTTTCTTTTGGTTATGTTGCATAGTTGGAAACATGCCAATTTCGGGCGATTTATTGTCAATGGGATATAATCACCCCTTGGTAACCCCTTACATCTTATTTTGATGACAAGGGACTAGGACCTTCGAAAATCTTCGAATGCCCATTTTTGGGCAATATTTTAAATTCTGGCAGGTTTTACCTCAATTCACCCACAGCGACACCCGCAGTCCTATCCCGGATTGTACATGGCCAACTTCGGTGCTAAGATTAGACTCAGCATCATTAAAAACCCCCAGTGATCATTTTATATCGATCTCTTGGCCTCTGACCTTTTTACCCCAATTCTCCCTTTGCTACTCCCGTAGATCCTACACCCGTCCCTCCCTGGTGTCTTTCGATGACGGCATTCAATTCAGCATCCTCAAAAACCTCCGAGTGGTAAATTTCAAGTAATTTTTTGACTTTTGACATTTTTACCCCAAATCATCCCTTTGGCACTCACGTAGAGTCACATACGTCCATCCCCGGTGACTTTCGATGACGCCATTGATATCAGCACGCTCAGAAACCCCCGAGCGGTTATGTTCCAGCGATTTTTTATACTTCTGACATTTTCACCCCAATTTACCCCTTTGCTAGTCGCGTGGAACCACACCAGTGGATCCCCGGTGACTTTCGGTGACGGCATTGAATTCCGTATAATCAAAAATTCCCGAGCTCTTATTTTCTAGTACTTTTTTGACTTTTAACATTTCTACCCCAAATCATCCCTTTGGTACTAACGTAGAGTCACAACCGTCCATCCCCGGTGACTCTAGATGACGTAATTGAATTTAGCATCCTCAGAAACCCCGAACGGTCATTTCCCGCGATTTTTAGGCATCTGACATTTTGACCCTAGTTCAACCCCATTGGTGCATGGGTTTAGCCTCACCAGTACATCCCCGGAGACTTTCGATGACGGCATTGAATTCAGCGTCCCCAAAAACCTCCGTGCGGATATTTTCCAGCGATTTTTTGACTGCTGACATTTTCACCCCAATTCACCCCTTTGGTACTCGCGTGGAACCACACCAATGCATTCCCGGTGACTTTCGATAACGGCATTGAATTCCGCCTCATCAAAATTCCCAGAGTTGTTATTTTCTAGTATTTTTTTTTAACTTTTTACATTTCTACCCCAAATCATCCCTTTGACACTTACGTAGAGTCTCATCTGTCCATCCCCGGTGACTTTCGATGGCGGGATTGAATTCAGCATCCTCAAAAACCCCCGAGTGGTTATGTTCCAGCGATTTTTTGAGTTTTGACTTTTTCACCCCAAAAACCCCTTTGGTACTCGCGTGGAACTATACCAGTGCATCCCCGGCGACTTTCTGGGACGGCATTAAATTCCGCCTTACCAAAAACCTCCGAGTGGTTATTTTCTAGTTATTTTTTGACTTTTGACTTTTTTACCCCAAATCATCCCTTTGGTACTTACGTAGAGTCACATCCGGTCCATTCCCGGTGACTCTAGATGACGCCATTGAATTTAGCATCCTCAAAAACCCCCGAACGGTAATTATCCCGCGATTCCTAGACATCTGACATTTTTACCCTAATTCAACCCCTTTGGTACATGGATTTAGCTTCACAAGTACATCCCCGGAGACTTCCGATGACGGCATTGAATTCAGCATCCTCAAAAACCCCCAAGCGGATATTTTTCAGCGATTTTTTGACCTCTGACATTCTCACCCCAATTCACCCCTTTGGTACTCTCGTAGAACCACACCAATGCATTACCGGTTACTTTCGGTGAGGGCATTGAATTCCGCCTCATCAAATTTCCCCAAGTTTTATTTTCTAGTAATTGTTTCACTTTTGACATTTCTACCCCAAATCATCCCTTTGGCACTCACGTAGAGTCTCATCTGTCCATCCCCCGTGACTTTCGATAGCGGCATTGAATTCAGCATCCTCAAAAACCCCCGAGAGGTTATGTTCCAGCAATTTTTTGACTTTTAATTTTTTACCCCAAATCATCCCTTTGGTACTTACGTAGAGTCACATCCGGTCCATTCCCGGTGACTCTAGATGACGCCATTGAATTTAGCATCCTCAAAAACCCCCGAACGGTAATTATCCCGCGATTCCTAGACATCTGACATTTTTACCCTAATTCAACCCCTTTGGTACATGGATTTAGCTTCACAAGTACATCCCCGGAGACTTCCGATGACGGCATTGAATTCAGCATCCTCAAAAACCCCCAAGCGGATATTTTTCAGCGATTTTTTGACCTCTGACATTCTCACCCCAATTCACCCCTTTGGTACTCTCGTAGAACCACACCAATGCATTACCGGTTACTTTCGGTGAGGGCATTGAATTCCGCCTCATCAAATTTCCCCAAGTTTTTATTTTCTAGTAATTGTTTCACTTTTGACATTTCTACCCCAAATCATCCCTTTGGCACTCACGTAGAGTCTCATCTGTCCATCCCCCGTGACTTTCGATAGCGGCATTGAATTCAGCATCCTCAAAAACCCCCGAGAGGTTATGTTCCAGCAATTTTTTGACTTTTGATTTTTTACCCCAAATCATCCCTTTGGTACTTACGTAGAGTCACATCCGGTCCATCCCTGGTGACTCTAGATGACACCATTGAATTTAGCATTCTCAAAAACCCCCGAACGGTCATTATCCCGCTATTCTTAGGCATCTGACATTTTTACCCTAATTCAACCCTTTTGCACATGGGTTTAGCCTCACCAGTACATCCTCGGTGACTTTCGATGACGGCATTGATTTCAGCATCCTCAAAAACCCCCGATTGGTCAATTTCCAGCGATTCTTTGTCCAATTCAAATATATACATTACTTAGTACGATTGATATCCATGTGGATGCCTTTGGTACTTACGTAGAGTCACATCCGGTCCATTCCCGGTGACTCTAGATGACGCCATTGAATTTAGCATCCTCAAAAACCCCCGAACGGTAATTATCCCGCGATTCCTAGACATCTGACATTTTTACCCTAATTCAACCCCTTTGGTACATGGATTTAGCTTCACAAGTACATCCCCGGAGACTTCCGATGACGGCATTGAATTCAGCATCCTCAAAAACCCCCAAGCGGATATTTTTCAGCGATTTTTTGACCTCTGACATTCTCACCCCAATTCACCCCTTTGGTACTCTCGTAGAACCACACCAATGCATTACCGGTTACTTTCGGTGAGGGCATTGAATTCCGCCTCATCAAATTTCCCCAAGTTTTATTTTCTAGTAATTGTTTCACTTTTGACATTTCTACCCCAAATCATCCCTTTGGCACTCACGTAGAGTCTCATCTGTCCATCCCCCGTGACTTTCGATAGCGGCATTGAATTCAGCATCCTCAAAAACCCCCGAGAGGTTATGTTCCAGCAATTTTTTGACTTTTAATTTTTTACCCCAAATCATCCCTTTGGTACTTACGTAGAGTCACATCCGGTCCATTCCCGGTGACTCTAGATGACGCCATTGAATTTAGCATCCTCAAAAACCCCCGAACGGTAATTATCCCGCGATTCCTAGACATCTGACATTTTTACCCTAATTCAACCCCTTTGGTACATGGATTTAGCTTCACAAGTACATCCCCGGAGACTTCCGATGACGGCATTGAATTCAGCATCCTCAAAAACCCCCAAGCGGATATTTTTCAGCGATTTTTTGACCTCTGACATTCTCACCCCAATTCACCCCTTTGGTACTCTCGTAGAACCACACCAATGCATTACCGGTTACTTTCGGTGAGGGCATTGAATTCCGCCTCATCAAATTTCCCCAAGTTTTTATTTTCTAGTAATTGTTTCACTTTTGACATTTCTACCCCAAATCATCCCTTTGGCACTCACGTAGAGTCTCATCTGTCCATCCCCCGTGACTTTCGATAGCGGCATTGAATTCAGCATCCTCAAAAACCCCGAGAGGTTATGTTCCAGCAATTTTTTGACTTTTGATTTTTTACCCCAAATCATCCCTTTGGTACTTACGTAGAGTCACATCCGGTCCATCCCTGGTGACTCTAGATGACACCATTGAATTTAGCATTCTCAAAAACCCCCGAACGGTCATTATCCCGCTATTCTTAGGCATCTGACATTTTTACCCTAATTCAACCCCTTTTGCACATGGGTTTAGCCTCACCAGTACATCCTCGGTGACTTTCGATGACGGCATTGATTTCAGCATCCTCAAAAACCCCCGATTGGTCAATTTCCAGCGATTCTTTGTCCAATTCAAATATATACATTACTTAGTACGATTGATATCCATGTGGATGCCAGCAATGTTGCCAAGTTTGAGGCTGCCATAATGTTAGAGAATGGTTGAAATATACAGTAAATTTATATACAGGAGGCGACTATGCTGCCCCTGGCGGAAATGTTACGAACTTGTGATATACAAATCCCGTTCACTCTGCTATCAATACGAGCACCGTTTGGTTATTACAAATTATTTTTTAAAAATTCAGAACGACCATAGAACTTCCAAATACAGTATAGCTCCAATAAAACACTTCTTTTTACACATATTGACATGGTTTTTATTTCGATTATTGTCAGAGGGTGTTACATTACCATGGATTACTATGTGGCAGCCGTATACGGCTGCCACAAGTACCCGGCTGCCAGTTTGAATGCAAAATGACCAATGTATGGTCTCCGTATTGTTAGCAGGGTGTATATATATATATATATATGTATATATATATATATATATATATATATAATATCACTTACAGTATAATGTACTTAAACAAGATTCTTACTAGGTACAAGTGCGAGCTAACTTTCAAAGATTAATTATGGTGTATTCATTGTCGAGCAACAACTGAAACTGAGAAATATATATACTTTATATATATATATATATATATATATATATATATATATATATATATATATACATACGCATGTATATTATATAGTAGGTTTGTGAGTACATATGTATTGCAGTTGATCAGGTAGGCTACTGATTTCCAACCACTTTAACTTAGTTAAGCTTTAAAAAAAGACTAATTACGCCTAAGATTACATTATTAGTCTCGTTTCACGTGAATCATCTCTTGAATATTCATATAACTACTTTACAAACCAAAAATGTAATACAAATAAATAGTGCTGTGATTTAATTTACGATCAGATATTATTAATCACGTATGACAAAGAGGTTTGTAAAGCATGATTCGAAACAAACAAGAACAAAGCAGTCGCTACTGCCAATATATGTGAATGCGGTATGTATTTCTCGATTTGATTGGAATCCCTGTATGTAATAGCACTGTGTTTGTGGGTTAGAATTTGGCGTTCCGCAAGAGATGTTCACGTGTATTGGATTCCATCTGTACGTTCCGCGTGAGTTAGGGGGCTATGTAGGGGTTGTAAATTTATCTCGACCAAAATATTCTAGAAATGAGAAATATTTTAAAACAGATATTTTGAAAAATTCGTAAAATATTCAATCGATACCCAGCAGTCAATGTCTACTAAGCATTCTAAAAAAAACTTACTTAACAAAGCGTTTTATATTTTGTCGAATAATGTAAGCTTTTAACTGCATTCACTTAGCCCTCATTCGGTTTATGGTTTATATGAAGCAACACAAAGTTTTCACTCAATGTTGTTCACGTTTTGAAAAACATATATCGTCTTAACGGTTGAACAAAATTGAGTAGTGAGAGTTATGAGCGTGGTAGAAAGTTTGGCGACCCACTGATAACTGTTCCTCTGGTAGAGTGGGAGAGATAAGAACGACACAACGTAACACCTCCTACATTACGCCTACGTACCGAGCTAAATATTATTGCCAGGCGCTAGTAACAGGCTGAGGGAAGTCAATACATCCCGAGACCAAGTTTCCAAAAGGTGTATTGTGTTTTAACTCTTATTAAAAAAATGCTTCCATAATCACTCTTCTTGCTGAAGTTAAAGCTTACCTTACAGCTACCTCTTGGCATAATATTTGTTTTCCTTGGCTTAATAACTTGATTGAAATACCCTTATAAAAATCTCTACGCGTGATACCAAATATTTATATGTATTTATATGTACTTTCGAAGACTAATTATGGTGTTTTCATTGTCGAACAACAACTGAAACTGAAATATTTATTACCACACACCTGGCAATCTACCACAAGTACTCTAATTCAGTTGATGCTCGACAATGAAAACATCGCAGTTAGTCTTCCAAAGTTAACTCACATTTATACGAAGTAAGATTTTTCTTTAGATACATTATGGTGTTAGTGATAAGTGAAACAGATGAGTAAATAAATGAAAACAGTGTTGCAAAGATAATATATATATATATATATATATATATATATATATATATATATATATATATATTAATGTTCCTTGCCTTCCACGTTGGGCGACCATTGTTATATAACGAACCTTCACTTAATGCTTCTCTACAGCATAATTTTTACTCTTAGGAACTTAAATTAATAATTCAGCTACTTGCTTTGATAATTACAGATTTATTTTATCCTGAGATCAATATTGCATTTACAGGTATTTCATATAATTCTTTTACTAACTAATATTTGCCGATAGGCGTCAATACTCTTAATTTACTATTGATTTTTTTTAATAATTCTAAATTTACTTTCTTTAGTTATCTAAGGGCGTGTACAAGTTACTGCACTTGTTTTGATAAAATATTATATTTCAATTAACTATGACTTTTTAATGAATTTATAAAAGTTTAAAAGATTCTTAACGTTTGTTGTTTTAAAGAGTTGGCTTTAAGTTAAAATAAATGTATTGTTTATACTTGCGTTGTTCTTTGTTTTACTTCACTCAACACAAATTCACTTAGTAATACTTTCCTATCAATTTCACTTTTCTTAATTTTTCGAAATGCTTCTATTCCTTAACTGACTATATTAATCACTCCCTTATTTTAATCTCACTTGTTACCCTTTAATTTCCCTCTTTATACTTCACTTTCTATTTAATAATCTCCCTGGCTACCCTTTAATCTCCCTCTTTTAATCTCCCTTATTTTAAATTGACACGTTACTTTCTTTGAATTTGATATTTCTTACTAAAAACTGAACATTACTTCTTCCTCGAGTCCTGCATTATGACTCCTTGAGTCCTACCACTTGACCCTTTCTAGTACTGAAAAATGACTGTTGTTCCTGAACATCCTCTTGGATCGTATCCGTTTGTGTTTCATCCCCTCTTCAAATTTGATTGGCTCCCTTATGGCGCTCAAACTCTATCTAGCCTATGAACTTTTGACACTTCCCGCACTTTCCTTTTTTCGCTTCGTGGGAATTTGTTGAACTTTCCCACAGGTGCTTGTGTTTTTCTGTATTCTCAGGGATTTCTAGTCATAAATCTCCCTGGTCCGTGGATGTCTAGGTAAAGCTTCTCTCCCATGAACGAGGCACATATTGGTTTACTTACAATGAACCCCTTTCGAATTATTTTTATTTATGATATACAGGTGTGTGCAGTAATTTATTTCGGCCGATAGATGTGACAATAGACTTGCGCTAGCTAAGGATATTTCACAAGTTCAAATAATTTTACCAACAGCCTTCTTAACTTAATGAATTTCGTTATAATATATATATATATATATATATATATATATATATATATATATTATATATATTATATATATTATATATATTATATATAATATATTATATATTATATATTATATATTATTTATATATATATATATATATATATATATATATATATATTAAAACAACATAGGTTATTTAAAAACAAGAATATTTATTAATTTATATTCAAAGCTTTTCGTTGGTAATCAGTACCAACATCATCAGGAATGAAAATTACAATAATGCAAGCTATAGTCCGAAAACATATGTTAATTAGAAATAGAAATGTTGCTAAATTTATACAAATTGCCAAGTTTATTTTGTTGCTGTAACATTATAGACATTGATATAGTATCAAATTTAGAATGTATTTGTATTTGTTCTTTTATTAATTTGTTATTATTATTGTATTTATCCTCTATTCAATCCATAATCGTATTCTTAATCCTTTAATAATTTCTTTTATAAGTTTCATATTTTCAATATTTGGAAATTGGTGCTTATTACTAATAAAATGATTTGCAAAATTTGATTTATATATATCTGGATTAATATAGGCATTCAAATGTTCTTTATATCTTTCTTATATTTTTTTCTTGGTTTGCCCTATATAAGCTTTATTACATATATATATATATATATATATTAGGGATGGGCCGATTCCGATTCTCGATTCCAGGAATCGTCGATTCTAGTGGTATCGAGGAATCGTCGATACTCGATTCTTCATTCATAAAAGTGTCGATTCCGATTCTTATTTTGTTAACTATTAAAATCTGTGTGTGGAGTAATTTATTGGAAAAATAATTAATTACCAACTATATCATATTTATGTATTAGTTGATTTGAATGAATTAAATGATTAAATTAAACGAAAATTATTATTATTTATAAAGCAACATCAATCAAGATCGTAACCATTTCCGGTCGTTTGACATCGCTCGTCTCTCTCTCTCTCTCTCACTAGAGCGGGTTCGATACACACTCTCCCCTCCCCACGTGTCTTACTGTCACTGATTCATAGATGTCAGAACAAAACACAAAAAAGTACAGTAAAAACTCGATTAACCGTCAAGGTCGGTACCGTGGTCATGACGGTTGAACGAATAGACGGATAACAGAAACACTGTATTATTCCTCCAAAACTTAACCTCAATCGATTATATTATAGACAGATATTACTCTCACGGTAATGTAATATATTTCGGAGCGAAAAGAAAATAAACACGATTGTAATAGCAAATGAAACTATTTATTAATTTTGTACTTTTTATGTTGCTCGTTTGTTTTTAATTTTTGTTTTGTTTTGAGAGACAATGTAAATAGGCTTAGGTATTTTTTCAAACTTCATAAAATAGTGTAAAGTTCACATTTTTAACTCTAAAATAAGTCATTACTTTTATCTGATATGTTTTTATGCTTTTAAAAATTCCTATTGATAAATCAAGGTTGAAGGTTTTTTGTAGCCTATTACATTAAAACAGAGCTTTTAAAAGGTTTTGCCATATGACCAAGATGTTAACTAAATTAATTATTAGAGACCTAGCATGTAAGCTAATATAACATGAAAGAATCGAGAATCGACTAAAGAATCGAGAATCGAAAGGAAAATTTTAGAATCGGAATCGGAATCGAAAATTTTAGGAATCGGCCCATCCCTAATATATATATATATATATATATATATATATATATATATATATATATATATATATAGTAGCTTAGCTTTATTACAGTTTTCTGATTCTAATTTATAAACACCACCTTTTTCATGCATATTATTTGCTTTATTATTGTTATTTATTAGGTTTTTGTTATTAGTTTTCTATGCAATTTTGATATTTGTATTTTTAAATAATTTTGTGATATTTTTTTATTCATGGCCTATACATAAAAATGAAGTCCATATTGTATTATCATTATTATTATTATTATTGTAAATTAAATTATTATTTTGTTTATTAAAAATATTATAAATAAGTTTTTCAACAGTTTTCTTTTTGTAACCTTTTCTAATGCAAGTTGATAAATTATGTATTTTTCTCTCATTTTATCTTCTCATTCATGGGTATTTTATGATTTCTAGATAATAAGTTATATAAAGCAGCGATTTTTTTATTATATGGATGATTAGAACTATTTGGTATAATTTGGTTTGTTAAAGTTGGTTTACGGTATATCATATATTCAAATTTTTCATTTTTTCTTATTATTGTTAAATCTAGAAAATTTATTTTATTATTTGTTTCAATTTCATAAGTAAATTTGATTTTATTATTAATTTTATTTATTTTATCTAAAATATTTGTTAAATTTTTATTATTATTGTTTGACATATACATCCATAATCTACATAGCGAACCCAATAACCATTTTTATCATATATGTTTATAATTTCAATTATTTTATTATCCAATTGTTGTAAAAATATTTCAGATAATATATTTGATAATGGCGAGCCCATAACAAGACCATCTTCTTGTTTATAAATTTTGTCATTGTATGAAAAATAATTTGATTTAATATTATTTTGAGTGTATTTAGAATTTCTAATGTTATTTTTTTATCTTTCTCGTTTTCTAATTTAGATTTTATAATTTCGAGAGTTTCTTCTATAGGTATGTTTGTATACATATTTTTTATATCTACTGATATTAATTTTGTATTTTCATTAATTTCAATTGCAATACGTACCTAGTTTTCCAACAAGATCAATAGAATTTATGATAGTATGGTTATTATTTAGTTCTATTTTTTTACATTATTCATTCTTATACACTTACACACACACACACACACACACACACACACACACACACACACACACACACACACATATATATATATATATATATATATATATATATATATATATATATGGCAGTAGTGTAAGGGTTATCAATTTAAATGAAATAAAAAAACTAACTTAATGATTTTCAATCCTTGAAACGTTATTTCGAATGCATTATGAATGGTCTTCATATTTAGAGCAAAGTATAATGATACATTTCCTTGTTTCTTAGAAACTCTCACGTAGACGTTATAGATCTACATCGGGTAAATAATCCTCTACTCTAGCATATTTTTCCCAATTCTCAATACCAAGGGATGAGTAGAAGGTCAGCTACGTAAATGAAACGCGCCTGCACGTAAGTTCAAAGCACCTGTATTACGCAATAATTACTTATAGTTATAACTTAAGTATCATTTTATTTTATTATTCGCCTTCCTTAATTTCATCTAAATAATCTTTCGTCTTTCGAGTTCGTCTAACAAGTCTCAAGCTTGAATCCACGTCAGAGAGCAGGACTAATGCAGGTACAGGATCTTGCTGTAACGATCACTATGTATACTTTATAGAATTACTTGAATTTAGATTAGTTTTAAGAGAGGAAAGCTAGAGGACTAGCCATTTCGACTAGCTGGAGGAACAGAAAATTGCGTAAGACAAGACATAATGCTATGGATGGAAGAAACTTTTCACACTTCAAAGATATCTGTAAAGCCAAACAAAAACGGAAAACAAATAATTAAAGAAAGTACAATAATTTCAAGAAAGTAATTATTGAAAAAAGTTAAACATTCTACCTTAAAAGGAAGCATACGAGTAAACTAACGAAATAATTTAAAGCATGCTACTCATTTTGCGTCTGAAATCCAGGAAACGCTAAGTTCTATTTCCGTGTTCAAACCTGAAGAAGGGATAATAACACTTCGTCACACAAAGACATGTTTACAACTTAGTGTTTTGTCTCTTCGTCATTCTTCTTGATAAAACCATTTCCTGTTTACTTGAGATATTTCGGTTTAAGCTGTTTTGAAGCTTTATCTTAACAAAACGCTTTCAAAATCTATTTCAACAATGAATTCACAGCCGCTTCCAAACAAGACAACTAAAAGTAGATACGGTATCACCCTTTATCTTTTGGTTGCGCTTGATTTAACATTAACTCGGTAACATTTGAGACAAGCAGGCTATGTGCCAGGTTAGAAGTCACGATACCTCGTTTCTGAAATGTTAATCTTCAGAAGACATTTCACTGATGAGCTTTTTCATTCATTTTACTGTATAAGCAAATTCTTTTTCGATCGTTTTACTGTCTTGTGTGTGTGGAAATAAAACAGCGTCCTTACATGTTCGCTATTAAACACTGAGATAATCTCTAATAGGAAATCAACCCTAATTAGGAAAAATAAGACCAACATTACCTATAGGAAGTTATAAGTAAAAAAAACCAACAAGTAAGTTGGAACTGAGCAAAGAAAGAACTCAAACCGTAGATTCATAGCTGTATTCTTATCTTGAACTATCTGTAAACACAAAATGGAACCAAGCAAAAGGAACAAGAATAAGATCAGAAAAAGCTAGAGCAAGGTTTAGAATCTTGAAGTGTTAATAACTCAAATATCTTACTATAGTCCTACTTTCAAAAGTCAGATTTCTCAAGAATTATTTGTTTTCGGTTCTGTTATATTGAATGAAAGCAATTATTATCTGAATAATCTTTCGACGTAATGGACCCAAGCTCTTAACCCCTTGGCTGTTCCCGACTGGATACACACTACTAAATTGATTGAGGGGACTATCTAAATGGAACAAACCCAATGCCACAACGAATCCGGCCTCAACGTTCAGCTTCATAATTTCCAGGCGACTTATATCGATTGCCTGCTTACCATAGGTATAGTTTTCCTTTATTCCAAAAGTATGTATCGAGGGGCGTTTATACCTATGATACCAGTATGTCAGACTTCAAAGGCCTAGACTGGTCAGCAGACTGCCTATGGGACAAGACGAGTCTCCAACCAGTAGACTAAGTTTCGAACGCTTTACCACAACTACCAAGGTAGAACTTTCTGAACAGCTCGGTTTACCCTGACTGAGTACCACGCTGAATGGTTTGATAGAAGTAGTGTAAGCGGTACTTCATCAACCCTGAGATGGTCTGAGATGAGAACCGGTCCTTTAAAGCAGAGACTTGGATCTAGATAGGAAACACTATAGCCAATAGTCCTCAAACTGCCCAAAAAGTCTTGAGGGCTAGCCAGAAAAAACCAATAAAACCGAAACTCGAATTAAAAAATTGAAGATCTTTTAAAACAGTCCCAATAGTATCACTAACGACAAAGTCATACTACGTTAATTAAGTAAGGACGGAGAGAGAGAGAGAGAGAGAGAGAGAGAGAGAGAGAGAGAGAGAAAGAGAGAGAGAGAGAGAGGAGAGAGAGCTAAATGATGGCCAAGAGAAGAAGCTAGAACAGCTAGATTATCTTTTAAGGCTCGATATATAACAGAACCTCGGACTTTCATTCTAGGTCAGTGGCAGGGTATGTGCAGATACGAGTATCTTGGCTCCGAACCTGGCAAAAAACCAACTGTCAAACTAATAATATCAGACGGAACCAAAATCATAAATGTTTGTTAATTACCAGTGTTCGCAGCGGACAAGTCACAGGAAGAAAAACTATCACTAAACATGTTGCTGTAACAGTATATAACTATTAAAACAGGGATAAAAATTCAGGGATATAAGGGATTGTTAGACACTTACACTGAAACTGAAGGTTTCTTATAGTAGCTACTACGCTAAATGACTCTCTTCTGTCATACAGTTTAAATTATTAGAGCAATGTTTTCACTTTGGTTAATATACCATGAGTTGGGTTTGTATATTTTTTACACGACAGCAAACACAGTTTGGATAAATCTCTAAATTACATTCCCACGACACATCGACATCTGACCGAAGATAAAAACCAAAGCGCTTTCGCGAGAAGTGAGTTCAGATCGTAAGGTTTAAACATTCTACATTTTCAAATTTAATACTGAAATTACGAAATATCATTCATCGTAGGATAACTGCATTTTTTCAGAAAATATTTGAATTTAATATTTACAACATGACCTTCATTGCAGTAAAACTATTCAAATTTAGTATTTTATAAATATGTGTTTTCCTTTTTATAAACACCTACTAAATGTGTTGTTTCATAAACAAATATTGTGATAAAATTTGATATTTTTTTGTAAAAAATGTATAATGTTCTGTGTTTTGTATCTTAGAAAAAGTTATGAAACATTACAGCTTCAGGTTTCTTACAAGTTCAATATTAACAAACATTTCGTATATTATATTCATTTGAACGAAGTTTATTTCTCAAAGTCTTATTCGACAACCACAGTCATTTGATGAATGGAACTAACAAATTATAATTCAGTAAAATTTTTAATTGTATAACTGGGAATAACGGCTTGATCATCAAAATACACTAAAATGAAAACTATACGTATATATATATATATATATATATATATATATATATATATATATATATATATATATATATTTTAAAACAACACAGGTTATTCAAATACAAGAATATTTATTATTTTAAATCCAAAATATATATATATATTGACTCTCGCCACCTTTCTAAATGTCAAGTAGGCAACTGAGCTAGCCACGTCTCTTACTGTATATGGGGACTGGAACTTACTTACATACTAGCCAATGGCCACCCTTGGCTGTTCGGCCATTTGGTGGCGCGCTGACCAGTACAATCGAGAGAGACTTCCCTCATTCTCCTCTTCGTCTGGTTGGACATAGCCCAAGGAAGTGCATGTGAGGAGGTAATCTACATCCATGGTTCCGTTTCTGCACAATACGCAATCTGGCGATTGAAGGACATGAATCTTGGAGGTGTGCCGCAAGGTAGTCGTGGCCAATAACCAGGCGGAACAGTGCCTACACCTGTGCGGAGGGAGAGGCTACGGTTTATTGGTCCTTCGGTAATGAGTGTAGCCCAGCTTCTGTTGTGAGAGGCTCTTTTTACGTTTTCTCTCTTGCTGCGATTTAAAGCTGAGTTTATCTGTATTTTCACTGATTAAAAAGAGGTTTAGGTAAGTGGCTGAGGTAAAGCGGCTCCCTGTTTGGCAAGAGTGTCGGCTTTCTCACTTCCTTCTATATTGACATGACTTGGCACCCACTGAATGTGAATTTGCCAACACTTTTCCTGAATGGAGTCTAGTTGTTTTCTACAGGACAGTGTTCGGTGGCATTTCACTTGTCTGTTGCTAGTAACACCCTGTATTGAGGCCATGGAGTCCACAAGAAACACAGACTTATAGGTCCCTTTGATTTTTGAAAGTTCAATGGATGCTGCCAAGATAGCTTCAACACACCCACTTGTTTATTCCACCTACGGCAGTAAAAGGCACAGAAATTCTTTGGTACTACCAGAGTTAAAATCAAGGATATTTATGTCAGGTGCATACACATGTAGATATTACATTTAATAGTAGAAATCATACTAATCGACAGACCCTGAGTTATAACATTCGCCGAACGTTGATGAAGTAGTTAGGCAATTACCTAAATCATCCTTTTATTGAATGCATTACATAACAACACCGAGTTTCAAAATAATCCGACATCATATTTTGTAGGCTTAATTCAGAACGCTTTGCAAACTTATTGTTGCTCTACCAAGGACGTAGCTGGCAAACTTTAATGTATCTATAAGCTTTTAAAGGATTAAGCCTGCACAAGCACAAGATGCAATGTAATCCTTCCAAATCCTCTTGCCATGAACAGATGTATCTTTAATGACAACACATATATTTCTGTACTTTGTTAATTGAAAACAGCCAACTACTCCATTATGACATCTAATTATATACGTACAATTATTTTCAATAGGTATTTTACAACAGTAAGAAACATATAATTAAAGAGGGATCATTTTATTTCTAGCATATACACAGAGGAGGATAATGAGGCATGAAGCGAATATTTCTTCATAAAAGGTTTCACAAGGTACGATTAGGGAAAATGAAAGACATGGGAAATCTTAAGCGTTTCCTAACCACATTTCTCCCCCTACTTACAGTTTTTTCTGCAAGATCTATCTACAAGCTGATATTGTCACTATAGTACTACGCATATCCACTAATAGGGTTATTAATAATATTGTAATATTAGAATATTAGTAAGTTATAATATACCCACGGTAGTGGTATTCTTTTCTATCCTCTTTCGTCTCACCAAGTCTGAGAATAGGCTTTAAAAAGAAACAGGAGGATAGGGAACGGGACAGTAAAGACACAAGGAGTGTAACTAGGTTTAAGGACTTCGTTTAGCCACCATCCTTAAACATATAAATATAGATATTTAAAATAACATGAAAAAACCTTTCTGTTTTTCAACATTATAGCTTCTGAAAGTAACGGCAATTGAGCTAATATTTTAAAAGATATGGTAATTAGCAATATAAAATCTGTACATTTTTAATATTTAAAACGTAAAACATAATGAAAAGTAGGGGATCTGAAAATAGCTTTGAAGCGAGAAACTAGGAAATTATTGAGGATTCAAATTATTTTTCTCTTGAAAAGGATATTGGAAAATGTTTTCTGGGTATTCCTATTAATTAAGAGTCTCTGTCGATCCATATCTACCCCTCACGTTCAAATAACAAACAACTATTTTTCTTTGTTAAACAATACAGTTTATATAATGTGCAACAACACAAGAACGACTGACATTTCACTTTTATTAGTCGATTTAAAACTCCTTTTTTAAAATATGTTAATAATCTTTAATATTTTATTTTAGAACAAAAGCTATTTCACAAAAACACTTGAACATATGTTAGTTATGTTATATATACAACTCAGTATTATTAAACTTTGTTCGCAAACGCGTTTCAATGGCATTATGTCATTAACAGGGATTCTATCATAAACATATAACTTTAATTAATGAAATGGAAAAACCCTTTTGTTATTTTAACCTTTTGTTGAAACAAAATAGGTTATGTTCTATTTTTTAATTATTTTTGTGATAGAATTACTGATGATGACATAATGATGACGCGTCTAATCGAAACGCGTTTTAGATTAAGGTTTTAAACTATAATTGTTAGTTGTACATATTTTTGTGTATTTACAACCTTAATTCACAAACCATATCGTAAATGTTTTATATATTAGTAAGTTACACTTGCTTATAGTAGAAATTACTTTTTGATTATTGAGGACGGGCATTTAGGAAGATGTGTCCAATTGTCACTGAAAATTGACAGAGGGACAAAGTCTCCCAAAATGGGTGTCCTAAATAATAAAAAAACGTAAGTGCTACTATAGGCAAGTGTAATATACTAACATATGTTCAAGTGTTTTTAGTGAGCAACTTGTAGCTCAAGTGAAGATGGAATCAAATAATAATAAAAATGAAATGTGTATGAAATAAGGGAAAACGATGTTATTGTTTTAAGAATTAAAATCAAATTAGTATTTTAATTGTATTCTTATTTATTTCAGATATTTAAAGTATTTTGTCACAACTTACTATTTTCCGCAAGTTCACCACGGAATGGTTGAACTACACCAATGGTTTTATAAATTTGTTACAATATAAAACTCTCCTTTCTCTTTAAAAGAGCCCATAACCCCTAAACATAGTTGCTCAGCTTCTATAGCCCCAGTACATGTAAATAGAAATCCAGTAAAATAGATTCAATCCTGTTGGATTTCAGTTTGGACAGGATTCTGGATTAACCGTACGGGAGAGAGATTTACAAACGGTAATGTATTCTACTGCAACTACCGACAGTCGGACAATATAGTGGCTGTAACATTATTTAGCCACCAGTTCTGATTGCGGTGTTATCTGGGTTTACGTGCATTCCGGCTCTATTAAAGGTCAAATAGTTTACGGTAGCAATGGGTTCGGTCCTATGTACGTATCATTAACAGTTTGCCAACAACTGGAAACAAAATTTACCAACAAGTCATTATACACCTTAAGGTACATTTTACAGGCAAACATTGACAGTTATATGGCGAGAGGTCTTTAAATTAAAAGTCAAGAGAGGCGAAAAGCAAGGGTTATTGTTATTTATTTATCATAAACAACACTAAAGCAGCTACAATTACCAAATAAAAAGCAGAAATAATTTACATTAAACAAAGTATCAAAAACCTATACAAAAATAAAGACTTTCTAAATTATAGGTTATACCAACTTCACGATAATCTGGCGAACACAATCGGACACGATATCACATTACAATTGGTAACAGACAAAAATAATTGGGCAACTAATAAAATAATAAACATCAAAAATATCAACAAGAAAAAATTAATCAACTATTATGTAAAACAAAAAACACAACATACTCTCAACCTGCCCAAAAATTCTACCCCCGTACAGTTAACCTCACTAATACCAAATTCACACAACACGAAATGAATTTAATAAACAAAAACCTAAAATACAACCTACATTATAAACCAAATAACATAACAAACAAAAACATTATATACAAACTGAAACAGCCATACAAAAGACCGACACCAAAGACCAAGACTCACTTCGACATGACATAATAAACCTAACCAAACAAAAAACATAACCTACAAAAACATGAGCAATGAAATTAAAATCGCTGAAAACATAAAACAAAAAGCCAAAATAAACAACATCACACTTAACACAGCAGATAAAGGCAACACCACAGTAATTAATAATACAAACAGCCTAAATGACAAAATCAATGATTATATAATAAATAATGATTTAGTACAACTAAATACAGACCCAACAGAAAAATATCACAGAACCATCAAACAACTAATTAATACATTTAAATGCATTATAAACAAAAACAAAAATTCCCACCTAACAATCCACCCTAAAGCACCTACCCTCCACGTTCTTCCCAAAATTCACAACCCAAACATCCCTATCCGAGCCATCATCAACTACCAAAATGCCCCTGCACATAAATTAGCAAAACACATGGACAAAATAATCAGACAATCCATAAACCTAAATACAGAAACACACATAAAAAACAGAACAAATCTCATAAATAAAACAAAAGACATAAACATACCACACAATTCAACACAACTATCACTCGACATAGCAAATATGTACACCAACATATCCATACCCGAAACGCTCAACATCCTAGAAACCCAATTAATACAGAACAACATACCTAAAACCCACGTTACCGAAATCATAAATATCCTCAAAATCATCACCAAATAAAACTATATCACCCACAACTCAAACTTCTATTAACAACCAGATGGCCTACGCATGGGAAGTCCTATCAGTAGTTTCCTAAGTGAAATCTTTCTACAACACATAGAAAACACCAAAATACAAGCAATACACACGAACACAAAATTATTTACTGGCATAGATACGTCGATGATATAATAACACTATACAGAGGCAAATCCCGTCGATGCGAAAAACTCCTCAACTACACAAATAAAATACACCCAAAACACCACTTCACTTCAGAAATTGAAACCAACCGATCCCTAAACTTTCTCGACCTAAACATAACAAAAAGGCACACACAAAAACATAATTTCAACATATACAGGAAACCCATAACGACAGACACACCTATCCGCAACACCTCAAACCACCCTATCCAACATAAACACGCTGCCTTCAGACCCATGCTCCATAGACTTAAAGAAGTCCCAATGACCACAGAAAACATAAACAAAGAACTAGACACAATTAAATATTTAGCATACACAAATGGATACAACACCACAATAATAGACAAACTAAGGTACAAAATACTAAAAAAACACTAAAATTAACACTACAGACAGGGAAAACAGATACATCACATTACCATTCATAAACAAAACAACAAACAAAATAGCCCACAAAATTCAAAAAATAGAATACAAAATAGCATACAAAACCAATAACAAGTTACAATACAAAATACAACAAAACACCAACAACAAGGATAAACTACAAGCACCAGGCGTATACAAACTGAACTGCGACGAATGTAAGAAGTTCTACATTGGACAAACAGGTCGCAGCTTTAAACAAAGAGTCGAAGAACACAAACAGAACACCAACTCAACATTTTACAATCACATAAAAGATATAGGACACAAATACACAGACATTTACTATAACCTAGAAATCCTACACATCAACAAAAAAGAACCACATCTCAACACACTAGAACAATATAAAATTTACAGACACGCAAAAACACAAAGTACAAACATATTAAACGAACAAACACAATACAAATCACACATACTCTTCGATACTATCGAAAACCTACCTTAAAACCGTCACTGCTTGACCCAACATCTCCAAGCAGAAGACACTGATGAAGATCGGCACATAGTGATCGAAAACGTTCTGTCTCAGTAAGTTTCAACAAATTGACTAAATTCAAAGTTCGGATAGCCATAAACTATTGTTTAAGTGATTAATATATATATATATATATATATATATATATATATATATATATATATATATATATAATAAATTAAAAACATTTCAAAAACAAGAATACTTTTAATGCATATATTATTCAAAGCTTTTCGCCGATAAAACAGTGCCAGCATTTTTAGGAAAATAATTATCTCTTCAGAGATAATATCCTCAGAGATAATTATTTTCCTGAAGATGCTGGTACTGTTTTATCGGCGAAAAGCTTTGAATAATATATGCATTAAAAGTATTCTTGTTTTTTAAATGTTTTTAATTTATTAACTATATTACAAGAAAACATATCACCATATTTATTATATAATATAACATATATATATATATATTAATGTGTGTGTGTGTGTTCGTGCGCACGAGTGAGTTCGCGCGTGTGTGTTTGATTTGTTACAATACTAAAACACATCCTGTCCTTTAAAGTTTGACAAAAATGAGCTATTTATTACTACTGCAAGACAAAAGATTTTCTTATTCCTTTAAAACACGAACAATATTATTTTTAATTCTATAATATCTCTTACAGGTACATGAGAATTAAAACACCTTTCAGATTACAAAAAGCTCTACATTGAGAAACCTAATATATACATTTGTGTTGCTTTTAATTAACTTTGTTTAAACTACGTAATATGTGTTTAAGAAGCTCTAAGTTCTATGGAAAACCGATTCCTGATAACTAAAAGCAACATTATATATTTCCTTGTTACAAGCAGTAAAGCTTTGTCTATGCAAATGCTTTTAGTTAACAACACAAAACTATATCCCCTTGTAAGACTCATCAGCACAAGTTACTTATCTCTTTTTAAATTAAAGAAGAGCTTTGGAAAATTTAAACGGCCAATAAAGAATGTTCAACACATATCAACTGTCCCTCGATTTGGCCCCAACTTAATTAACTTTGATTAAACCGTTTGGTATTGGTTTAATGGAATCACATTAGGTTTAAACGTCTTTGAAATTCCTCACCAACTCATTGAAAGGACGTTCCTCCCGACTCAAATTGTTGTGCGTTTAATTATACTTGATTAATTATACGTGAACAATTTTTGATCAGATGTTTGCGCAGGGGAAAATATATTCCAGAATACTGAGGTCCGATTCACTTACGGATACTTGTGGTAATTTATAAAAACTCTCAATTAATTTGATGGCTAAACTCAATACGGATTTACGCAGCAGGTTATTAAGTGTTTCTTAGTTTGAAGTTCACCAGTCAATCATCGCCTATGATGGATAAGGTGAAGTTTGTGAGTAATAGGTGTGATTAAAACCCTGACTCTAGGATAGAACAAAGTAAGATTATGACTCTTGTTAACAGCGATTTCTCTCTAAAGGAGAGTCACGGTCAGGAGAAAGTGCATCACACACGCTAGAGGGCAGGCGTTGTGAACCAAACATGTCCCATTGGGGAACGTGCACAACCAGAGGTCGTGTAACTATTAGACACCCACTGTGTAGGTGGTGTTAGGAAACCACTTCCTAGTGTAAATCCACGATAACTCTCTACAAGCAATTGTACAGTTATGATACTTTAAACGATTAAATCTCACAAAATTAGTTCAGTTTGATTATACAGTTTATCCAACAATATTTTAGTTTCCATGAATTTTCAATTATTTTAGCAATAGTTAAATCACTTGTAATGTTCTCATTTTCAAAAGGTCGTAAGTCTCTTTCTATGCTTAGCTCTTCCAAGACTTCTGTATCCTTGTATATTCAATTCTTCTAGCAACAGTTCAGTTTCTTTGAATGTTTAGTTCTCTCCATAAAATATTAATTTCTTTCAATGTTAAATTCTTTTAATAATAATTAAGTTTCTTTGAAAGCTCAATTCATCTAACAATGATTCAGTATTTTTCAATTCCCAGTTCCTCAAATAATTGTCCAGTATTTTTAATGTCCAGTTCTTCTAACAATAGTTCAGTTCCCTGAATGTTCAGTCGGTCTAATAACCGTTCAGGTTTTATGAATGCTTAGTTCTTCCAACAATTATCGAATAGATTTGAACGATTATTACGACTCTAATTTTCAATGACAATGTACAATTATTACTAAAGAATATAATTTGGCTTGCCGAAAGATATATGATATTAAATAAAATTTTACATTTTGTAACTTCTAATTATTCTATTGTTATATAAACTACAGCTTGTGGTGGTTGATAAACATCTGGTTAAAATACTAAGTTAAACAATAAATTTGTTAACAACAGCCTAACTTTAGTCATTAAGGAACTCATGTCCCTCATTTTCCTTTACTGAGAAACGGTTAACAACAGTTTTGTTTCGCAAACTTTTATGTAAGCAATCGCGGTTTTTCTAAGCACTCACTTAATCGATCGAATTGCACAAATCGATTACCATGTGCAAACACTGATCAACCATAAAACTGCAACTTCCATTAAGGTGTTACAGTGGGGGATAATTCACAACTAACTGTTCTAAGCACGTAACTTGCGAGACTTCCAGTCTTACACCGGATTAAAGTCACCCTATCTTGGGGTTTAGATTGACACCGGATAATCGTCCTCAGTATTATCTGACCCTGCTCAGAGTGTTCCGTTACTTTGTTAAGAAAATATCCACCATATTTGAGGTAAATGTTTTTAAAATTCATCAACCTGATGGGAGAGTAGTGCGCCAGGTAAAGCACCGCTCTCCTGTTTTTTAAATATTACAACCTCTTCAATATGGCCTTCCTGTCCGATTGAAACACGATAGGCCTACTATTTTGGACTACCGCACCAAGTACACGGTGAAAATCGAGACAGCTTCCGTATCCGGTAGTTCAAGCTCTTTGACATACAAACCAAACCATACTTTTTGAATGGCCAGGCTCACCGAGTTATTAGCCAGATGATAGTACCAACTAGGCGCGCGGGGTTGGTTTCGTTGCATACATTCTATACTGTCTTTTTCAGTAACCATTTTTTTAAAAACCTATCTGTTACAAAGAATTCACTAGTATTAGGGTGAAGCCACTGTTAGGAGAAGGGTAAAATGGCCTACCCTCCCGGTCTAATTTCCCCATTTTCCATGTTATACTTTTTTTTAATACTCCATACTCATGTTTCTCAGTAAGGTCAGAGCTTTATAGATACCCTGAGAAAACATAGTGCTCAAATCCTAGCCCTCACACGTTTAAACCCCACGGACGTGTAATGACCGAAAAAAGACATCTTTCTCATATATTCAACTGACAAGTTAGAGTATGTATTTTATTCTTTAGACCTACAGAGATTAAATATAATTCTAGAAAACCTATATAACAAAAAAAATTATAGACTTTTGTAATTTATATAGGTTTCTTATTTGTCTAATGAAACACTACAATAACGAGAAAAAGGAACACTGCTGAAGTAACTCCTACAAGTCATATTCAGGTGTTTAATAGCCTACACAATGGATATTGTGGAAGTTTAGGGAACGTAAGTGGGTCCTGTACCTTCCGTAAATTAGAAGAGGGGACGGTTTGAGTCTCATTCAAGAAGTATTCTAAACTATGCGGCTCAGGCAGGCGTTTAAAGGCTATATGTTGAGATTTAGAAAAAGATGTGGAAGATTAGAGAAAATGTAAGTGGATCCTAGAGCTTTCTGGTTTTAACAGAGGGAATGGTAGGAAAGCTTATTTCTCAAGTACCCGATAGAATGCGTTGTAGACAACCGTTGCAAGGCTATATATAAGGTTTTGGAATCAAGATGTGAAAGCTTGAGAAGATCCTGGCGCTCCTTGGTTAAAACAGAGGAGATTGTAGGAAGGCTTTTTCCCTCAAGTACCAGATAGAAGGCGTTGTAGACAACCGTTGCAAAACTATATAATGTGTTTTAGAACAAAGATGTAGAAGCTTAGAGAAAACGTGAAAAGATCCTGGAGCTCCTTGCTTAAAATAGAGAGGATTGTTGGAAGGTTGGTAAGAGGGCTGGCTCCTGAAGTACCCGAAATAATGCGTTCCAGGCAGGCGTTAAAGGCTATATAATGGGTTTTGGAATAAAGATATGGAAGCTTAGAGAAAACGTGAGAGGATCCTGGCGGTCCTTGGTTAAAACAGAGGGGATTGTTGGAAGGTTGGCAAGAGGGCTGGCTCCTCAAGTACCCGAAAGAATGCGTTCCAGACGGGCGTTAAAGGATATATAATGGGTTTTGGAATAAAAATGTGGAAGCATAGAGAAATGTGGGAGGATTCTGGAGCTCCTTAGTTAAAACAGAGGGGATTGTTGGAAGGTTGGCAAGAGGGCTGGCTCCTCAAGTACCCGAAAGAATGCGTTCCAGACGGGCGTTAAAGGATATATAATGGGTTTTGGAATAAAAATGTGGAAGCATAGAGAAATGTGGGAGGATTCTGGAGCTCCTTAGTTAAAACAGAGGGGATTGTTGGAAGGTTGATAAGAGGGCTGGCTCCTCAAGTAGCCGAAAGAATGCGTTCCAGACGGGCGTTAAAGGATATATAATGGGTTTTGGAATAAAGATGTGGAAGTTTAGAGAAAGCATTCATTGGCTCTGGAGCTTCGCGGTAGTATTTCAGGAGATGGTGTGGAAGCTTTATCTTGAAGTAACCGACGACAGAGAGAAATATTTGGCCTCACGTGTATTCGTCTCGGACTGCGAATTATTTTTTTTCAGGATTTTATGAAAAGTTATTTTCCTAATATTATCCCATATTTAGCAGATAGCTACAGAGAGAAAAGATGAAATAGTATAAAAACTGCTCGGGTTGCCAGGTTAATTTCTTAAACTTGACAATTCCCTCGTTCATTCAATATAACGACCAGGAAACAAAGTGAAGTAACTAAGCAAGGACCCTAGACGAAAACAGGAAACAACATTTAGACCTTTGTATAGAATACTATAAACCATACAATATTTATGACTACCTTTCCCTAAGAAAGATTAAAAATGCGACGAAGATCATAAAAAACCATTATTCACAGTTCTTCAATCTAGAAGTAATTCAGTTAAATATAGCCTGCAATATTTTAAACGACAAAAGTCTAAGACTAGGACAAGGGACGCAAGAACCTAGTTTTATCAACATTTACGATAATAATGCAACACTCGGATGCCTTTATTGATCTAAACTCCAAGGTATGTCTTGGTATTAACGACACACTTAACACAAATATTTATTAAATAAAACTAATTTTCGATCCAACACGTTGAGTGCGGATGCCGTAAATGTTACGCGTCATAAAAGCTGAGTGTTTCGTCTGTAGCAGGCTGCAAAACTTAAAGACTACTTGGTAATTTTATCTCTGGGGTGAGTTAGTTGTAAAATTAAAGATGTTTATATTGAAGAACAGGTGAGCTCGTTAGCAACAAAATGCATTTCCGAATAGTCTTCAAAAACAGTTTCCAAGATATTTGATGAGCAGTGTAAGTTCTACTAATGGCAGTGATATTATTTTCACTTTTTCACTTCAATAATTTATAATCAAAAATCTTAATACAATATAATGCGTTACAAGTTTCAAAATTCGTATTGAAAATTTCTAAATGCTATGTTTATGTTGAAAAAGATATTGTTAGGAAAGATACGTACCAGACAATTGTTAACAACAAGATGCATTACCGAATGGTGTTCAAGTACAGTTCCAAGATAAGTGGTAGCTACAGTGTAATATAGTACTAATAGCAATGGATAATAATTTCATTTTTTTTTTTATCAAATCAGTTCATAATTGACAGTTCTAATGTAACATAATGTGTTCAATAGAAATGTGATCAAACTGAAGAAAGAAATTGTAATGTTATGAAGAGGCACTCAGGCAAATAGAGATGCTTCAAACTATATATATATATATATATATATATATATATATATATATATATATATATATATATATATATATATATATATTAAAACAACATAGGTTATTCAAATACAAGAATATTTATTAATTTATATCCAAAGCTTTTCGTTGGTTAACAGTATCAGGAATGAAAATTACAATTACAGGATTGTAATCTTCATTCCTGATGATGTTGGTAATGTTTACCAACGAAAAGCTTTGGATATAAATTAAGAAATATTCTTGTATTTGAATAACCTATGTTGTTTTAAATTATTAAACAAGAAAACGTATTATATAAATTTATTTATATATATATATATATATATATATATATATATATATATATATATATATATATATGTTGTACTCTTCCAACTAAACGAGCGGCTTAAATTGGTTTGCTTTTACCTTATAAATTTACGAGTGATTTTTGCAAAATAGATACATTCAGTCAAATTGAAATATTTCTACAGACAATATTATATACGCTAATACTACGTTAGTTGAAATAAAATATTTGAAAACTATAATATTTATAAAGCTATAATATTTTAGAAACTATAAATATCATAGCAATAATGAATAAATGAAAACTTGCACTAAAGCGTAAAACATGACTCAGATAATTAGAATTAAATAAACTGTTTATCAAGAATGTTTCGTTTTAAACGTTGAAATATGTCTTAAAAATATTCGTGCTTGAGAAACGGAAAACGTGGCGTTCGCTGTATGTACTATCTCTCTCTTCTTTCTCTCTCTATCGATCTATCTCTCTTCTTTACGTCTCTGGCCGAAACCGCTTCATAGGTGAAGAAAAACACGGAAAAGTTACAATTTCTCCAGTTAAACAAACTGAAACTAAAAAGTTATAAATTATTTGTCAAACTGAACTTAAAATTTGTAATTTTAAATAAGTCATTACTTTTGTCCTATGTTTCTCATGCTTTCATGTATTCCTATTCATAAACAAGGGTAGAACGGCATTAAAACGGACATTTAATTAAAAGGCTTCGCCATATGACCAGGATGTTAACTAAATTGATTATTAGAGAATATCATGTTGGCGCATATATCTTCAAAGAATTGGAAGACAAATTTTAGAATCGAAATTGGAATTGGAACCGAAAATTTAGGTTTGGCCCAACTCTAGTTTAGTGTTCGTGCCTAGGCTTTTATAAATATAAATAAACAAATGGATGTAATTCCTTAGTGAAAGGGTGTGTATTTGATCTTAAGATATAACTATTTGGTCCCCCAAAAGAGTATTATCAGCTGTATTGTAATAGTTCATCTCAAATTTCAGGACATCGTAATTATGTTTGAAGAATATAAATATTGTGAATGCTACTACTTTCTATACGATAATGATAGAATCTAAATATGGTGTCCTTGATAAATACTATATTATATGTTTAGTACCCTTAATACTTTTACGTTTAAGTGTAAGTTTTTATCTAATCGAAGCTAATTAATTTTACCAGGTTTTGCCTGACAATATTAAAATTTTCCCAGCTGTAGAAGTTTATAACCTCTTGAAACACTTTAGGGGTGGATTTCCTTCTGAAATGTTCTGTCTGTAATTACTACACCAATTAAGGACTCAGCCATTCTCCGAACAATGTCTCCGCGCCACAAAGGGAATATAGCCTGACCTGGACTATAGCGAGTTGTAGCGATTTGTAACACCCTCTTGAGGCAGAAAATGACGCTGTTTTGTTGAAAGGCGCCTTGTTAGCAATAAGGTAATTCCATTCGAAATTTATCGCCTTACATATGTTGTACAAGATTTGTTCCTACGTCAAAACGGTCTGTTTCTTCATTCTCATTTTGTTCACATTTGTTGCCGTCCGAGAAGTTTTATGTTTCCCAATCTCTACTTTACCTTTACGTGGCTGTTTCTCCATGTCTGCCTTGCTTCTGTTATTTCTTTATGCCACTCTCTTATAGTGTTTCCACTTATTACTCTTTCCGGTGATCTCTATTTCCAGACTTTCAAGGACAATTCATTCGCCTCAACCTAAGCAAGAAATATTCCGAGGGTTTGAATCGGGATGTTTTATAGTTAGACCTAGAGAACTGGTCGGAAGTGTGATGCTCCAAAGCCCATCCTAAATGGCCAAATTGTTCTCTGCAACTGTTTATTCCCTTGGCAGATTTATTCCAGTTTTAGGGCGCCGTAAGATCGCCTTTCACCTCCTTCGTTAGTCACAAAACATACCTTGTCGCCTTGCAATGGCCAGGACGTAGGATTAGCTTGTTTTATTAAGAATATTTAGGCTTGTTTAATAACTTTGTAGTATTTACTCTAGAAATGATGTTTTGGTGGGAACAAACATAAAATTGGCTTGGATAAAATATTGGGGCTATGTTATGGGTATGATCTAGGCATTTTAACTTAGAAACACATCGGTCTGCGTGTGCAGTGTCGCTTCCCAGAATTGTATCATACTCACATAGAAATATTCTTTCACCACTTCCACCTTTGAAAATAGATGATATATATATATATAAGGACAAGAGAATCCTTTGGGGCTCGAAATAGGTGGAAACTGTTAAGCAGGGGCGTACAAAAGAGTCAGGTAGAAATTTATATTTGTGCCCCATAAACATATAATGATATAATAATGTTTGAGGGACGACAATTTTATAAACATTTAGCTTTTAGGGTAATGTTTCTATACCATGTAACGTCATAATACTCAATAAATGAGTCCAGCCTAACGATGGGGATAGACAGCATTTAATAGATCGATTAAGGGGACGAATAATAAAATCGATACATTAAGACGATTATATATATATATATAGTATATATATACACGACAGTTTTGTAATGATCAAATATATTGCGACTTAAAACCACTGTATACAAATATGGTATCTACGTTCGCAATTATTTTCCCACAAAGTTGTGCGTCGTAAATAGGAAATTCAAATTGAATAAGATTCTTAACACGGTTTGCCCGTAGAGGGTAAGAGCCTCTACCGCACCAATGTGTTTCCATCAGAGCACACTTTGATCTCCCCGCTATGAAATTGAACCCATAACATCTCACCTGCACAATGCTACACGTAGCCAATTAAGCGCAGTGTGGCATTATTACGGGGAATATTTGGAATTGGCAATACGTTATTACGTTGTTAACGATCCCATATGTGCGTTTGCACATAGAGTGAATTATACGTAGGTAGGAAATTACTCCGACGAGAGGCTATGTAAATAGTTTATTTACACTTGAGGAAAAATAATAATCAAATAAAAATAATTTATACAATTTGTCAGAGTAAAATTAAACATCTATTCCTATGAGGGGATTGCAGAGAGGGGTAACAGTTCATAACAATCTCGGAGATCTGGGTTAATGTTGAATCATATAAATAAATATTGATTTTTTTCAGAAATCAGTATTGAAGAACAAAGGTAACGGTGGCACCAGACAAGTTTACAATATACTGTATATGTTTATATTATTGGACATAAATCTCTAAGAATTGAAAGCTAGAATTGATCAAGCTGGGATACGAAAAGGAAGTAGTTTATTATAGATTCACTTGACAGTTAGCTCACCCTTAGGATACCCCTACATTTATATTGGGGAAAGCCGCAAAGATCTGGAATATATAAGAGCAGGCCCACCTTGAGAAATTTCGGGTCCTTGGGCAAACATGAGTACGGGCCCCTGGGGAAACAGAATACGGGTTTTCATTACTTCCAACATAGGCCTATAAAACCCTGTATTTTGCATGACATTACATAAATATTATTGCTTCCATGATAAAACCAACTACCATAGTAAATCTAATCTGTGAGTGTTGAGCTTTATTGAAGTAAACTGCCGTTCGTTTACAGCAACTAAGACATTGCATTTTCTGTGAATAAAATAATTCATTATTTGAGTATTGCTTTGCCAAATGAATCTTGAAAAATTGTACATTATACCTTTTATACTTTATTGATATACATTTTTACCTCTTTTATAGATCTAACCCCACGAGTAGATATTTTCCACAGTAAAAAAACCATCAAACCGGCTGGGCCCCTGGGAATTTGCTCTCCTAATCCGCCTCTCTGGGCGGGCTTCATAAACAGAAGGTATCGTTGTGGAGGTCCTACTTTAATCATTAGTAGGAAGTCCGTATAAGAGATGAGAGGAGTGTTACAAACGCGTGTGTTTGTTATCCCTTCGTGGTAGTGGGCCTTCTTCACCCCGGTTCTGAAAGGGTAGATAGTATGATTGATTCATTTATGATTTATTTTATCATTCTTGGGGCCCTGTCCGTAAATGGGAAAGCTATAATGTACGAGAAGGGAAAGTGGGTTTGACTCAAATGTGTTTTATCTTACCATTGGAGTGATTCTACGTTTTACCTCGTTATTAGTAACTCATCTATACAACTTTTAAAAGAATTTAATTACGTTGATAAAACGTAGCGTTTATGGTAATAATAGTGCAAGATAATCGTAGCTTAAGAGATGGCGTACTTCCCTTCAACATAAACAGGCCTTTGCAGCCTTGAAGGCGACGAGTGTACCTTAATCCTAGATGTTTTGCAGTAAATATAGTACAACGAAGCCTCGTCTCGCATCAATCAAAATAAACCGATATAATTCAAAAACAACAACATAAACCACTCTGAGTAGCAAAGCAGTTGACATAAAGTCTAGTGCATCTTAACAAAATGCTAGGATAATATCTAAAATCCGGTTACGTCATCATATTTGCAAAACCTGCATGTGTCAGTGTTTTCTTTGCAAAGTAATTTAATAAACTGATTCCAAATTACACGAGAAGCCTCCTTGTATCAAGTAGAGAGCGATTTAAGGGAATTGGATTTAGATTCTGACTGAAGCTGGTTGCAAATATTTATTTCTATAACATCAACCCTAAGCTTGCCGGCATCAATTTAGCGTTGAACAAAATTTTATTCTCGTGCCCCTATTTAAAGAAAACAATTAAATATTTAGAAATATCTGTATAATATATATATATATATATATATATATATATATATATATATATATATATATATATATATGCTTGGATTTCTAATAAAATGGTTTAGAAGAGACAGGGTAGTGCCTCCATATTTGAGACTCAAGGTTTTCAATGGAGGCACTACGTTTCAACCTTACGTTATTACTCTATGCACTCATTTTTACAAGCTGAGTCTACTTGGGACCTGATAAAGCACAGACAAATTTTTTAGCACTATGAGGATGAGAAAGCAAAACATTTAGATTATTAGACAAGAACTTAAATTCACCTATGAGTTGAAAATTATGATATATTGAAATCCTTTTATCATAATCACGGTGTATTATAGGGTGTTATAAATTGTTCTGTATACTGTATAGATGTACTGTGTAGATATATTGTAGTGTAGCAATATTGTAATGTAGTATGGTTATATGGTAATGTATATAGATTATGATGTAGCTATATTTTAATGTAACTATACTGTAATGTATTTATATCATTATATAGTTATATCGTTATAAAGTAAAGTCATCTATTTAATAAATAAATTATGATTTCATACAGTTAGGAGTAAGCTAGTACATTTAGGTTATGTTTCAGTTTTTTTTTTTTTTTAATTAGAGTTATCAACTATGTTTACCGAAAATTATTTTTAATAAGTTTCGAACTTAGTTTTTAATAACTTACGTGAAAACGACAAAATCAAAGTGGGCCATATTTTATCAATTACTACCTAACATTAATGAAAATTATTAAACCTAATTGGTAGACTATCTAATATTTATAAATATTTTTTTAACTAATATTGAAGTACATGAAAATTAGTTTTATTTCATATTATTTGTAGCTATTCAGAGTTACAATACTACTACCTTGGTTTAGAGGGTAAAACATATTATTTTTCATAGCATACAGGATTTATCTCGTTTTAGACGTCATGTAAAAATTTAATTAACTCTCGTCGTAAACAAACCGTGTGAAACAGACGGGCAGCGCTTTCGGCAAGAATACAAGGGTCCTCGAGCCTAGCTTGCAGGCTGATAATAATTAAAAGTGAAGCTCATAAAGCCCGTGAAAAGTTCATTACTATAGTCATACCGTCGAGAGAGCGCTGCGATACAGTGTTTTACAAACAATTACGTTGCGGTCTAGTTTTCCCATACACCCTAACAAATAGCTGTGGCAGGTGGATTTATTACGTCACATTATCCGTCTGAGAAATTTAAATGCAAGTATAGGCACAGTTATACAAATACGTGTAAGAGGCCTACTTGTTTATGTGGTTTAAGTGAGGCTGCTGGAGGTGTCGTGGCTGGTGTGAGGAATTATTTATAGAATTAAATCTTGTCATTTTACCAAAAAGATTAATAAAAACACTGGCAATAGCATTCATAGCTTTATTTTGAAAATTCTTATTTCGTAATTACAAAATATTTCCACCTGGATCTCGTGACTGGACAAAAGACTAGTTAACACAGCTATGAATTTCCTGTCCGGTTTACTTGATAGGGCGGTGTAATTCATAATTTTCGTGATTCCGAGACGAAGGAAAGTTCTGTAGAGAGTTGTAATGCTGCAATTGTAGTTTAAGAAACCATACATAGGCTTTTAGGCCTAAATGTGGGATGTAAGATATGTCCTGCAATAACATTTTATTCAAGATATATTTTATTCAAGATGTATTTTATTCCAAATATAGACACAACAATTGGCATAAGCACATGTTCGGTACGTCTTCGTATTCTGATGTATAAATATATTACTAGTAAAAAAGGAAATAATGTCACCTGAAATTGCGAGGGCTAATGAAAAGACTGATGAGATTAAGAAATTTGGAAGTTAATGGGGGTCAATTCTCATAAGGGTAGTTACAACAAATGATGGAGATGCTTTCTTAACAGGGTATGTGTGACGTTCATATTCAAACCCTCGAGAAGGACTTGCCTGTGATATGTTTCACATCGTAGTCGACAGTTGAAATAGTATATATATATATATATATTTATATATATGGGAGTGTGTGTGTGTGTGTGTTTGTGTGTGTATTGACTGAGAAACAACGTAGAATCGAAATTATAAAAGGTAGAGACCTCGAACTTTCTAGGTACATTCCGTTTATAACATAGACGTTCTCTAAGAAAGGATCTTTCAAAATGTTTATTTTAAAGGCTATAAATTTCAAAACAGCTTTAATTAGCTGTATACATTTTCATATAGTTTACGTTAAATAATACGCTAATACAACTTCGTATTTTCTTTCCATTATCAATATCAATTATTAGCTCTTTCTTAATTTAATGAATTAAGATATAAAGGGACACTTTGAAACGAGTGCGGGCGATTTGATGACCAAAATTGTAGAATACTTTTCGCATTATCTTTGACTCCCCTGCCTTGGAGAAGTGACGGTTTGTAATTTTAGCGCCAGATCTCTAACGATGACATTATTGGAAGAAACATTTGGTAAAAGGTCTGCCATGTTAATACAAACGATATTTCTGGAGCAGAGTGTTATACGATACACGTGAGAAAACAGAAGCCGAACTGGAATTGGACCTGTAATCCTACTGTAAATAAATCCATGTATGGGAACCGAAGCCTCCTGCAATGGGATGGGGAACCGTCGTTCGCCAGGACAGAGTCGTCAGTCTCAAGTCGGAAGGCTCTCCACAGTTATTCAATCGTGCCACATTGTAGGATTACCAACGCTGAGAAACTTTTCAAATATCAGAATGTGTTCCTTGGAACTGGATAGTCAGAGTTATTTATAAATACGCTCGCATACAGTTTCGGTTATGTTAGCCTATAAAATGAAAAAAAGAACTTAAGTTTTATAATTTTACTTTATAATTTGGAGCTGTGTATACGTAAGTATTTCACGAAGCCTTAACAGCAGTTTTATTATTTCCTAAAAATGGTTATTAGTGTTTTATTTTGTTCCACAGTGGGTGGAAAATACATATAGAGGACAATAGCAATGGTTACAACGAAGAATACGTCTTCGTTTAGGAGTAGAATAATAAAAAAACATGTCTTGGAGATTGATTGGAAATCCAAGTGTTTTCATCTGGTCATATTCTTAGATAGGGCAATTCTTCTAGGATATGCAAGGCTTTCAAGACGAATAAAACGGCTACCAAGTAGGTGGAAAGATGTTAAAGAGACAAAAACTTATCTTTTCCAGACAAAGAACACATTGTTTGAATACAAGACAGAAGTATGATGAATCACCCCGTCTCCTTATCGTAGGCTTTGGGTAGCGAATAAGCGAATAGACTACTAATCTATAGGGTGTTGCGGTTATATAAGGGGATATAAAGCTCTACTTACGGGTGAAATATCCATGTTCGTGAAGACGTTACTTCTCCAGCAGATATACTATCTAACTGCCTATACAAGAGGCCATCGTTATCCCATCAGAGAATATCTATAGAAAAGAGTCTAAATACTACTCAAAAAGTCGAAATGCCATAAAGAAAAGTCTAGTAAATCTCTTACAAGAAATAAAGGCAAATAGAAGGGTCTATCCGCTCTTCCATGATTAAAAAACATTTCTCTATAGAATTGTCGAATTGCTCTTCCGCTAAGAACAAGGGCAAACAGAATCATCTAACTACTATTCCATAAAATAAAATCACAGAGAATAGCATTTATTTTTCTCCGCTCCCTCCTACAGCTCACACCAATAACCATGAGTTATAGTTGAGCTAAACACATAATAAGTCGACATTCTATCTATAAGAAAATATGAATTGAATAAAATAATAAGTATTTAACATACTTAACTTTATTGCCAAAATTCGTGCATAAAAAGGTAATAGTTAAATTAAAACCAACACCAACTCACATTCAATAATATGGATTTAATAAAAAAATCACTATCGTTGAAGATCATAATGACGACAATTTTAAAGTATATCTCATGCAAATTTCATTTACTGCACTTTTTGGATCGAGTAACAAACTGTAATATTCATGAGGTGTACACTCACAATATTTTGTTAAATAAAAACGAGTCGAAGAAATGTATTTATTAAGCATCTGGCAACGTTTCGACGACTAAATTGTCGTCCTCATTCAGGCCTACAAGTGTAATAGACAGAATTAACATCTATATCATAAACAGTCACAAACAAATTAACATAAAATAAAAAAATTACAAGGAGATATTAAAACAAATATATTAACAAAACAATAACCCAAATAAATTAAATAATTAAAAAACACACTCTAAAACGTGATAACCCATGATAACAAAAACTATAAACAAAATAATTAAAATGTGTCAACAAATTTCAAAAACATATATTAGTAACATAACCTGTAAAGATAAATCATTACTAGACATCTGGTGCATCAACAACTAGAACCCTTAAGAGTTTTCAATCTTTATGACTAAATGATTATAAATACTGGCCAAATTATTAGTATCCCAAATTAGTCTCTTCCAATTACTTTCCGTGTCCAAAATCCTAGGATCGTTCCTAGCCTCTCATCGTAACTATTAAATTCGTCAAGTAATTCCTGTACTCTATCAATAGGAATAATATTGTATACATTCTCTACATAACGCCCAAAAAAAAAATTGGTTTAAAACCTAAATTAGCCAAACAAACCTGCTCAAGATCGTCCAGAACAATATCAGCAAATTTGGGGGATACTGGACCTCCCATAGTGGTCCCATAAAGTTACTTATAAAATTTATTATGAAATTGAAAGAATGTGTTTTCCATTAGGAATTCCACAGCTTCAAGTGCTTCAGAAAGATGCATATCATACTTACGTCTAATATTGTTATATCTTTTCTTAATAGCTTTCAATACTACCTTAGAGCTAACATTAGTAAAAAGTAAAACAACATCAATGCTAATCATTATGTGTTTCACATATGTATACTATTGTTCCTGTTGCTAGAGTATAGGAATTACTTATATACTCCATTTTTATCTGAGTGTACAGCATTCGCGCGCACACGAGCTCCATCTTCACTTGACACAGTTAACTAGTCAGCTAAGGGTAGAAAACTTCTTTTACACTATACCCACCCTAACCAAAATTTCCTCAGTTATAATATATTATCATGTATTGTAATATAGAAATTACACAATTTTATATTTTATGAAGGAATCTTAATTCTATAAAGTTTCGAGTAAAATGAAGTTGATCGTGTCTTTATTATATTAAAGGTTTCTCTTGTGACACCACTACGTTTTATTAGTTTTCCAGGTTACTGAGAATTTTCAGATCATCAGGTATAATTTTTGATGCAATATCTATACGTCTGAAAATTGAATAATCATTGATAACCGATGATAAAAAATTTTAAAATCCCATTAGTCCCAAAACAATAAATATTTTGAAATGAATTTTGTCGTGGAAAACCATTGTTTATTGTTTTATTATTTTCCATTGCTATTTAAGAGACTTCCTTAACATTTGTAAGGGCAGAACCTGCCTGCTTGAACGTTTTAAAAATTTAAGACACAATAAATATGTCTAAGTGAGTAGCAACATACTTTTTAGAGCCTGCCATTACTATTTTTCCTCTTATATCTTGACGTACGGGGCAGAAACGTGGGCAAAGTATCAAGCAGACAAGAGCAAGATCAACACAATGAAAATGTACGGTTTTAGTAGATCTTGTAAAATCTGTAGACTACTATATAGGAGAAATGAAAGCATTAGAGACATGGTAAAGAGGAAGGAGACTGTCATGGAGGAGATTCAAATCAAACAGCTACTATGGTGGGGATATGTAAAGAGGATGTCGGAGGGAGTTACTATAGGATGGACGCAACCGCAGAGTTTTTTCCAGGCGAAAAACTGATCATGGTTATCATCACCTAACTAAAATGTTATTTCAAAATTAGATTTAGATTAAAACGAATAGATATAATCAAACAAAATAAAATAAATGATCAAAACTAATATCAATTATCTGGAACTAAACACAAATAAAACTTAAATTATACAGGTTTTAAATATCGTTGTAAAGATTCATGTGGCGTAAGGAAGCGATGACACGGTTGACCACAAAGGTAAAATAATACTAAAACATAAACAAATATTTCAATGTACAACATTTTAATGAAATGCATTCTTAGTTCGACTTCCCTACTGGAGAATTACCATACTTCCATACTGAGGGATTAACGCAGAATTCGACTACACCCTCAGGATACATAAATATATGCCGGTGCTTAGACAAGGGTAGTGTACACTGAAGAAGCGCTGTCTATTGGACTTATTCAGAAGTAGCTTTCGTCAATCCAAACGTGCATAACAAACCCCATTTTACTTTTATTACAGTGGGGGGCTACTTACAAAATAGTTTTTAAAATGATTCTAAACTTCAAGTGAAAGTGCATACAGATAACTATTTTTTTTAATAATAAAATTGACAAAATGTGTTTGCAAATATTTTAGGGAAGATTTCAGTGTTACTGATGTTGGGATGTAAATTGAATATTTAATTTTTTTAAAGTTTTTCAGTGAAAGTACGATACTGTATCTAATTCATTTAAATAAATTGACTATCGATTACTCGGAGATCATGGATTTCTCAAAAATATATATCTAGTGATGTAAAAACCCCTCTGAAATTCGATAGAATAATAAAACTTCTGTTGATCTATAGATGGTTGAAAACTGTAAAAATACATTAGTAGCCTTATTTTACAACACTCGCGAACTTTGCAAAATCACGAGCTTCTGGACAATCAGACCAATGTAACAATAAAGTACAATATAGCGGTAAATTACAATATAGCTGTAAAACATATTAGAATTATTACAATATAACCTTATTACAATATGGCTGTATTACCATATAACTGTATTACAAAATAGCTGTATTACAATATAGCCTTATTAAAATATAGCCGTATTAAAAAATTGCTGTATAACAATAAAGCTGGATTACAATATAACCGTATTACAATATTGTTTTATTACAATGTACGGTATTACAATATAGCTGTATTACAATATAGCCTTATTAAAATATAGCTGTATTAAATGTTGCAGTATTACAATATAGCTGCATTACAATATTGCTTTATTACAATGTACGGTATTACAATATAGCTATATTACAATATAGCTATATTACAATATAGCTATATTACAATATACGGTATTACACCATAGTTGTATTACAATATAGCTGCTATTACAATATACCTGTATTACATAATAGCTGTAGTAATATATAGCTGTATTACAATATAGCTGTTTTACAATATAGCTACAAAGTATCAAGTTGATTTGTATATTGAAAAATTACATTAATCTGATTTGCAGAAATGCAAGAACGTATAGCAAAATAGAAAGTATTTTGCTCATCAATCGGTTAGCTCACATTAACTAATTTTAATTTTTGTAGCTACTTATCCACATACTTACATATCTAAGCTGTAGTTATATACAGACGTTCATGTTGTGAGCAGACATTCTGATCTGAGCATTTTATCGAATTCATCTTTACTTTACAATAATTTTTTTTTCTAGTACTGATAGCATTTTGCGTTTTAAAAATGTTTTAGTGGTTCAGTACTCGCATTCCTAATGGAAGTGTTCGATAGGGTTTTGTATATTACCAGCTTCCTTTTTCACCTTATCCATGCGCATTATAAAGACGTTGTTATAAAACGTTGTTACTGACAGCTAAAGTTTATATGGTAGTTTGGGTTTCTTTCAAACTAAAAACGCTGAGCTGACACAGTTCAATCTGCCTCTCAGCTGTGAAGCGAGAATGTAGCTGATATCTAGCGAATACTAGCCCAAACAGATTGATTAAACGTTGTAGAAGACCGAAGGGTGCTGCAACTGGAGAAGGTCGTTAACCTTCTACCCCTCAACGGACCGAGATTAGAATCGGCACCCCATCAGAATCCTTTGCCAATTACCTACATCGATTACCGATTGTGCCATCCCATTCTAATGTAATGGGTGCCCTTAGATGGTGATGTATGACTTGGAACCGAGTACAAATATGCACTACATTTTTTATATTGACATCGATATTAGAGCAAATTAAATGACGCAAACATCTGATCTAATACATTTAATAGAACCACCTGGCATCTTCATCGGTTATAATGTTGCACGCTGAATCAGTTAGTTGAATGATAGTAGAAACGAGTGAGAAATACCAGGGACGACAATCTCGCTATCTATCAAGACCAAATTAAGGGTCCTGTTTGTTAATCTATTTCGCATTACAGGCTTTGCATCGTATCATTTTTGTAGTTCTATGTCAAAGAAGTATTATTTCTACACTCTTTAATGCACCTGGATAACATCAATAAAACCACAAAGGAGTAATAAAAAGAATACAGGAAGTAAGATAGAAACGTTAATGTCGAACTACCTCTAAACAGTTATAAAGGATGTGAACAATAATCCCGTATAACTTTTAATGACAGAACCATTACGTAACTTGCCGTTATGAAAGTTCTTTCATCAAGGAAATACGGTTTAGTTTCAATTCATTTAAAAACTACTTCTAATGTGGTTGAAATATTGTACAAAGTTTTCTGCAACAGGATGACTAATGGATTAAAGGAACTTCTTTTCTAACGTATTGTCCAACGTATTCGGAAATAATATTGAGCATGAATTATTTTAATCCACTGATCCTCTGACCAACACACTCTCCATCTAGCAACTATAATGTGATATGATATAATGTTATATTCCTATATGCAAATAGTGTTTTACCTTTTGATATTTAAAATCTTTGGTTATTGAACTGTTCCTTGCACAGGGTTTATTTTCATAAATAAAAATATCCGGGATAGAAAGAAATCCCCTAGTGGAATAATGCCTCACAGCTACTAATTGGGATAAATAAGGTTATTTATTATTTGTTTAAATTTAAAATTGAGAAGCATCTATATGCTGCATTATCCCCTATCAGAATGAGGTATTGTAATCGCTGCTTCACAATGTGGCCACGCATTGTCACACATTGTCCCCGCTCTCAAGGTATAACGGAAAGGGTTTTGTGCTCGTCCAGGACCATGTCCCGGGATATGCTACTGGGGTGGGAGTCACGAGTTTCAGGTTGGATTCGCGGGAGCGTAGACAAGACAACAAGGAATAGAAGTAGAGATAATCAAGGAGTCGAGGAGAGAAGGTAGTTAGGTTTTTTTGAAGCCAGAGAGAGAGAGAGAGAGAGAAGTTAGGTTTTGGAAACCAGAGAGAGAAGAGTTAAGATCTATGGGCTAGAGTTAGTTGACGACAGGGGAGTCAGGTGTGTGTGTGTGTGTGTGTGTGTGTGTGTGTGTGTGTGTGTGTGTGTGTGTGTGTGTGTGTGTGTGTGTGTGTGTGTGTGTGTGTGTGTGTGTGTGTGTGTGTGTGTGTGTGTGTGTGTGTGTGTGTGTGTGTGAATGCTTGGGTTAGGAGAGAGGGATGAGAGAGAGAAAAGCAAACAGAGAGAAGAAGAAAGAAGAAGAGAGACAAACATAGAGACAGAAATAGAAAGGAAGGAAAATAGAGACAATTTTATCTGAAGGTATTTTTAATTCATAAAAACAATACAAAATCTGTAAGCAATGTTTAAATACAAATTGTACAAACTATCCTTGAACGAACATCATTTGGCTAGACCCATCCTACAAGCGGCAAACGACTGGCAACTCTTATCATAGACTTGCATATGTCGCAGATCTGCATTTCAGTGAAATGGAATAAAATACCATTTATTGAAATTCAATTTCACTGCAGAATAAATTCGTCCCGATAAGCAGATTCCATGAGAACGAATTGAGCCTTTTAAAAAAAGTTTTTAACTTTTCACTTAATTCACTGCGAATTAATATCCCGTTTCAATTGACTGAACGGAAAGCGTTATTATCTACAATGGAAGGAATCAGTCCTTTCCAAAATTTTATCCCCTCATTGGAGAATGTCTGTCTCTTTCATATAGAGACATAAACCTATAAATATAATATTTTTAAATCCAGGTGATAGGTTTTACGTTGAGCTGTGAGAGTTTGAGCGAATGTGTACCTGAGAATGGATTGTGAATACAACATAGAATTAATAATGAGGTCTTGAAAATATGTTTTCTAGGATAATAAAGGAATAGCCTCAGGATTATATGGTTGTCTATTTAAAGTATACCTAATCTACTGGAGGCATAGTAGAGTGTGTTTTTACCAAAATGGGTAAGAAGATGACATATTGGGTAAAACAAAGACTAGAGAAAATACACAATATCAAATATGTGTGGTTCACACCAACATTAGAAAGTGGGTTGAAAGTAAACTGGTATTCCGGTTTTGTAGGTGTGTTAAAGAAACGGCTAGGCATGTGATAAAAATAAAAGATATCACCTTGTCTTAATTATGGGGACAAACATCTGTTACAGTAGAATCTCGAAAACTCGACATAATGTGGATTTAAAGTTTGTCGAGTTTCAATAATGTCGAGTTTACCGGAATTAAAGTTAAAAATGACACAAAACCCAAAATCGTTTTCTAATGTGTGTAATGTTTTCAAGTTATTTGACGAGTTGTTTGACAAGCTTATGGGAAGAGATAGAGCGCCAGCAGATGGATTTTGAACACTATGGAACATGCCGCATGCATAGAAACATGATCTCTAATAATGATAGAGAGTCCTTCGCACTTGCTCTCACCCACTTTTTACGCCACTTGCTGATGTTCGGGAGGATACTAAAGTTTATTTAACCTTAGACGTGTCGAGTTGTACGGAATGTCGAGTTATCGGAGGTAGATTTTTCAGGATTGTACTTTACTTGGGTTTACCAGAAATTGGTTTATTAACGATTCAGCGAGAAGTGAAGGTCTTTTCATCACGAACTTAACCCTTTCTTCATACACCTGCAATATCGTAATTATCTTTTTTAATCCATACTTTCTAATTTTAGTTTACTCGCCACAGTGGCATCCACAATTACTAGTGTTTGTAGACCTAGCTTGAGCGGAAGGATTGTATATGAATGCGTGTTTAGTGTAAATAGTATGTTGTGTATAAGTAGGGAACAGAGAATGACACGAAAGCCCTTCCAATATGCAAGGAAAGTCCGCACCCTCCTCAAGTTATAACCCGATTGAGCCCACTCTCTAGTCTAGGCAAACATATTGATATAATGCTGAACACTGGCGAACCAAAGCGGCAAATGAGTACATACTAAGAGGAGATAGAAAATGTATAATGACAAAGAACGAAAATGTTTATATTCTTTATCCCACTATTTGAAAAACAGAAGAATGATATAAAAATTAAAATAATAGTAACGTCTGATTAACAGACATGGTATTTGGAAAAGTAAAGGCTGTGGCTCATTAGGGAAAACATTTCTATCTATAAATTTAGAAATTTTGTACGAAGTCCTATTTATTTACCGGGAGTAAAATGAATATGAAAACTGCTTTCTTTTGTTATCATTTGTTTAAAGAAAACAATGGTAAGTTGTACATAAAAATAAACTCTCGTTACGAAGTGGAAAAAGAGGGTCACATTGAGAATATAAGTAAAATCAGTATACTATCATACATTTTTAAATACCCTGTAAGTTTATGAAGATTAAACCACAATTATACACAAACATTAAAAATTGTTGTCTGTAACAACATAATTTTTAAAGATGTTTATTCAACATGCTAAATTACGCATGCTAAATACAAAATGGTATGATTGTGCTGTAAGGTACGGAATAAATATGGTGTTAAAAAACAAGAAATAAAAAAATGTAAATAGAAGCAATAAGTGAAAATAGAGATTTTACAAGAAGTAGTAGTAGTTTCGATCTTTACCATGGCAACGAGTCAATTTATATATATATATATATATATATATATATATATATATATATATATGAATGTCTGTATGAGTGTGTGTATGTATGTAGACCTATCTATGTATGAGATAGAGACATAGATATAAACATATATATATATATATATGTTTATACGCATGTAGATTATATAGTAGGTTTGTGAGTACATTTGTATTTTAGTTGATCAGGTCGGCTTCTGATTTTCAACCCCTTTAACTGAGATAAACTTTACAAAAAGTCTATTTACGCCTAAGATTACATTGTTAGTCTCTTTTCACGTGAATCGTCTCTTGAATATTCATATAACTACTTTCCAAACCAAAAGCCTAATACAAATAAATAGTGCTGTGATTTAATTTACGATCAGATATTATTAATCACGTATGACAAAGAGGTTTGTAAAGCACGATTCGAAACAAACAAGAACAAAGCAGTCGCTACTGCCAATTTATGTGAATGCTGTATGTATTTCTCGATTTGATTGGAATTCCTGTATGTAATAGCACTGTGTTTGTGGGTTAGAATTTGGCATTCCGCAAGAGATGTTCACGTGTATTGGATTCCATCTGTACGTTCACCGTGAGTTAGGGAGTTATGTAGGGGTTGTAAATCTATCCCGACAAAAATATTCTAGAAATGAGAAAAATTTTAAAACAGATATTTTGAAAAAGTCGTAAAATATTCAAACGATGCCCAGCTGTCAATGTCTATTAAGCATTCTAAAAAAAACTTACTTAACAAAACGTTTTATATTTTGTCGAATAATGTAAGCTTTTTACTGCATTCACTTAGCCCTCATTCGGTTTATTGTTTATTTGAAGCAACACAAAGTTTTCGCGCAATGTTGTTCACGTTTTGGGAAACATTTTATGACTTAACGGTTGAACACAATTGAGGAGTGTGTTATGAGAGCGATAAAAAGTTTGGCGAACCACTGATAACAGTTCCTCTGGTAGAGTGGGAGAGATAAGTACGACACAACGTAACGCCTCCTACAGTGCGTCTACGTACCAAGCTAAAAACATTTGCCAGTCGCTAATAACAGGCTGGGTGAAGTCAGTACTTCCCGAGGCCAAGTTTCCAAAAGGTAGACTGCGGTTTAGACCTTATTAGGATAAAATGCTTCAATAAACACTCTTCTTGCTGGAGGTAAAGCTCACCTTACATCTACCTCATAGTGTAATATTTTTTCCCTTCGCTTAATAAATTGTGAGAATTACCCTTACATAATTCTCTACACGTTATCACAAATAAACACACACACACACACACACACACATATATATATATATATATATATATATATATATATATATATATATATATATATATATATATATATATCACTTACAGTATAATGTACTTAAACAAGATTCTTACTAGGTACAAGTGCGAGCTAACTTTCAAAAACTAATTATGGTGTATTCATTGTCGAGCAACAACTGAAACTGAGAAATTGATTGCCACAATAAGTGTACACAAGAAAACAGTGTTGCAACGTTGATATATATATATATATATATATATATATATATATATATTACAACGAAATTCATTAGGTTAAGAAAACAGTTAGAAAATTATTTGAACTTGTGGGATATACCTAGCTAGCGCTAGTCTAATGTCACATCTATCGGTCGAAATAAGTTACTGCACACACCTGTAAGTCATAAATAAAAATAATTCGAAAGGGGTTCATTGTAAGTAAACCAAGACGTGCCTCGTTCATGGGAGTGAAGCTTTACCTAGACATCCACGGACCAGGGAGATTTATGACTAGGAGTCCCTGAGAAAACAGAAAAACACATGCACCTGTGGGAAAGTTCAACAAATTTCCACGAAACCAAAAAGAAAGTGAGGGAAGTGTCAAAATTTCATAGGCTAGCCACAGTTTGAGCGCCATAAGGGAGCCAATCAAATTTGAAAAGGGGATGAAACCCATGCCGATAAGACCCAAGAGAATCTTCAGGAAAGACAGTCAATTTTCAGTTCTCGAAAGTGTCAAGTTGTAGGACTCGATGGAGAAGTAATTTTCAGTTTTAGTAAGAAATATCAAATTCAAAAATGTAACGTGGCAATTTAAAGTAAGGGAGATTATTAAATAGAAAGTGAAGTATAAAGAGGGAGAATAAAGGGTAACAAGTGAGATTAAAATAAGGGAGTGATTAATAAAGTCAGTTACGAAATAGAAGCATTTCAAAAATTAAGAAAAGTGAAATTGATAGGAAAATATTAATAAGGAAATTTGTGTCAAGTGAAGTGAAACAACGAACCACGCATGTAATAAGCAATACATTTATTTTAACTTAAAGCCAACCCTTTAAAGCATCAAACATTAAGAATCTTGTAAACTTTAGAAAGTCCTTAAAAAGTCATAGTTAATTGAAATATAAAATTTATCAAACCAACTTATGCACGCATTTAGATAGCTAAAAGAAAGTAAATTTAGAATTGTAAAAAAAATCAATAGTCAAATAAGAGTCTTGATGCCTATCGGCAAATATTAGAGTTAGTAAAACGAATTATATGAACTAACTATAAATGCAATATTGATCTCAGGCAGATAAAATAAATCTGTTATTATAAAAGCAAGTAGCTGGGTTATTAATTTAATTTCCTAAAAGTCAAAATTATCCTGTAGACAATCATAAGTGAAGGTACTTTATAATATATATATACGCACTCTCACCCACACACATCTATATATATATATATATATATATATATATATATATATATATATATATTTCTAGGTTTTGCAACACTGTTTTCTTGTATTCACTTATCACTTTCACTTTATGTACTTAAACAAGAATCCTACTTGTTATCTATGCGAGTTAACTTTCAAAGATTGATAGTATCTCCATCGTCGGACATCATTGACCGAGGGATGTAGTAGACTGCGAGCTGTGTGAAATTTCTGTTGTCACAAGGTGTGGTGTACCTTTATCGTATTTTAGGTTTTTTTTATGTATTTAATATTTTAATTTCTAATTTATTTATTGTTTGTTTATTGTATCCATTTTTTGGGGCTATTTGATATATTATTTGTTTTCTTTGGCTTTTTCTTCATTTTTTAGAGGCTGTTTTCGCAATCAGTATAACGGTGAGTTGTAAACAGCAATTTTTTGTTGTGGAGGTTAGTTAGATTAGTTTAGTATTGTATTAATGGATTTGTGGGTTCTAAACTATAGATAGATTAGAATTAAAAATATTAAATAAATTAGAACAACTTACAAACAACAAGAAAATGGGCACATTCACATATACAATGTACAACATACAAATCACGTAAGTTCAAAGTACTCACCTATATTACGCAATAATTACTTATAGTTATAATTTAAATATCATTCTGTTTTCTCATTAGTCTCACCTAATGCCATCTAACTAATCTTTCTTCGTTTGAGTTCGTCTAATAAGACTAACGTTTGAATCCACGTCAGAGAGAAAGTATAATTCAGGTTCAGGTCTTTGTTGTAACGATCGCTCTAAACACATTACAGAATGTTTTACGGGCCTTAAATTTAGAATATTATTAGGAAACGAAAAATATTTTGACTTACTAGAAGAATAGAAAATTGCATAAGATAAGATATAACGCTAGGGGTTTCTGTAAAGCTGAACAATAACATAAATTATTACAATAATTTCAAAAACGTAATTATTGAAATTAGTTAAACAAACAATCTACCGTATAGGGAGGGATGAGCTAACGAAATAATGTAAAGCATGCTACTCATTTTGCGTCTGAAATCAAGAAAACGCAAAATTAGATTTCCGTGTTCGACCCTGAAGTAGGGATAAGAACACTTCGTCACACAAAGATGTGTTTACAACTTAGTGGTTTTCTCTTCGCCATTCTTCTTTGTAGAATCATTTCCTGTATACTAGAGATATTTCGGTTTAAACTGTGTTAAAGCTTTATCTTAACAAATCGCTTTTAAAACCTATTTCAACAATTAATTCACGGCCGCTTTCAAACAAGAGAACTGAACGTAGATACGGTATCGCCCTTTATCTATCGGTTGCGCTTGATTTAACATTAACCCCAGTAACATTTGAGGCAAGCTGGCTATGCACATTGTTTCTGAAATGTTAATCTTCAAAAAACATTTCGTTGATGAGCGTTTTAATTCATTTTACTCTATAAGCAGATTAATTTTCTATCGTGTTTCTGTCTTGTGTGTGCAAATAAAACAGCGTCCGTATACGTGTGCCATTAAACACTTACATAACCTCTAATAAGAAATCAACCCTAATTAGGAAAAATAAGAAAATCATTACCTAAATGAATTTATATGTAAAACAAACCAACAAGACAGTTGGAGATGAGCATAGAAAGAACTCAAACCGTAGAATCACAACTGTATACTTGTCTTCAACAATCTGGAAACACAAAATGAAACCAAGCAAAGGGAACATGAATGAGATAAGAAAAAGCTAGAGCACGGTTTAGAATCTTGAAATGTTTATTAACTCAAATATCTTACTACAGACCTGCCTCAGAAAATCAGATGTCTTATGAATTATTTGTTTCCGGTTCTGCTATATTAAATGAAAGCAATTATTATCTAAATAGTCTTTCGACCTAATGGACCCGGGCTCTTTCCAACATGGTGGTTTTCGACCTGATCCACACTACTAAATAAACTGAGGGGAACATCTATATCGAACAAACCCAATGCCACAACGAATCCGGCATCAACTTTCAGCTTCATAATTCCCAGGCGACATATCGATTGCCTGTATACCATAGGTGTCGTTGGCTTTTATTCTAAAAGTATCTATCGAGGTGTGTTTATACCAATGGTACCAGTATTGTCAGACTTCAAAGACCTAGACTGGTCAGTAGACTGCCAATGGGACGAGACTAGTCTCCAAACAGTAGACTAAGTTTCGAACGCTCTACCACAACCAAAGTGATTTGGTCCAAGTAGTGTAAGCGGAGCTTCATTGACCCTCGGATGGCCATGTTAAAGATCCGGGCCTTTAGAGTGGGAGCGTGAGCCTAGATAGGAAACACTATAGCCAGTCATCAAACTGCCCAAACGTTCTTAAGGGCTAGCCAGAAAAAACCAATAAAACCGAAACTATAATAAAAGTAAGTGAAGATCTTTTAAAACAGTCGCAATAGCATTTTGGACCTGCCTTATCAAAAACGACAAATGCATATTACGTCAATTCAGTTAGGAGAGATAAATAGAGAGCAGAGAGAAAGAGCGGAGACCTAAATGATGGCCAAGAGCAGAAGCTAGAGCAGCTAGGTTATCTTTTAATACCCGATAAATAAAGGAACCTAGAACTTCCATGCTAAGTCAGTAGCATGGGATGTGTAGATTTCTTGGCTCCCAACCTGGCAGAAAACCAATTGCCTAACTAACAAAATCTGTCTGAAATCAAATCATAAATATTTGTTAATAACCTGCGTTCACAGCGGACAGGTTACAGGAAGAAAAACTATTACTAAACGTGTTACTGTAACTGCGTATAACTATTTAAACAGGTATTAAAGTCTGGGATTTAAGGGAATGTAAGACACTTACTCTGAAACTGAAGGTTTCTTGTAGTAGCTACTAAGATAATTTAGGTTTAAAAAGTCTACATTTTCAAATTTAATACTAAAATTACGAAGTGAAATTCATCTTAGGATAACTGTGCATTTTTTCAGAAAATATTTAAATTCTATATTTAAAACATCACTATCTTTGCAATAACATTATTCAAATCTAGTATTTTATAAATATCTGTTATTCACTTCATAAACACCTACTAAATGTGTTGTTTAGTAAAGAAATATTGTAATAAAATTTTATATTTTTTTTTTTAAATGTACAATGCACTGAAATTTGTATCTTAGAATATGTTACAAAACATTACAGCTTGAGGTTTCTTAGAAGTTTAATAATTACAAACTTTTCTGAATATTCGACAACCACAGTCATAAGTTAAATCGAACTAATATGTTATAATTCAGTACAATTTTTTATTTTATTACTGAGAATAACGGCTTGACCATTAAAATACACTTAAATGAGGATTATATACAAACATACATTTGGCAGTAGTCATTCGTAAATATATAGAATAATCGATATAATAGCATTTATAGGTGTGATAAGAAAACCAAAATAAACATAATAAAATCCAAATTATAATAATGATTAGTGAGTAAAGTAATGTAAAACAAGGAGATCTCGCGTTTAACAAAGGGGGCCCAGATCAATTCTTGTATAGCTTGTGAGGCAAATAATGAAACTCTCTGGGGAACGATAAGGGCAGAGGGAAAGTTGGTGCATGCGTGGAGTAACTGCTCGGACCAACAAAACTTTCAGAAAGTTTAATGTCTCACGCGCGTGTAGTTTGTATTGTAGTCTTTTCAATAACATTTCATTGTTTACAGTTGATCTGTGAGCCATTATTATGATATAACACGTTTGCAAGTAAGTCTGTTAATGGAAACGTAGTCTAAAACCATAGCAGGAGAATATTAGACTCTATAGCAACGACTGATGTTCGGTGAGTACCAACAATATCCAACCCACTCCTGCTCAGTAAGCTTTCTCTCAAACCGCTACCTCCCCTTCTGTGCGTAGTGTTTGATCACTCGCAAATAAGTGCGAGCTTTCTTGTTTCTAGTACAAGGTATATAAAGTTAGCCCGGTAGTCACGATACTGGATTTTAAACCAGTGTACTCATACAGTTTCAATACAACCTTAGACTCTAATTTCCTAATTCTGTCCGATCAGTTCGTTCCATGAACACTACCTGCGCATGGTTCTAACGGTCTGATTTGTTTCAGACGAAGCATGGGTACTTCCTGAGGGACAAAGCCAGCCCAAACGGAAGTACAAACTTGATCCTCAATTCAGATTCGGGTAGGTTGGAGAAGAAGAATTGGATGTCACCCACACCATAGCCTCCCTAACAAGATCTTTGTAAGGCGATACATCTCCATATTCTATACCATAAGGCCCACCTATCCCACCAACATTCTTACATAATCTATCTCGGATTCTCCTATTAGGGTTTCCATCTCACCGTTTATATGTAAAGTTTCATTTCCCTAGCTCTTGATTTTCTACGGAAAGTTTTCAATAGCTTGGTCCAAGGATAATCATCCTGAATATCCTTCACGCACGTTAGGGTTACAAACCTCATGCTAATGCTGCTTGGAGGATGCCCGCCAGAAAATACCTCTCATGAGTGCTGAATAGGCTTTGGGGGCCCAGAACCAGGTAAAAAAATGAGTTCTTAGCAAGTGTAAAATGTACATATTTAAGAAGCAAAATGCAAACACATGAAGTATATGTATATATCTACTATAAAACCAGATATACGAATGCCGGATTGGACAGTTTAGGTACATTATAATACAAACTTTTTAGGTAAAAAAGTAAATAATTTAATAATGGCCTAAAGACTTAGTTCTTGAAATAGCCTAATAACTTGGAATGTACATAACGTCTTCGCAACCCTCCCATCTTCCACGCTACGGCTCACTACTACAAACAGACGAGCGGTCACAAATATAGGGAAAACAAATTACTCCGGATAACAAAGAATTAATATAGCTCGTCAAGAAAATATAATGAATAACAATAGTATAAAGATAATAATATGTCGTTTTTTTAAGATATTTTTAACTTTAAATTTGAAAAATATCAAAACTTTCAGGCCTAATTAAAAGAAAATACGTAATACAAGTTAAAATTAATTTTAAACACTTTATTAAAAAGAATTACGTGTACATTATGTACGTGCGTGAAGACGCAGCCCGCTCGTCATGGTCGCCGTCGGTGTTATATATATATATATATATATATATATATATATATATATATATATATATATATTTGTGTGTGTGTGTGTGTGTGTGTGTGTGTGTGTGTATGTGAAGTACAGTGAAACAGTCATACATAACTCTTGTTAAAACCTCTTTTATTAAAACCTCTGGTGACTGTTGCTGTTGATAATTCCAACATGTGAAGTGATAGAACAGTTGTTTTAATACATATTCTTGATTATAATAAAACGTCATTGGCAAATCATGGATACATCATATATAAATATATGTATGAATAAACAAATTATTAAAGAAATGTTTTCTTTTTACCAATAAAATTTCTTAGTAGAGACGCACTAGTGTCATTCTTTGGTTATGCGGTATACACGCTTGAACTTTAAGTTTACACTAGGTATAACTCATGAAATGATGCAGTAGAGACGTGGGGAGTTCACAAACTAGTAGGCAGTTTTCTGCCTCTCTCTTGCATCTAGGCACAGTGGTGAGCAAGATACAGTGGTTGAGGCGGACCGATACGTACATCAACAAATCCAAGTTCTCTGAATCTCCCCAAACATTCTAAATGGGCATCGCCCAGCCAAGACACTTACTGTATCTGGAGACTGGTACTCTATCTCACTCGTTTGTTCGGCCTACGGCTTAAAAGACACAGAAATTCTTTGGTGCTACCAGAGTTAAAATCAAGGATATTTATGTCAGATGCATATACATATAGATAATACATTAATTAGTAGAAATCATACTACTCGACATACTCTGAGATATAACATTTGCCAAACATTGATGAAGTAGTTAGCTATTACCTAAATCGTGCTTTTATTGAATGCATTACATAACAACTCCAAATTACAAACTAATCCGGCATCATATCTCGCAGGCTTAATACAGAATGCTTTACAAACTTATTGTTGCTCTACCAAGGACGTAGCTGGCAAACTTTAATATAGCTATGAGCTTGTAAAGGATTAAGTCTGCACAAGCACAAGATGCCATGTAATCCTTCCAAATCCTCTTTCCATAAACAAATGTATTTTCAATGACAACATAAATATTTCTGTACTTTGTTATTTGAAAACAGCCAACTACTCCATTATGACATCTAATTATATACGTACAATGATTAGAATAGGTATTTTACAACAGTAAAAAAACATATAATTAAAGATGGATCATTTTATTTCTAGCATAGACACAGAGCCGGATAATGAGGCATTAAGTGAATATTTCTTCATAAATGGTTTCACTAGGTACGATTAGGGAGAGGGGAAAGTTAAAGATATGAGAAATCTCAAGGTCTTCCTGACCACATTTATTCCCTTACTTATAGTTTGTCTTCAAGCTCTATCTACAAGTTTATATTGTCACTATAATACAACGCATATCCACTAATAGTCTTATTAATAATATTGTAATATTAGAATATTAGGTAGTTATACCCACGGTTGTGGTATTGCTTCCTATCCTCTTCCGTCTTACAAGATTTGAGAATAAGCTTGGAAAAGAAAAAGGAGGATAGGGAATGAGACAGTAAGAAAACAAGGCGTGTAAGGAGATATAGTAAATACAGCAAAAGAAACAGATAGGATAAAATAAAGAGAGGGATATTGGGAAATAAACCTAAAAGTACCTAATGCAAGAATATTGAAAGAGATGTAAGAGGCAAAAACCGGGAAAGGACACAGCAAATTAAAGAAAAAAACAAAGGGAGTAATATAAATTACACAAAAAGCAAAGAAATAGTAAAGAAAGACGATCAAAAATAGGACGTAAAAACGGAAGTAGGGTTAGGACAAGAAAAGTAAGGTCGACTTGGGGACTCAAGGACGATATTTAAGGAAACTAACTACATAGATACTACTGATAAATAATTCTTAATGATTTAATGACTTAATCTGCTTGTGACTTACCACATCCCTCTAACCGTCTTCACGCCCTCTTCGGTTAACTACCACTATCCTTCAACATATTAAAATAGAAATTTAAAGAAACATGAACAAATATTTCTATTTTTCAACAATATAAAAATCATAGCATGTGAAAGTAGCATCAATTGAAATAATATTGAACTAAAAGAAAATGGTAATTAGCAATATAAAATTCGTACATTTTTAATATTTCAAACGTAATTTCAACAAAGATAAGGGTTCTGAAAACAGCTTTGAAGCGAAAAACTTGGAATTCATTGTATATTAAAATTAATTTTCTCTTTAAAAGGCTATTGGAAAAGCCTTCTCTGGAAATACCTATTAATTAAGAGTCTCTGTCGATCCGTATCTACACTCCACGTGAAAATAACAAACAACTATGATTTTTTGTTAAACAATAAAGTTTATAAAATTCGCAACAACACAAGAACGACTGATATTTAAATTACATTTAAATATTATTGGTAGGTTTAAGATAACTTATTTGAAAATATTTTATTAGTCTTTAGTATTTTATTTTAGAACAAAAGAAATTTCACTAAAACACTAGAACATATATTAATATAAACACGAGAAATATATGAGGTACAACTCACAATTATAAAACGTTGATCTCCAGGTTATGTTCCATTTCTTTAAATAAAGTTTGTGATAGTAATCCTGAAGATGACATAATGTCATTGATTGAAATTAAGGTTTAAGGCTATATTTGTGAGTTATAGGCTTATATATTTTTAACTATATGAAGCAACTGTGGCGTAATGTTTATTTTTAAATAAATAAAACCTCTAAACCACAAATAACATTTTATTTAAACCTTATGTACATTTCGATTGCCCAGCAATCATCTTCAGAGGTATTTAAAAAATAGTTTAAATATTTTATTAGTCTTTAGTATTTTTTAAATACCTCTGAAGATGATTGCTGGGCAATCGAAATGTACATAAGGTTTAGATAAAATGTTATTTGTGGTTTAGAGGTTTTATTTATTTAAAAATTATATATTTTTGTGTATTTATGACCTCACAAGCCATTTCGAATATTTGTAAGTTACACTTCCTTGTAGTAGGAATTACTTTTCGATTATAAGAACGGCCATTTACGGAGATATTTCCAATTGTCATTTTTATAAGTTGACAGTTGGATACATCTCCCAAAATGGGCGTCCTCAATAATAAAAAACGTAAGTGCTACTATAGGCAAGTGTAACATACTAACATATGTTCAAGTCTTTTTAATGTAAAATCTGTAGCTCAAGTGAAGGTGGAATCAAATAATAATAAAAATGAAATTTGTATGAAATAGGGAGACAACGAAGTTATTGTTCTAAGAATTAGGATCAAATTATTATTTTTATTGTATTCTAATTTAATTAAGATATTTATAAGGGTATTAAGGCACAACTAGCTATTTCCTCCATATTCACGACAGAATGGTTGAACTACACTAATGGTTTAATAAATTTGTTACGACAATACAAAACTTTCCTATCCCTTTAAAAAAGCCAATAATATTATAGTTGCTCAGCTTCTATAGCCTCAGAATATGTAAATGGAAATCCGGTAAAATAGATTCAATCCTTTTGGATTTCAGTTTGTTCGGGACTCTGGATTAACCGTACGGGAGAGAGATTTACAAACGGTAATGTATTCTACTGCAACTACCGACAGTCGGACAATATAGTGGCTGTAACATTATGCAGCCACCATTTATGATTGCGGTGTTATCTGGCTTTACGTGCTACTCCTGCATTCCGGCTCTATTAACGGCCAAATAGTTTACGGTAGCAATGGGTTCCGTCCTATGTAGGTACCATTAACAGTTTGCCAACAACTGGAAACAAAATTTACCAAGTCATTATACGGCTTGAAGTACATTTTACAGGAAAACATTGACAGTTATTTTGTGAGAGGTCTTTAAAGTTAAAGTCAAGAGAAGCGAGGGGCTCGATTCCGAGACTCATAGTACCAGTAAGTAAGAGCTCAAGGGCCGTACTCTAAGGCCTAGACTGGTAACCAGCCCCCCTCTGGGACGATACTGTTTCGCCCGCTCTTTCTGCACTACCGAATTTCTGAACGACCCGGTTTTTCTTACCGTAGAATACCCCTTTATTCGGTACTGATCAGATATGGCAATCGAAAGCTTATCCCCCTCGGTTGGGTTTACATAATGGCCGGACCCCTAATACTCCAGTTAATCCTAGGTGGGCTTAAGTCCGCCTCGTTATACCTTAGGAGCAGGAGAGTGTAGCAAGGGAGCACCTAGCCGCTCGACTCCTGTCTCCCTTGCCAAAGAACACAGTCTTAGCCATACGGTTTGGAAATCTACAGTCCAGTTCCAACCTCAAATTCGTGACTTCTGTCAGAGGTAACTAGCTGCAGACCCGAGGCGGAGGCTCCGTATCGCGCCCCTTGGTATGAGTATGTAAGAGTCTTTAGACCGTACTATAAGGACCTGAATGGTCACTGGCCACCACTGGGACGAGACGAACTCCACCAGTGACAGCTGTCCGGACGCTCTTGCAGAACTACTCAGGACCAGTAGAGCCTTTCAAACGACCAGGTTTCAGTACCACAATACCCCGTCTGAATAGATCGGTCCAGGTAGTGAAATCGGATTTTCATCCACTTTCAATTGGTCTTACCTAAGAGGCGGACGACCAGACTAGAGACTTAATTCTGGGGGGGGGGCATAGTCCACCCCATTAGACCTTGAAAGCTTCCTCTTAGAAGCAATGAAAAATTCCTAAAATAAATTCTAAAACAAAGACGTAAAATTACATTTCGATCGTTGACCTCTTGTAACAAAGTTTTGACTCTCCGCTACATAGATTTAAAATAGAAAAAGATACTTCACACGTGTAATTTCGCGTGAAAGTAATGTTGAAGGTTTCCGAAAAATAAAGTCCTCGAACGTATATCACGGGACACATTTTGTATCATCGTCACCGTTTGTTATTTACTGTGTGGCTATATGCTCGGTGCCAAAACATTTTTGTATATAAAAAAAGGTCATTACGTTAAAGATTTATGCCAACGGCTGCGTTATCCGAAACCTCCAGATGGGCGATACATTTTCCTAACAGATTTTTATTGAATCCGAACCGAATATTCTAAGACTTATGAGAATAAAATCACTTGCACACATGTAATCATCTGGTGCGTCCTTTATACAGTGGTACAGTTGTTTTAATTGATATAAATAGCAATAATAATAAATGGAGAATTTTTTTTCTGATATAATTTGTCCATAATATCAAAAACACTTTGTGTTTTGAAATACGATTCTGGGGTAAATAACAAAAAGGAAATAACAACTAATTTACATTAAATATATGTTACAAAACTATACTAATAGTTAGGAAAAAAATATACAATGTTAAAAGACATTTTGGAGAAATGCCAAGCTGTTAGTTGAAGACTGTTCAATTATATATCATCTTGTAATGCTCTGAAGTCTTCTATTATTCGAAAATAGAAAGACTTTAATGTAGCTCTTGATAGTAGATTCCCAAATATATCAAATGTGATTATTGTTTAAGTACATTATACTGTATGTGATGTCTATCTATCTGGTTCGTCTGTCCGTCCGACTGTCCGTCTGTCCGTCCGTCCGTCCGTCCATCCATCTATCCTTCCATCCGTCCTTCCATTCATCCATCCTTCCATCCATCAATTCATCCATCCATCCATTATTCCATCCATCCATCCTTCCATCTCTCCTATCATCCATCCATTCTCCATCCATTCTTCCATTCGTTCTTCCACCCTATCATCCATCCATCCATCCGTAAATATATATATATATATATATATATATATATATATATATATATATATATATATATATATATATATATAATGTCCAATGTTAATTCCAATGGGTGTGTAAATGTATGACTTTGAAAAACAAAGGAAATCTATATTGTTTTTTAAAACAGATGTTTAACACTTCTGTTTGTCGTAATTCCTTTGCAGAATTATTTTGATGTCAACTACCACACTGAACAGCAATATAGTGTGTCATCGATAGATTTTATCGGCAGAAAGGTAAACAAAGACAAAAGAATGTGAGTAATTGTTTGGCTCAGGTGTGTGCATTGACGTCAATGTGTATTTTGACGTCAATGGGCGTAGCTTCATTCCTCTGTATATAGGAGCAGAATTATCTGCGCTCTTCACTCGCTCTCCAACTGTTGTTGGGTTCACCTAGTCAATGCTAGATGAGATTCTAGCGAAAAGTTGGAGCTGCGATTTTATGCACTGCAGAATGAACGGATGTACTCCAGATAATAACTATTCATCATATTTTTCCATCCGTGAAGTAATACGTGTCAGCATATGTATATATATATATATATATATATATATATATATATATATATATATATATATATATATATATATATATCAGTGCGGAGGAAAGCAAGCGCGCTTGTGAGTTTAACTTGTTACAATACAAAAATCATATCCTCTGCTTTGACGTTTGAGAAAGTACTAAATACTTACTACTACTCTAAGACAAAAGGTGTTCCTATTATTTTAAAACAGGAACAATATTATTTTTAATTTCATAATATCTCACAGGTACATGAGAATTAAGACTTCTTTCAGATTACAAAAAGCTATAACATTGATAAAATTGTATATATATATATATATATATATATATATATATATATATATATATATTTGTATTGCTCTGAATTAACTTAGTTTAAACTACGTAATCTGTGTTTAAGAAGCTTTAAGTTCTAAGGAAAACACAACCCTGATAACTACAAGGAACATCATATATTTCCTTGTTACAAGCATTTATGCTTTGTCCGTGCAAATGCTTTTAGTTAAAAACATAAAAATGTATCCCTTTGTAAGACTCATCAACACAAGATACTTATCTCTTTTTAAAGTAAATAAGAGCTTTTGGGAAATTTAAACGTTTTGCTTCGGAGCTTGGCCAGTGAAGAATGTTCAACACATATCAACTGTCCCACGAGTTGGCCCCAATTTAATTAACTTTAATTAAACGTTTGGTATTGGATTAATGGAATCACATTAGGTTCAAACGTCTTTGAAATGCCTCACCAACTCATTGAAAGGACGTTCCTCCCGACTCAAATGGTTGTGCGTTTAATTATACAAATTATACTTGATTAATTATACGTGAACAATTTTTGATCAGATGTGTGCGCAGTGGAAAATATATTCCAGAATACTGAGATCCGATTCACTTACGGATATTTCTGGTAATTTAAAAAAAAAAACTAAATTAATTTGACAGCTAAACTCAATACGGATTTACGCCGCAGGTTATTAAGTTTTTTCTAGAATTAAGTACACCAGTCAATCATCGCCTATGATGGATAAGGTGAAGTTTGTGAGTAATAGGTGTGATTAAAACCCTGACTCTAGGATAGAACAAAGTATGATTATGACTCTAGTTAACAGCGACTCCTCTTTAAAGTAGAGTCACTGTCAGGAGGAAGTGCATCACACTCGCTAGAGTGCAGGCTTTGTGAAGCAAACATGTCCCAGTGGGGAACGTGCACAACCAAATGACGAGTAACTATTAGACTGTGTAAGGAGTGCTAAGAGACCACACCTCAGAGTAGTTACACGATAACGGTCCACAAGCAATTAAACAGCCATGGTACCTTGAACGTTTAGTTCTAAAAAAAATTAAGTTTTTCCATCAAAATTTTAGTTTCATTGAATATTCAATTCTTTTAGCAACAGTTAAATCTCATTAAATGCTTTTCCAAAAGGACGTAAGTATCATTGTCTACTTAGCTCTTTCAACAAGACTTCTTTGTCCTTGAATGCTCAGTTATTCTAGCGACAGTTTAGTTTCTTTTAATGTTTAGGTCTCTTAGGAAAAGATTAATTTCTTTGAATGTTAAATTCTTTTAATAACAATTCAGTTTCTCTGAAAGCTCAGTTCATCCAACAATGATTCAGAATTTTTCAATTCCCAGTTCTTCAAATAATTTATCAGTATTTTTAATGTCCATTTCATCTAACAACAGATAGGTTTCTTTGAATTTTCAGTCGGTCTATTAACAGTTCCTTCCAGTCCTTCCAAAAGGCAGCTGCTCAGTATTTTTAAAAGGCAAATATTTCCATTAATAGTTCAGTGTTTTTATCTCCAATTTTTTTATCAAGACTTTAATAAAAACAAAAACATACAAAAAACTCACAAATGTATCATTTAATAACTCATACGCGTTTCAATGACAAAGTCATCATCAGTGAGTTTTACTACTACAAACTCTAACTCACTAGAAGTAACACTCTCTGACGATAATGACTTTGAAACGCGTATGAGTTATTAAATGATTAATTAGTGAGTTTTGTGTATGTTTTTTTGTTTTTGTTTTAACATAACCTCACAAGTCACGTTCAATGAATAGTTGTAAGAGTTCAGTAGTTTGAATGTTAGTCGGTCTAACAACCGTTCACTTCTCTGAAAACTCAGTTCTTCTAACAGTTCTTCAGTATTTTTGAACACCCAATTCTTCAAACAATTGCTCAGTATTTTTAATGTACAGTTTTCCTAACAACAGTTCAGTTCCCTGAATGTTCAGTCGGTCTAACAACCGTTCAAGTTTTATGAAAACTCAGTTCTTCTAACAGTTTTTCAGTATTTTTGAACACCCAATTCTTCAAACAATTGCTCAGTATTTTTAATGTACAGTTTTTCTAACAACAGATCAGTTCCCTGAATGTTCAGTCGGTATAACAACCGTTCAAGTTTTATGAATGCTTAGTTCTTCCAACAATTATCGAATAGATGACTCGGATTTTCAATGAAAATGTACAATTATTACTAAAGAAGATAATTTGGCTTGCTGAAAGATATCTGATATTAAATAAAATTTTACATTTTGTAACTTCTAATTATTCTATTGTTATATAAACTACAGCTTGTGGTGGTTAATAAACATCTGGTTAAAATACTAAGTTAAACAATAAATTTGTTAACAACAGCCTAACTTTAGTCATTAAGGAACTTATGTCCCTTTACTGAGGAACAGTTAACAACAGTTTTGTTTCGCAAACTGTTATGTAAGCAATCACTGTTTTACTAAGCACTCACTTAATCGATCGAATTGCACAAATCGATTACCATGTGCAAACACTGATCAACCATAAAACTGCAACTTCCATTAAGGTGTTTACAGTGGGGGATAATTTACAACTAACTGCTCTAAGCACGTAACTTGCGATACTTCCAGTCTTACACCTTATTAAAGTCACCCTATCTTGGGGTTTAGAGTGACAATGGATAATTGTCCTCATTATTATCTGACCCTGCTCAGAATGTTCCGTTGCTTTGTTAGGAAAATGTCCACCATATTTGAGGTAAATGTTTTTAAGATTCATCAAAATGATGGGAGAGTAGTGCGCCAGGTAAGGCATCGCTCTCCTGCTTCTTAAATATTACCAATTCTTCAATATGGTTCCTGTCCGAGTGAAACCCTATACTATCTTGGACTACCGCAGCAAGTACTCGGTGGCAATCGAGACAGCGTCGGTGTCCGGTAGTTTAAGCTCTTTGACAAACAAACGATACCATTTTGTATGACCTGGCTCACCGAGTCATTAGCCAGTTGATATAACCAACTAGACACGTGGGGTCGGTTTCGTTGCGTAACGTTCTATACTGTCTGTTTCAGTAAACATTTTTTTGAAAAATATATCTTTTATGAAAGATTCATTAGTGATAGGGTGAAGCTACTGTTAGGAGAAGGGTTGGATGGCTTACTCATCATTAGTAATTTCTATTTTTTAATTTTTACTTTATTTAAAGAATTCCAGACGCATGTTACTGAGTAAGGTAGGAGCTTTATGGTTACCCGGATAAAACATAGTGCTCAAATCCTAGAACTTACACATTTAAACACCACGGACGTGTTATGACCGAAAAAAAGACACCTTTCTCATATATTCAACTCACAAGTTAAAGTCTATCTTATTCCCTGGTAATAGAAGAGGGATGGGCTGTGAAGCGCTCCTGAAGTAACTTCTACAAGTCATATTCAGGTGTTTAATGGCTACATGATGGATATTTTGGAAGTTTATGGAAACGTAAGCTGGTCCTGGAGCTTCCTTAAAGTAAAAGAGGGGACGGTTGTGAGTCGCATTCTAGAAGTATTCTAAGCTATGTGTGTCAGGCAGGCGTATAAAGGCTATATATTGGGATTTAGAATAAATATGTGGAACTTTAGTGAAAATGTGAGTGGATCCTGGAGCTTCCTGGTTGTACCAGAAGGGATGGTGGGAATGCTTTTCCCCCAAGAATCCAACAGAATGCGTTGTAGACAATCGTTTCAAGGCTATATAATGGGTTTTGGAATAAAGATGTGGAAGCTTAGAGAAAACATTAATTGGCTCTGGAGCTTCGTGGTAGTATTTGAGGAGATGGTGTGGAAGATTCATTTTGAAGTACCGGAAGTCAGAGAGAAATATTTAGCCTCACGTGTACTCGTCCAAGACTGGTAATTATTTGTTTTCAGGATTTTATGAAAACGTTATTTCCGTAATATCATCCCATATTTAGCAGCTAGCTACAGAGAGAAAGGATGAAATAGTATATAGAAATTCCCCGGGTTGCCAGATTCATTTCTTAAAATTTATAACTCCCTCGTACATTCAACATAACGGCGAGGAAACAAAATGAAGTAACTAGAGAAGGACTCTAGACGAAATCAGGAAACAACATTTTGACCTTTGTATGGAACACTATAAATTATACAATATTTATTGTTTTACCTTTTCCTAAAACAGGTTAAATATCAGATGAAGCTCATAAAAAATCATTATTCACGGTTCTGACATAATCAATCTAAAACTAAATCATTTAAATAGGGCCTTCAATATTTTAAACAATTAACGTCTAGTATAAGTTTAGGGCTAGGGCCGCGAGAACCTGGTTTTGTCAACATTTACGATAATAATACAACACTTGGATGAGTTGGCAAATATTACAGATACCTTTATTCATATAGACTCTAAGGTATTTCTTGGTAATAACGACACACACAACACACATATTTATTAAATAAAACTAATTTTCGATCCAACACGTTGAGTGCGGATGCCGTAAATGTTACGCGTCATAAAAGCTGAGCGTTTCGTCTGTAGCAGGCTGCAAAACTTAAGGACTACTTGGTAATTTTGTCGCTGGGGTGAGTTAGTTGTCCAATTAAAGATGTTTATATTGAAAAACAGGTGTGCTCGTTATAATACTATGCTTTCTTCATTGCAGCTCCCAAAGCAGGGCATTCACAGTGCACGTGGATTGGGCTTTCCTCTTGGAAACTCGTCGCATCTCTTGCACACATGGGACACGAATCGGCATGTCCACTACCCTCAGCAACGGTCCTTCAATTATACACCATTGTATTGCTAAGGCGTCCAATCTCTCAATCCCTATTCTGTCAGAATGTCGGGAAACCCAGTAAGGTTGAGCAAATTATACTTACCCAGCTCTGATAGAGAAGCTATAGCCCCAGTCACCAGCTTAGAGCTGGAACTAGCCTTACCTGAAGCCTTCCTGACTGTCCGTACGAGTCCAGATGGTGTTGCCACTCTTGCGAGGCCCTATTATGTAGGGGTAGGGCTTATAATTGAAATAGTTTTAATTAGGAATGGGCTAATTCCGATTCTATATTCAAGGAATCGTCGATACTCGGTTCTCCATTGATTAAAGTGCCGATTCCGATTCTTGTTTATTCAGCTGTTAAAATACGTTGCGGTGTAACTTATTGGAAAAATTATTATCTATCAACTATGTCTCATTTATGTATTAGTTGATTTGAATAAATATAATAAATCAATCAAATGCCTAACGATTATATTATTATTATTTAAAACGCAACAACAGAGACAATCGGATATTTCAGGTCCGTTTGTGTGTCAACGCGCTCTCTCACTCACTCTCTCTCTCTCTCTCTCTCTCTCTCTCTCTCTCTCTCTCAGAGTCTCTCTCCTTCTCTTAACAACTCTGTCCGAAACCGCTTCATAGATATAAAAAACCACACAAAAATGGTAGCTTTAATTTCTCCAACTACACAAACTAAAATGTCTATTACTAAGGGTTTATTGTAATTGTGAACTGAAGTGAATATTTGTAATTTTAAATAAATCACTACTTTCATCCTATATGTTTCTCTTGCTGTCAGATATTTCTAATAATAAATCAAGGTTGAACGTTTTGTGTAGTCTATTACATTAAAACGGAAACTTTGAGAAGGCTTCACCGTATGACCAGGATGTTGACTAAATTGATTATTAGAGAATATCTTGTAGGCGCATATAACTTAAAACAATCGCAATCGACTTTAATTTCGAAATAGGAATCGAAAACGTTAGGTATTGGCCCATCCCTAGTTTAAATTGTTCGTGCCTAGGCTATTTATGAATATAAATATACAAATGGAGGTATTTCTTTAATGAACGGGTTTGTATTTGATCTTAATATATAACTATTTGGCCCCCAAAAGAGTATTATCGGCTGTATTGTAATAGTTCATCTCAAATTTCAGGATATAGTAATTATGTTTGAAGTATATAAATATTATTAATGACACTACTTTTCTCTATGACAATGATAACATTTTAACATGGCGCCCTTGATAAATATTACATTATAAGTGTAATGCCCTTATTACGTTTACGTTTAAGTGCAAGTTTGTATCAAATCGAAAAGCAATTCAAATTTAATTAATTTTAACAGGTTTTGCGGGACAATATTATTAATATCTGTAGATGTAGTAGTTTCTAAATTCTTGAAACACTTAAGGAGTGGATTTCGTTCTGAAATGTTCTGCTTGTAATTACTACAACAATTAAGGACTCAGCCATTCTCCGAACAATGTCTCCGCGCCACAAAGGGAATGTAGCCAGGCTTGGACTATAGCGAGTTGTAGCGATTTGTAACACCCTCTTGAGGGAGAGAATAACGCTGTTTTGTTGAAAGGCGCCTTGTTAGCATTAACGTAATTGCATTAGAAATTTATTGCCTTACATATGTTGTACAAGATTTGTTCCTACGCCAAAACGGTCGGTTTCTTCATTCTCATTTTATCACATTTGTTGCGGTCCGATATGTTTTACCTCTCTAATTTACCTATACGTGGCTGTTTCTCCATGTCTGCCTTGTTTCAGTTATTTCTTTATGCCACTCTCTTATAGTGTTTCTAACAACTTCTCTTTCCGGTAATCTCCATTTCCAGAAACTAAGGACAATTCATTCGCCTCAACCGAAGCAAGTAATATTCTGAGGGTTTGAATAGGGACGTTTTACAGTTAGACCTAGAGAACTGGTCGGAAGTGTGTAACCATCCTAGATGGCCAAATTGTTCTCTGTAACTGTTTATTCCCTTGGCAGATTTATTCTAGTTTTAAGGCGCCGTAAGATCTCCTTTCACCTCCTTTGTTAGTTACAAAACATACCTTGTCGCCATGCAATGGCCAGGAAGTAAGATTAGCTTGTTTTATTAATAATCTGTGGGCATGTTTCAGAACTTTGTAGTATTTACTCTAGAAACGATGGTTTAGTAGGAACAAACATAATATTGGCTTGGTAAAAATATTGGAAGTATGACATGGGTATGATGTAAGCAGTTTTACGTATAAACATCTCGGTCTGCGTGTGCAGTGTCACTTCCCACAATTGAACCACACTCACATTGTTTCCATAAAGATTTACGTACGCCACTTCCACGTTTGCAAACAGAGGATATATATATAGGGACAAGAGAATCCTGTGGTTCTAGATATAGAGGAAATCCTTTGAGCAGTGTAGTACAAACAGACAGGTATAAATGTATGTTTGTGCCCCACAAACACATAATGAGGGGTTTATGTTTGAGGGACGACAATTCTATAAATATTTGTAGCTTTTAGGGTAATGTTTCTATTACTCAATAAATCCGTCCAGCCTAACGATGGGGTTACACACCATTAAATAGATCGATTATTTAATGGAACGAATAATAAAATCGATACATTAAGGATTATATGTAACATAACGACAGTTTTGTAACGATTAAATATATTGGGTCTTAAAACCGCTGTATAAAAATATGGTGTTTAGTTCGAAATTACTATCCTACAGGGTTGTAGGTCGTAAATAGGAAACTCAAATCGAATAAGACTCCTAACATGGTTTGCTCGTAGGTGGTAAGAGCTTCTACCGCACCAGTGTGTTTCCTTCATAGCACACTTTGATCTCCCCGCCACGAAATCGAACCCATAACATCTCACCTGCACAATGCTACACGTAGCCAATTAAGCGCAGTGTGGAATTATTACGGGGAATAATTGGAGTATTGGCGATACGTTATTACTTTGGCAACACTGTTAACGATACCATATGTGCGATTTCACATCAAGTGAACTATACGTAGGTAGGAAATTACCCTGAGAAGTTATGCAAATTGTATTGTTTACACTTAAGGAATAATAATAATTAAATACAATTAATTTATATAATTTGTTATAGTAGAAATTAAACATCTATTGTTTTAAGGGGATTGCAGAGATGGGTCAAAGGTTCATAGCAGTTTCGGAGATCTGGATTAAATGTTGAATCATATAAATAAATATTGATTTTTAAGAAATCAGTATTGAAGAACAAAGGTAACGGTGGCAACTAGACAAGTATACAATATAGATGTGTGTATTATTGGACATAAAGCTCTAAGAATTAAAAGCTAGAATTGATCTAGCTGGGGTACGAAAAGTAAATAGCTAACTATTGATTCACTTGATAGTTAGCTCACCCTTAGGATACTCCTACTTTTTTAAATGGGAAAGCCGCAAACATCTGGGAGATATGGAAGCTTGTCCACCTTCAGAAATATTAGGTCCTTGGGCAAACATGTATACCGGCCCCTCCATTACTTCCAGCACATAAAACCTTGTATTTTGCATGACATTATATAAATTACAGCTTCCGTGATAAAACCAACTACCCTACTGAATCTAATCTTTGAGTATTAAGTTTTATTCAAATAAACTGCCGTTCATTTACAGCAACTAAGGCATTGCATTTTTGTGAATAGAACATTTCATTAATTGAGTATTGCTTTGCTAAAAAAAATCTTGAAGAATTGTACATTATATTTTCTGTACTTTATTGATATAATACTTTTATATGTCTTATAGAACTCACCACACAAGTAATTATTTTCCCCAGTAGAAAACAACCAAACCGGTCGCCTCTGGGCACGCATGTATGGACGTATTGTTGATTCTCAAGTTTAAAACTTATCCTTATGGAGGTCCTACTTTCATCATTAGGAGGTAGTTTATATGAGAGTTGGGAGAAGTATTACAAACCCGTGTGTTTGTTATCTAGTAGTGGGCCTACTTCAGTAATAAAAGACCCCGGCTCTGAAAGCTTATATAGTATGATTGGTTCATGTATGTTTTATTTTATCATTCTTGTAGCCCTGCTTTCCTAATTGAAAAAAAACTATGTTCTACGAGATTGGAAATTGTTTTTTATTCCTATGTGTTTTATGTCATCATTCTTGAGGCCCTGCTCTCCTAAATGGATAAACTGTGTACGTGATGGGAAAGTGATATTGATTAATATGTGTTTTATTTCATCTTACTTGGAGCCCTGCTCTCATTATGGAAAAACTAGTTGTACGAGATGGGAAAGTGTTATTGACTCATATGTGTTTTATCTTACCATTGGGGTGATTCTACCTTTTACCTCCTTAGTAGTAACTCACTAAACCTCTAATAAAGGATTTTAGATACATTGATTTATACAATACCAGTGCGTTTATAGTAATAATAGTGCAAGGTAATCGTAGCTTATGGGATGGCGCACTTCCCTTTAGTTTAAATAGTTCGCTAAGGCGACGAGTGTACCTTAATACAAAAGGTTTTGCAGTAAATACCGTGCAAGGAAGCCCCGTCTCGTAGCGAACGAAATGAAAACCGATATGATTCTAAACAACACCATAAACCACGCTGAGTCGTAAAGCAGTTGACTTAAAGTGTCACGCATCTTCACAAAATGCTAAAATAATATCTGAAATCGGGTTAAGTCATCATTTTTTGCAAAACACGCATGTGTCAGTGTTTTCCTTGCAAAGTAATTTAATAAACTGATTCCAAATCACAAGAGAAGCCTCCTTTTATCTACTGAAGGGCGATTTAAGGAAATTGGATTTAGATTCTGACTTTAAGATTGCATCTTGTTTACCCTAAGCGGGTTGCTAATATTTGCGGCTATAAAATCACCCCTATACTTGCAGGCATCAATTTAACGTAGAACTAAATTTTTTCTCGTTCCCCTATTTAAAGAAAAGAATTAAATATTTAGAAATATCTGTCCAGATGTAGTCAAAGTACTATAACATACATAGAAAATGTTGATGCTGCCAATTAGCGAAAAGCTTCAATGTATGAAGAAAACTATAAAAAAATGTTTTGTTTATGAAACTGTCATTTAATTATGTATATATAAAACAAGAAAAAGAGATTAATCCAAGGATTACAATATATGCTTGTTATTCTAATAATATGGTTTGTAAGAGACAGGGTAGTGCCGCCAAATTTGAGTCACAGAGTTTTTAATGGAGGTACTACTTTTCAACCGTAGGTTATTACTCTATGCACTCATTTTCACAAGCTGAGTCTACCTTGGACCTGATAAAGCACACGAAATTTCATTAGCGCTATTAGGAATCGAAATTAGAATATTTAGATTATTAGTCAAGAACTGAAGCACATCACCTATGGGTAGAAAATTACGATAAATTTAAAACTTTTTCATAATCACTCTGCGTTATAGAGTGTTTAAATTATTGTGTGTACTGTATTTTGTTATAAACAAATCTATCCTAATACTGTGTAGATATATTGTAATTTTGCAATATTGTAATGTAGTTGTAGTGTAATATGGTTGTATTGTAATGTAAACAGATTATAATGTAGTTATATTTTTAAGTAACTATTCTGTATTGTATTTATATCGTTATATAGTAAAGTAAAGTAATCTATTTACCAAATAAATTATGATTTTATACAATCTCTTTTTCTTTTCTTTCTTTTTTAAATTAGAGTTATCAACTATGTTCACCTAAACTTGTTTGTAATAAGTTTCGAATTTATTATTTAGTAATATACGGGAAAACTACAAATTTTAAAAAAGTCATATTTGATTAATTACTACCTTGCAATAATTAAAATTATAAAACCTAATTGTTAGACTACCTAATATTTGTAAATATTTTAAAAACTATTGAAGTACATAAAAATTATTATTTTTTCACTTTATTTGTAGCTTTTCAGAGTTACAATACTACTACCTTAAGTTTAGAGGGTAAAACATACTATTTTACATAGCATACAGGATTTATCTCGTTTTAGAAGTCATGTAAAAATTTAATTAACCCTCGTCGTAAACAAACCGTGCGAAACAGACGGGCAGCGCTTTCGGCAAGAATACAAGGGTCCTCGAGCCTAGCTTGCAGGCTGATAATAATTAAAAGTGAAGCTCATAAAGCCCGTGAAAAGTTCATTACTATAGTCATACCGTCGAGAGAGCGCTGCGATACAGTGTTTCACAAACAACTACGTTGAGGTCTGGGTTACACATGTACCCCAACAAACAGCTGTTGCAAGTGGATTTATTACGTCACATTAACCGTCCGAGAGATTTAAATGAAAGTAAAGCCACAGTTTTATAAATATATGTAAGAGGCCTACTTGTTTATATGGTCTAAGTAAGACTACTGGAACTGTCGTGGCTGGTGTGCGGAATTAATTATAGAATTAAATCTTGTCATTTTACCATGATTATTAAAAGCACTGGCAATGGTTATCAAAGCTTTACTTAAACGTTCTTATCATCGGTAACTAACTAAAAAATATTTCCACCCGGATCTCTTGACTGGACAAAAGACACGCCAACGCAGCTGCGAATTTTCTGTGCAGTTTACTTGATACGATTCTGTAATTCCTAATTTTCATGATTCCGAGACGAGTTGTAATGCTGCAATTATAGGTTAAAAAACCGTACAGAGACCCGTACATGTGAGATGTCAGATATGTCCTGCCATAAAATTTTAATTAAGATATATTTTAATCCAGATATAGATACAGCTTCTGGCATAAGGAGATTTTCGGTACGTCTTCGGATTCTGATGCGCCAAACATAAAAATATTACTAGTAAAAATGAAAATAATGTCACCTGAATTCGCGTGAGGCTAATGAAAAGACTGATAAGATTAGGAAAATTGGAAGTTAATGGGTTCAAAACTTGTAAGGGTAGTTACAACAAATTGATGGAGACGCTTTCTTAACAGAGTATGTAAGACGTTCGTATTAAAAGAACCCTCGATAAGGACTAGACTGTGGTATGTTTCACATCGTAGGCAACAGTTGAAATAGTCTGTGTGTGTGTGTGTGTGTGTGTGTGTGTGTGTGTGTGTGTGTGTGTGTTTGTGTGTGTGTGTGTGTGTGTGTGTGTGTGTGTGTGTGTGTGTGTGTGTGTGTGTGTGTGTGTGTGTGTGTGAGTGTGAGTGTGTGTGTTAGTGTGTGTGTGGGTGTGTGTGTGTGTGTGCGTGCGTGTGCATGTGTGTGTGTGTGTGTGTGTGTGTGTGTGTGAGAGAGAGAGGGAATCGTTGTCCTGAGTGCCTGACTGAGAACAAAGTAGAGTCGAAACTATAAAAGGTAGAGACATGAAATTTTCTAGTTACATTCCGTTCATAATATAGACCCACAGTAAGAAAGTATTTTTCAAAATGTTGATTTGAAAGGCTAAAAATTGCAAAAATGCAAAAACTGCAGTATTATATTTGATTGATTCAATCATTTTTATATAATTGCATACATTTTACGTTAAATAATACGCTAATACAACTTTGTATTTCCTTTCCATTAGCAATATCAATTACTATCTCTTTTTAAATTTAATGACAACATATAAAGGGACACTTTTAAACGAGTGCGGCCGATTTGATGACCAAAATTGTAGAATACTTTTCGCATTATCTTTGACTTCCCTGCCTTGGAGAGGCGATGGTTTGTAATTATAGTGCCAGATCTCTTACAAAGACAATATTGCAAGAAACATTCGGTAAAATGTCTGTTATGTTAATATAAACGACATTTCAGGAACAGAGTGTTATACGATACACCTGAGAAAACAGAAGCTGAACTGCAATTGTAGCTGAAATCTTCCTGTAAATAAATCTATGTATGGGAATCGAAGCTTCCTGCAATGTAAGAGAAACCATCGTTCGCCAGGACAGAGTCGTCAGTCTCAAGTCGAAAGGCTCTCCACAGGAGTGTTATTCAATCGTGCCACATTGTAGGATTACAACGCTGAAAATCTTTTCAAATATCAGTATATTTCCTTGGAACTCGGAAGTCACAGTTATTTATAAATACGCTCTCATACTGTTTAGTTTATTTTACCCAATGAATTAAAAAAAAATAATTACAATTTTATAATTTAGCTTTATAATTTGGAGCTATTTAATTACGAAGCCTTAACGGCAGCTTTATTATTTCTGTTTTTATTCCAATTTTAATAATGAGGCATAAAGCCCTAATACTTGAGCAAACTTCCTCTATAAACGTACTTAGAGGTATATGATGCAGAGTAAATTTACCTTTTCCACATAGTCTACATGGCTAACACCATTAATTTGCTCAAAAAGTCAGTATTACCTTTAAATAAGGTTAGTTAGGTAAACAAATACAAAACATAGTAACTATTATATTTAAAACTATGACAATATTCTACGTTTCTGCTAGGTTGTATATTAATATTCTGAAAGTAACAATTATCTGCCTTTCCTGGCATTGCTACATTGAGGTCGCGTTTCGGAGGTTAGGTTGTTTAACAACAGTCCGAAAAGCGCCAACACGCTATTGGGACATGCTAGATAACTGTAACACTCAAAATATTGGTAAACTAACGAGATGTTCCCGCGATTGGCAGAGTAAGCTCAAACACTAAAGGGAGAGAGAATATGGTCCTAATAACTCGAATGTAATTAACTACATTTTCACGCCGTAGTGCTACCGTAACTAGATCTCACTAATACTATCGATTACTTCCAAAGAACATGTCTGTGTTAGAGATTTGGCTGCTGTTCGACTTAACGAGAATACAACTCTACACTTATGGAGATCTGCCATTGTGCCAATATAAACCAAAGCTATAGCAAATAAAAAAAAAAGTCTCGTAATTTACAGAGAGATTTCCTACACGGCTAATGATTAGCAGTGTTGCCAAAATAATTGAACTTAAATATGAGCCGGTACATGGAATTGTTTCAGCACCAGAAAGTAGCATCATTAGTGCTGAGTAAGTAGACTACTTGAAGTTTGTGCGTTTTACCATTAATGGCACTGTTTGTGGCTAATTAGTTCATCGTCTAAATAGCACCCTTACGCTAATTACACTGTTCAGTTTATTAATTAAAATGATTGAAAGTTACAAGGTATAGGCAGATAAAGCATTAATAGTACGCAGAGTAAGCCTAAAATATGGCATTATATATTTGTTCCTAAACATGAATATTACAAATTGTGGTCGTAAAAATTGCTCGATGTTTTATGAAACTTCGGAATTTTTCGATGTATTCAGTCAGAAACGCGGAAATTCCTTGATGTAATCTGAGGCATGGACAATTCACGAAGTATTCTGAAAATCCTCATTACACGATGTATCAGGAGGGATGAATTTAACAGAATATATCCTGAAACATGACATTTTACAATGCATTTTTAAAAACGGAATTTCTCGATGTATTATGAAAGAAAAATATTTCACTATGTTATCTGGCCATTTTACTGTTAATTCTGTAAAGGGAATTTCAGGATGTATTGTTATGAATCATGAATTTTTCAAAATTTATTCTGAAACAAAGACATTTCACAGTGCGTCCTGAGTATTATGTAGGATGAATACTTCATGTTTTCTTAAACATGTGCATTGTGCATTTCCCAATGAAATATGAAAAAAAAAGAAATTTTATGCAGTATTTTGAAGTATGAATATTTCACTACATATTTTTAAAGATGGACATTTCATGATGTATTCTGAAACGTGAGCCATCTATTCAGATTACATATCTGTGACATGGACAATGCTCGGTGTGTCTTCAGGCATGTAAAGTGAATAAGAACGGAAACCGTAGGGAATTGTGATTAATTGAACTTCTCATGATCCGATAGAGAATGGGAGAAATTATTTAGGATTGTATTTGTATTTTGAAGTAATAATTTTTAACGAAACTTGTAAAAAAAGAGAGAATGTAACTGGATTGTGTATTGTCTTAAAAGAAACTTTCATATGTCGTGACAAATCACGAGATGGTAAGATGCAACTTGGGGTGTTCGGATTTCCTTTATAAAAAAATATCTGATTAGGGTATTGTTAATAAAAGACATAAAATAATTTTTATAGCAAGCACTATGTGTAAGAATGAAATACAAACAAACATGCGTGATAGTTTAGACTGCGAAGAACGTACTTCCTAGACAGGTTAAATGTTTCTGGATCGCATAATACAGACAATATTTTAAATTGCTGCCATTAAATGTCTTGATATTTACTTAGATAAAGTGGTTATATCTAAATTCCGCTAGAGTGCTCTTGGGTAAAGTGTTTGTAAAAGTATTTTAGGCTCTAATAAGATGTTGAGTTGTTACCGACGTCATACTTTAGCTTAGAGGTTAGATGCGTAATTCCGCTGGATCATTCACACAACACAAGTTAAGATCGTAGAAGGAAAACAGCTCATTAAATCTACTCCGGTTCTGTTATAAAGTCGCGTGTAACCCTTAAAGCACTAAGCATCTTAACGTCTTAAAGCATCTTGTTGATGCTTTCAATATGATTAGAAAGCAGTTGTAACAAGCTCACAGATAAGTCTACTACGCACGACCTGTTACAACAGATATAATGGTCAATTTATAATACATACTCAGAGACTCTCGTCAAATCCCTAGACCTCCTACTAGTCAAACAAAAAACATTTTCTATAGCATCACTCCAACCTCAAGAGCTCAGCGAACCGATGAAATTTTGGAATCAAGCTTTTTTTTAACTTTAACAGAAGCTGACTAATGCCATATGTATAAATATCTCAATATTTTGTACTTAGGAAAATATAGTTAGTTTTAGGAAAATATAGTCAGTTTAACATAAAAAAGAAAGAAACTTCCCAAAACCTTTTTTAGTTTCATAAAAATCAATCCTCATACGTCAAGGTGAAGATTGTTGTACAAATAATTCCTTCAAATTTCAGAATAACTATCTACAAATAACTGGTACGCTAGTAATATCCTTAGGTAAAACGACAACAGGCAATTGAGCGCCGAACGACAACAACTACGTCCATTTGATTTCTGAGGTTTGTAGACAACCTCTAATTCTCTCGTTATTACTGTTCTCCGGCTGTTTTTCCTTATTATGGTCTACAACTAGAGGAGGGCCCCTCCTCTAATGTTTTTATTTGCTCTGTTTAGATCTACAGTTACTCCTAGTGATGATCAACATTGAGTTTTTAATAGTCTAAAACAGCTATTGGCCCTGAGGGTTATGTTGCGCATCGGATATTGTCTAACTTGGTTATGGTTAACAATGCTATATTTTTCTCATGGTTTTAGTTTACATCAGACTAACGTTTGTCCTAGACTAACTACAAATTTGTCCTGGTAATGACCTGCATCTGCTATTATTTCTTCTTGTTATATTATGTATCTGTTATTGTTTCTTCTGGTTATAGTCTACATCGAGTATTGTTTTTTTCTGGTTATAGTTTGTATCTGTTATTGTTTCTTCTGCTTAAAGTCTACATCGAATATTGTTGTTTTGGTTATAGTCCATATCAGCTATTGTTTCCTTTGGTTATAGCCTGCATAAGGTATTGTTTCTTCTGGTTATAGTCTACATCATCTATTGTTTGCCCCACTTGTCCGTTTAACTGTTGCGTCTCGTTAAAAATAGAAGTAAGGTGCTTACAAAACACATTAAAATAAGATTAATTCGTAAAGCAAATGGTAAGAAAATGAGTGTTGCTATGATTTCAGTATTTTATTATTATGTGTGTCGACGCCTATATTAAAATAATTGTACATTATATAATATGTTATTAGATGTGACTTGGGTATAAAAACAATATTTCTAATAATACAATTTATGTAAATCTATCAAAATAATAAAGGATTTAACTTTTGCATTTAATATTGGATATCGGTGCTGGTAACGAGCCCGGAAGGCTGACGGAAGCTTATTGTGTAACATAACTTTTTCATTAAATTCTGCAAAAACAATATCCTGCCAGTAGAATATTAAAACGAAACGATATAATCTAATTAAATTTGTGACTAAAACGAGCAATGTTGGGAACGTTACATAACTAAATATCTCTGAGCTGGGATCCCACCAACAATCGTATTCAAGTGGATTTGTTATGAAATCAACCTAGAAGCCATTTGAAACAAAATATTTTACCCGTTTCATTATTTTGTTTCAGAAAAAAACATCGTATTAAAACGGTCTGATATACAAATATATTGTCATTTTACTTTGAATTTAAATATTATTAAAACTAAATTATTAATTTGGAAAATTATTATCAGTAGAACGAATTTATATACGATTACATCACTATTTTATCACAATTTAGAAGTATCAGGATATACTAAATATGTTACAATACTTTTATGGTAACTGAATGAGTTATATTAAATACAAGAATCTGTATCGGTTGTCCTTCATCTTATATCGTATTTCTGAATGTACTCCATATTCGTTTACGTGCGGGACGGACTTTTGCAAAGTAAATGATAACGTGTCCAGCAAAAACTAACCTATTACAAAGTAATGTCTTGTAAAATTAAACTAATAACGATTCAAATATTTAGGATATTCTATCATTACCCAAACAATGACTCACTAACTAGTTAACTTGATTACAGAGCAGTAATTTTAATTAAAAATAATCACTGCTATATTAATTATCGCGTAATGATGTTGATAGATAAAACCAAACGCAGAAGTATATATTGCAAACTGATTTCTCAGTAATTAAAATGTAGTTAAAATACAGTATGTTTTGCCATTAAATAAATAATGAATTTAAATAGAACTTGGTTTAAAACCAATAATTAAAAAAAATGTTTTACCCAATAGTGCATAGCATCCAATTAATCGTATGCAAAGTTAGAGTCTACTTATGTCAATAAACACAAAATTCATTGTAGGTACTTTTTATTAAATAATTACATTGAATATAATTATAGTAACATAAACTATGCGTTGAACGGCTATTCTACTACATACCCTTGAACATAAAATCAGCTGTTTTATGACATCATGTATCACTTATTTTACCCCAAATAGGAAGTAATGCCTTGCCCCTTTTGTGTACACTTTTTCTCCCACATTAAACTGAGATTAATTCATTAAACTGAAATAAGGAATTATTATTTGAAAAAAAACTGTATTAATATAAAATTTTTGACACTTAGTGTTTAACACAAAATTTAATTTGAGTCGATAAATAAAAAGTATTTAAATAACGTAAGACAATTTTAAGAAGATATATATTGGGAGCGTGTGAACTATTAGGAAGAATTGAAAAAAAAAGGTAATAAATATACTTCGTTCGTTACTTGCATAGTGAATTCATTGTAATAAGATAGATAATAAGAATTATTATCTGATAGTTATTAAATATCATTTAGAAATCATAAGTTACCACCTAAATTCAAATATTTAGACAAATCTCCCCTGAATAGTGATGATGTGAAACAATAATATTTTCTCCATTGCAAAAAAAGTCTCAGATGCGCAGAAAGAAGTTTTCACTGAGAAAATATATAATCTATCCATCGTGAAAGGTGGAACGGGTAAATGTTTTGTATTAAGGCTACAAGCGCTTTGGCGCAACATGTGGTGACCCCAGCGGCATGAGACAGCAGTCGATACGGCCTCCCGCTGCAACCTATCAGGTGGTAGTCACGCTGTCATCCTAGCTTTCATATCCGACTTATACAGTAATAGCAAGACTTTGTGGCTTTCTGGGTTTATCTAATAAGCTTTAACGAGCTCTTTATAGTCACGGCTTAGGCACTTTCATTAGTTAACGTCTAGATTTCACTAACTATTATGAATTCAATTTATTACAAAAAGTATCAAGTTAATAATTATTTTTTTCTTATAAATGGCGAAGGTCTTGGTTAAATTAGTTAAAAACCTTGTAACAATATTATTTCAAGATGAATTTGAAAAAAGAGTAGATCCTTAAAAGAGCTTCCCACAACACCAATATCCGACAGGAATTTCAATGATTATACGTAGGTCTAAAGGAAGGGCAAAAGAATTAAGAAGTGGGGACCGTAAGTCGTCTGTGAAATTAATCGTGGTATTGGAGCTACGAACAAGTGTCCACAGTGAACAGCTTCATATAGAATGAATGGTAGAGAATTAGGATGCGACTAAGAGAGAAAAGTTGGGAAAAATTACTACTGAAGTAGTGAGAGTCGTTTTCCTGATGTAGACTTTCCGGTAGGATCACACTGAGTGACTAGAAGCTAATCAGCCCTGAATCCATCAAGCCATAACCAATTAATCACATCTCTGATGGACAGATATTTCAGAGACGGGCTATAGATCGTCAGGTACACCAATAGTGATGAAGTCATATAATAGGACAACGAGAAGGGGATGGCATATAGACGGGAATGGGATCAGCTACCACGAGGGGAGAGGCATCAAACTTTATTATTCACTACACGAACGATAATAAGAGACTGTTTCAGCGGAAATCCACACTACAACATTAACTAAATAACTTTTCGTATCTCAAAGCTAAACCTGATGACTTGTAGAGTAATTTTATTTCAAAAGAAAACCGTTGTTACCGCGAGGACATTTGTCAAGGGGATATATTTATTTTATATATCAAGGGGTTAGAAAATATGACTATGGCTTTCAAAGGTGAGAAGTAATTGTAAATATAGGTAGGGTTAAGGTTAGGAACATAAATCTACCTGCTACTGGTTAGCGAGAGATCTTTGCACCACGTATTCGAAGTAGATCTAACCTCTATTGAGATCAAAAAAAATCTGAGGTGTTCCTACTTAATAAAACCTCTTGAATCAAAAAGAATAAGCAAGGGTAAATAAAATAAGGCCAGACAAAAGAAATCACATAATGATTCTCTAGTAGACCTTACCTTACTGAGAATAATGGCATGGCATGGGCTGCGTTGCTTATCTGCACTAGCCTTGCTCTCAACTGGTTCTAAAGAAAAGAGTCTACCCACTACCCGCTATAAGGACTGTACCTATCCACGGTATTAGAGGGCAGCGTGGGAGAATAATGAAAACTGTGCAGATTATTTTCTCTGGCCTTACCTACTATCAATAGGTATAGAGTATATGTGTTACCGAGCACAATATATATATATATATATATATATATAAATATATATATATATATATATATATATATATATATATATATATATATATATATATACATAGCCTACAGAGCAGACTCAAATAGGGGAAAAATACTGTGCTGTATTGGCAATCAAATTTTCCTAATAACGTCAACCGAAACAAAATTAGAATTCATAAATAAAATACAGTTTAGATAATTTTCTAAAATCTATAGTTTTTAATTCCCCTAAATACCTGTATATATATATACTCCTAATGGACATATTTTATAGATATTAAAATCCAGTCACTTGCACAGGTCTGGAAAATACAAGGCTTCTTTTGATTCAAATAGCACCAGGAGCTGAGATTCAGAACTTTACAAAAGAATTGGTTGGAGATATGTAGAAGTTACAGGTAAAGATAAATACACAGTGCGTTTTAAAATTCCCTCCGCGAAAATGTTAAATCAACCACCTCGATCTCCTTAATCCGATTAAACAAATTACACATATGTTTTGGGTACGTGTATACTTGTATGTCGATTGTCTGTAGTAGAAATACGTTTAAAATATTCACATATATAAAATAAATAACTATAAATATATACCACACCAAAACAAATGCAAATTATTAAAGTGCACACAATTTACAGTTTTATCTGTACTATTTGTTTTTTTTTTTAAACAAGCATATCTAAAACAAGATTTTTCAAACTTTTTAATATTTTAAATTCGGCTTAATAATGTTTGGCTTCAGTTTAAATAGTTTTAAGAATGTCTATCGAGATATAGATACCTGGAAGGATCTTCTTCTCCCTTCTGACACGTTTAAAGCCGTTATAACGAGAAGAGCGGGTAAAATTAAAACTGTCAAGAACCCTAAGTCATAGAGCACTGAAAAGCTTTTATTAATTCTGTGAGGCTAAATAATTAGCTTAGTTTTACGAAGCCGATAATGGAGACGTCATTTTCACGTTCAGTCAACTCCAGAAGGATTCCTTCAGACGTGCTCCAGATAAGGTAAGGCCTCTTAGGAAATGTCTTGTGCCAAAGCTTAGCCATTTATCTTTCAGGCAATAAAGGTTTGCGGTTAACTGAAAACAGATGACCAACTGTTGAATACAAATCGATTTAAGCCGACAAAGCCGTTTGTAAACCTATTCAAATTAGATATAACTTTTGTTCGGTAATCATAGTATGGATACAAACAACTTATTTTGATGTGAGGTAGATTTATTTTGTTTTTGTTGTTTAGGCTCTTTAGGAAAATATTTTTTCAAATTCCTTTTGTAAAGAGTCAAAATACGCCTGTTAATAGTTTTTTTTGTTTTTTTAAAATATCAATTACCAAATGAAATATCGGATTGTTTAGTTAAAGCATAGGCAATACAATTTATATAAATTACAATGTCTCGAATTTTTATACTTCAGAACAGAAAAAAGTCAAATGTTTTGTAATATTTGTTTCTCAATTTTTGTAAGTGAGGCAATGTTCAATACAAGACAGGAAAGGAGGTGTTACAAGTATGTTGCACTATATCTTATAAACATTCAATGCTTTTTTACTAATATTTAGTTATACTAAATTAAATATTGAAATATTATTTCCAAATTTACTTACTTTATTGATATCGTGTAGTTTTTATTTTATGCAATGTTTATGAGAATAATTCACAAAGTAAACATGTGAAAATATTTTAGACTATTAGCTAAAGTTAACATTTTTCAAATATACGTTCCAGACTCTTCATATTTATGGGATTCTACCCTACAGCATACATGATTTTTACCGGGAGCTTAAAAAAGGACGGGACCTACCGTGATAACACGTTGAAATAAGAAAGATGTTAATTTGTTGGGGGTAATAGGAGTTTAAAGAACAATGCATTACTCCTATGAGGGAGGGTTTCCTAGAAGTGCAATAAGTGTTTTAAAAGGTTTTTAGTCCTCCAATGTCCGTCGTGTAGTAATATGATACGCCTGCAACATGATCTTCATATAATTTAAAACTTCTCCCTGATTACTTCACTCTACTTTCTCTGTCTCTAGAGGGTGTAATAAGTAGACCCTCTCTCAGTTTCTTTGGAAGGGAGCCGGTATAACGGAAAGGAGCCAGTATAACGGAAGGGAGCCGGTATAATGGAAGGGAGACGGTACAACGGTAGGGAGCCGGTATAATGGAAGGGAACAGGTATTACGGAAGGCAGTCAGTACAACGGAAGGGAGCTGGTACAACGCAAGGGAGCCGGAAACGGAAAAGAGCCAGTATGACGGAAAGGAGCAGGTATAAAGGAAGGGGGCTGATATAATGGAAAGGAGCCGGTATAACGGAAGGGAGCTGGTATAACGGTATGGAGCCGGTATAACGGAAGAGAGCTGGTACAACGGTATGGAGCCGGTATAACGGAAGAGAGCCGGTATAATGGAAGGGAGCCGGAAACGGAAAAGAGCCAGTATGACGGGAAGGAGCCAGTATGACGGAAGGGAGCCGGTATAACGGAAAGAAGCCAGTATAACGGAAGGGAACCGGTATAATGGAAGGGAGCCGGAAACGGAAAAGAGCCAGTATGACGGAAAGGAGCCAGTATGACGGAAAGGAGCCGGTATAACGGAAGGGGCTGATATAATGGAAGGGAGCGGGTATAACGGAAGGGAGATGGTACAACGGTATGGAGCCAGTATAATGGAAGGGAGCCGGTATAATAGAAGGGAGCCTGTATAATGGAAGGGAGCAAAAACTCCTACAATAATCAAGCTCATAAAAACACTTTTCATACAGAATGTCACAACGCTGTGTGAAATTAGGTCTTCCTTTGTAGCAATTGGTCCTTACATATTTACAATTTGGTGAGCACGGATCTACGTATCAGACGCGTTCATCGAGGTATTGTTTAAACAAATAAACTCCTAAAAACAAAAAAATATAAGCGAACACACAACCCTAAGGGCTCTAATTATGTAAGGTATTCTTTACTAAAAGGGTAATGTGATGGTAGCGAGACTTAATTGGTTAGCGAAATAAACTAAGTAGCGGGAAAAAAGTAATTGAAGAAGGTAGGTGGACGGTACCAGGTACCGGAAGGTACCAATAATAGAGAGACAGTAAGCGTCTCTGACGTAAACCGTCGGTATCCTGCAAGAAGAATAGGCATTTACGAACATTATTCTCAACTTCCTACTGGTACCTGTTAAGAGGCTGTCATGCCAAACCCCCTGTTGTAGCACTAGTGGTAGTCCAGAGTTAGCAAAATGAATGGTTACTTTACATCTACTACTACCCTCTTTAGGAATATTCATGTTCAGGGTGATGCATTTACTTACATTAAAACTTTTACTATAAACAAGAATTTCAATCCTTTAAAGGTGGCAACGACCAATTAGATTGTTTATCCTAAAATACAAAACAAGAATCTCAGACAAAACAGCTTCCAATCAATCTTTTACGTATGTTTCTGTGTTGCATGGTAGGTACGTATTGTTTGTACCAATATTTCTCTAGAAACGCAAACGACATTTGTTGAAACAGTTTTAATTGCTCCGCGTTAATTGCTGCTGGAAATATCGGCTTCACCATCGAACCATAACATCGTCAATAGAATTGTGGTAATTTGTTGTCAAAGAAATTACGGTTGAGTTACAGGAGTGCCTCCTGTAATATGCTAATTCAATCCGTGCTTGCAATATATAATCACGTCTCTCTGAATAAGATTTGCATATGTCGAGAGGACATGTGTAAACAATAATAGTGACATTGGCTGTGGATAGAGTGACGTCATTAATTTCATGATAAGGTTGTTCCAGATAACATTGTTAGAGGGATAAATGGATGATTTAAATAAAACTCACTACAAACTTAACGAGAAACAAGGCAAGCGGGATTGGGCAGGGAGATAAATTAGTTGTATTTAATATAGACAATAATATAAAAACCTGAAGTTCTTATAAATGCGAAGAAGATCCTAGGATTCGGGAATCATTAGTGAGTTCAGCGCTCAGTTATATTTTATTTTACATGCTTATGACGGAAATCGAACACGGTTCCGTTAAACACTTTTTATTTTAAATTTTTATTTCAATTTGAAACCTTTGAGGTTTTAAAAGAATCTCTTTTTTTCAACTATCTTCATGAAACGGCTTAAGGGGTTAGAATATTGTTGTTACTGTTGATTTATAAAGTAGCTGTTTAAGGGTGAAAGAGTAGTATGAGTGAAGGGCAGGGTCTCTTGGTCTGTTGGTCGCCTCTGAGAAAGATATATCTCAGCGTAATGTTTCTATTTCACACAGGCTGCATGCTAATGTTCTTCTTGAATTCACAAGTGGAGTGGGGTTTACTTGTACGTGAAGTGGAGATATCCCAGGATACTGTCTCTATCCTGTATTGTATGCAGCCGTTCTAGGAATGGTGAGTGGAGTAGGTTAAGTTTGTCTGTGAGGGAGACATATCGCAGTATTGCCTTTATCACATACACTCTACATTTTATACTCCACTTCATGAAACGAGAAGGGGGATAGGGTTTGCTGGTATGTGAAGTTGAAATACTGCAGCATCGTATCGTTGCCCTGTTCACGATACTTCCGTTTTAGAAACGGACAACGGGAAAGGGTCTGGTGCGGATATAGCAGTATCATGTCGTTACCCTATACACACTACATCCCTTCTGGAAATTGGGAGTAGGGATTAAGGTCTGGATGTCTGTGATAGGAACGTATCTTAACGTCTTTTCACTATCCCATACACGCTACATCCCGTTTAATAAAGGTAATGTATGGGTAGGGTCTGCTGGCCTATAAAATAGAGGGACCCTAGCAACCTACCACATCATTCTTTGGTTTGTGGAAAAGCCTCTGAAAAAAGGTACGTTAATAAGGATCTTTAGTATGATTGACGTTTTCACAGTTATTGTTTAGTACGAAACACAAATTAAAGAAACGTATACGTTGTATTTCTTATGTAAACTCACCAAGGTTAAGAATGGCATGAATGCACTTTCTATACATGAAGATTTGGAGTTGCTTGGACTAGACCCTAATGTATGACAACGCAAAGGGAATAGAAAAATAAATGCATAGATTGTTTCCGTAACACATAGAGATAAGAACAAAGTGGAAAACCTTCAGCCGTAATCTCCTTCTTACGTTAATAATACGTAAAAACTATAAACAATGTAAATAGACTACGTAAATTTACGTAGTCAATAGACTACGTATATCTTACGTGTTACCTCAGAGGCGGTTAATGTTAGTTACACTAGCTTTAATGGAAGTGCTTGAAAGTAGCACTTCAAGCAATATGAAAATATTGAAAAGTACCCCAATACCACAAAAATAATCAAAAACAACAACTAAAACAAGTTACTTAAGATTAAATAAACCCTTATGTACATGTCGATAACCATGTCTTCATCATCAGAGAGTCTCATTACAAAATCACTCGAGCTAGTAACTTCTTGTTAGCTGGGTTGTAATTTTGTAATAAGACCCTCTGATGACGATGACATGGTTATCGAAATGTACGTAAGGGTTTAATCTTAAGTAACTTGTTTTATTTGTTATTTTTGATTATTTTTGTGGTATTGGGGTTCTTTCCAATATTTTTATTGTAATATATTGCATCATTGTGCTCTAGATATTGTATATAAAGTAATAATCACTATTTTAGTTTTAAACCAAAATTTATTTTATTTTATTTATAAAAATGCACAGGTAAAGTCTTATTATCTCGTTTCCCAAACTCTAATGGTATAATCCTGTCCATACATAATCCTTTTTATAAAATACATGTATTCAACAAACATATTGATAATTAATAAGATTTTTTTTTTTTTGTAGTCTTCCAATTCGTTTAACATATTGACGAATATTCAACCGAAATCTGTGATTTCCTCTGTCATATCATGATATCACCCGAAGACTTGATATAAGCTTATCTCTTAATATACATAACACCGCGTCGTCTATGTTATGACTTTAAACTTGTATCTCTTCACGCCAGACAATTCTTCGTCGCACTGAATTCCCACAGTAGATATTGCATTAGAAACTTGTTTAAGAATTAACGGTTATGTTACGTGCAATAAATGATGGTAAGAAAGGAACCTAACCACGTACCTATGTAATACGTATGTGATCCCGTTGGCCGGTTAACTTTCCGTTAGCGCGGCCACGCAGAAGCACTAACCACGGCAAGTCCACCCTTCACTCGCAATGTCTGACGACAATATCCATCGGTGTTGTTGGCAATAACCAGGACCGTACAGGTTTATTTACGGCTCCAATAAGCGGCAAGATCACATTCTTGCCGAAAATTAATATTGAAGTCGTGTCCTGGATCCGTAAACCTGAATGTGGGTTGGATATCACCCCCTTCATACTTTGGAGCTGTATATACGTAAGCATATCACGAGGCCTTTACGGCAGTTTTATTATTTTCTATAAAAGACTATTAGTGCGGTATTTTGTTCCACAGTGAAAGGAAAATAGATATAGAGGACAATAACAATGGTTACAACGAAAAAAACGTCTTCTTTTAGGAGTAAAATAATAAAAAAATACACATGTCTTGGTGACTGGTTTTCAGATGATTGTCACGTAACCGGATACACAATACTTTTCATCTGATCATATTCCTAGATATGGCTATTCTTTTAGGTTATGTTTTAAGACGAATAAAACAGTTGCCAAGTAGGTGGAAAGATGTTAAAGAGACAAAAAGTTATCTTTTCCAAACAAAGAACACAGTTACGCTTATTTTAATACAAGACAGAAGTATGGTGAATCACCCCTTATCCTTATCGTAGGCTTTTGGTAGGGGAGAGAATACTAATCTATAGGGTGTTGTGGTTATATAGGTGACATAATGTTCTACTTTCAGGTGAAATATTCATGTTTGTGAAGACGTTACTTCTCCAGTAGATGTACTCCGTGTATTACGATTATTTGAATGTCGCGTATTTGGTTAGTTGACAGCTGCGTATGTTGGTTAGATGAACTTTGGTCATTTGAAGCACCCCCCCCCCCCTATAGGCCCTACAAGAGACCATCGTTATCCCATCAGAGAATATCTATTGAAAAGAGTCTAAATGCTTCTCTAAGGCGTGGACATACAGAAAACAACTAGTGAGGGCAACTCAATGCAAACGTGAGTTGCTATTAGAAAAGTTGCTAGTCGGTTTCCACGATTGTTCATATGAAGTTGCTAGTTTAGTTGTCAGTTATGTCATCATCAGAGGAAGATTGTCTATATTTTAAGAAAGATACTACAAAAACGTTACAAAATAAAGACAATTCAGTGCAGGTCTACGCTTCTATAACGCTACTCATGCGAGACAAAGTCAATACATTGCTGTACTAAATTCACGAAATTACACAGACAACCGAATTTTTTAAATTATTATCGTATGCGCAGTTACGACTACCTTTTAAGTGAAGTATTTTAAAACATTAAGGAAAAAACAAATAATTGGCGAGAAAGATGGAGAAATAAATTTCAGCTGGAGAAAGATTAACAATAACACTCAGCTAAGGTTAATTGCTAATTTATGTATTTATTGTTATGTATAACTGCAAAACTAAAAATAACGTTACCGGTACATTACAATGAAATTAAAATTAGTTTTTAAACAAATGAAATTTTATAGTTCAAATGCCGATTTTATATACTTCTAACAAATTGTTGGTAATCATTCGTATCGTCTTGAAGTTGTTGGATATTCAGTTGTTGGATGATAAGTAATCATGACCAGAACCAGCAATATTTTGTTTTTCTGACATCATGTATCTTTATAATAAAACAATATTCAAAGAAACAAACACAAAAAATACGAATACAAAATTATTATCATTTAAATACGATATCACTCTTGAGAAACGCATACACAACACAACAAATACTGCTGGTAACTGTGAAACTAAGCAACGGGTTTACAGCATGCCGTGACCGGAGCAACTCTAGTTTCTGTGTCACTCGCTAGTCGCGTTCCTATCACTTCTCTATGAATATGTGCATGCAACTCCGTATGCTGTGTAAAAGCAACTCAAGTTTGCGTTGCGTTGCGTTACCGTCACCAGTATGTCCGCCTTCTATACGTCCGCAGCCTAATAAGCGAAATGTTATAAAGAAATGTCTAATAATTCTCTTACAAGAAAGCAAGGCAAACAGACCGCTCTTCCATGATTAAAGAAAAATGCTCTAAAGAAGTGTCTGATTGGTTTTCCGCAAAGAACAAGATCAAACAGAATCATCTATTCCATTAAATAAACTCACAGAGAAATAACTAACCGCTACACTACAAAGGAAAATGTCATAAAGAAGTGTCTAATCGTCATTTCATTACACGAAGGAAAACGTCTAACCTCTATTCCACAAGAACAGAGATCTTATACAAGGATCTATCCGACATGCAACAAAAAATAAAATATTTAGAGAACATACTGTCAGTACCCACGAGAAAAAACGACTTGAGTAATTTGAATTCGTTCGGCATGGTGTCATGCTTGATTTTCTTTTATGTAAAAAGCCTTGATATACCACGATTGTCTGTAAGAGATCTGGACAAGATTTGTCGAGGTAAGGTAGGCTCATTGTAAAGAAAGATACATACTGTAGCTGATCTCACTGGGGATGCATATACAAAGGAGTGAGTAACAAAGTGTAATATTAATGTAATAATATTTATAATACAATGACGTATATCCGACAGGGCCGAAAGCCCTGTAAAAGCATTATTTGATTTGATTTGCCATACTAACCGGATAATTCACATAATATTCATGCGGGTAATAAAAGATTTTCAATCTTCAACTTCATTCACTCAAGACTAACAGTTCAGAGTCTCTATGAATTATACCTCCGTCACTTGTGCCTGGCTAAAGGCATAAGCACCAGAAGGTTTGAAGAAATTTACTTATAGAAGTTTTCTTTCTAAGCGACCGCAACACCTGCAATTTCTTAGCGGTTGTATTTGATGCAACACGCAATACAGAAACCAATCTTTTTGATTAAGCCTTAATAGGTTTTATAACGATCGATCGTGCGCCAGCTTACGGTTACCATCTATACCAATTACAATTTAAACTCACTGAGTTTGTGTAAACTCACTGATGTGAGTGTAAACATATCTTTGTTGAAAAACGCTTAAGAAATTAAATTATTAACTGTGAGTTGATCTTCTCAATAATCTAACTAATGATTATTTTAGAGTTATATTTGCAATGGAAAAATTAAATTATTAAATTAAATTACTTGTTTGGCTGACGTTCTCTCGATGGCGTTGATTCATTAGCGTTCTGAAATCCCGGATTAGTGACGCAAAAAAACCTGAATGAAACGCAAGCATTACTTTGCTAACCACCTGCTATGTGACAGTAATTACTTGATAAAATATCGTTTTAATAACGTTAATTAATATGTAAATGAGTTTTATAATATTCAAACCGATATACGTTTGACAAGTGGGAAATACGTTCATTCGTTTGACTTGCTCTAGAAACAGTTTTTCGTTATGAAATGATTACATAATAATTACGTAGGATGAAGAGGAAACAATTTAACGTTTTGCCCGCTAAACTCTCCAAATTGCATCTGAAATTAAGTGGGGCTGTATTGCAACAACAAACAGACCATCCGGACGAGATAATTCCTATAACAGAATCTTGCTTTGATTAGCTCCGACAAACGATAGGCAAATCACATCACTCGTTGCAGTCCTTTGTTAGAAATAAGGGCAATATTTTTAAAAACTTTTAAGGCCTCTTTTACAAACATTCTCTAAGAACAAAAAAACACAAAAATCTATTTACTAAAAAAAATAAATACTTTTTTCAAGCAAACTATTCCTTACCGATGTAGAACACAGAATCTTAATTTGACATCTTAGCTTTACAACTAAGTAAAAGAGGGTCAGAATTATAAATCCATAAGCCTCAATAAAGGCAAGCTGTAGCAACTGCATTGCATGGTAATAAAACTTCAGTTTATGAGTTAAGCATGCATATATATATATATATATATATATATATATATATATATATAACGCAATATGTTTTGTTGTGTATTAATAAAGAACAAAAGTCAAAATACAAATACAAGAATTATATTTGAATTTACAATTCAATATCTAATTCAAATATAATTCTTGTATTTGTATTTTGACTTTTGTTCTTTATATATATATATATATATATATATATATATAACTATATTCTGCTTTTAAAAAACGTATGTATATAGGGATGGTACGATTTATATAATTATATAAGTTTCAATGCTTTTAATGAGCCAATGTGAGTTTTAATTAGACTTTGTTGAGTTGTAGACAGGATGAAGTTAAGTAAAAAAAACTACCCAGGTCGGAAAAATCGAAGAAACTCATCTAGAAACGCTTATATCTAACGGAGTCTATTGCAATACCTTCTTGAAGGTATTAGGATGGATATGGGAGATAAAGATTTATTGAAAGTATCTTGTAAACACTCATGCAGTAAACACGGTAGTGGATATTATAGTATAAAATACGGCGGCGCCGTTTACTACCTCTTGGTACCATTCGCGTCTCTCTCTGGTGCGTATTACATCGGTCAGACTATACCTAAAGTTCTGTAACAAACTAGAAATCTTGCTGCAGAAAGCGGATTCTGGGGGATTCGTGTTTTTCCCACAACTAAACCTAAATAAGATTCCGATATGTTAGCTTTAACTTTATTATTATTTTTAACTCAACGTTTCCGTATCATTTTAATTATATTTTTCGAATCTCCATCAATTAACGAAAACATGGTCTTAAGCACAGTATCAATGCAATAGCTTCTATATTTAGAGTTTAGTTAGTGTGACTAATTAAAAAAAATAAATAAATAATACTAAATGCTCACTAATACTGTATCCAAAAACTTACCGGTGGCAAAATATTACGTAGGAAAATTGACTAGTGAAAGTTCGAGTCAAGTAATTTAGTGTTTTTCTTTGAAAATACAAAACAATTGAGCTCCTAAAATTACGGCAATATACGATATAATGACTTTTAATTGATCTGTTTTTTCCACATCATGGCACCAAAATCCTACTTGAAAAAAATGAGCACTTCTTCTTATAAAGAGAAAACCAGAAGTTCATAGCTTCAAATTATTCGTCGTAGATTGAAACTTTTATTGATGTACCATATTGCAAATTGTTCAGAATAAACTTTTTGACTCACTGTAAATATCGAATTTCTTATCTTAAAATCTGCCTTCAGTGCAAATATTGGGTTACCCAGCCCCGTCTAACGACGTGTTCGGTGATTCATGAAAGCACACGAATGATAAACCAATGTTCAAAACATTTAAACACTTTGATTTCTTAAAGCACGGATTTATTTTCATTGCTAACTTTTCACTGTGAACACTTTCAAGCCTCAGAAGTATTTAACCATTTTAAAACCAGAAACACTCCCAAAGAACGTTCTAACATAGTCGCTTGTAAGAGTTTTCAAAGTAAACAATAGATTAATATATAAACGACAAGGTAAATAAGGAAAATCGTGTCTCTTTATCTGCCGTAATAGCTCTGTATCTATGCAGTGGAAGTATCTAGAGTGACGTAATTATAGCGCTATTCTGACATTCCTCTTTAAACGGAGCCTGTTCATTCTATTCGCCTTTCAAGGAAATTTTTCTCTTTTATTCAGAACATTTAAAGTAGAGACGACATTTTAAGTGCAACGTTATAAGTATAAGGTATGCAAAACGTGTAGAGTATTGCAGCTAGATACAGAAAATTGCATGGAATAATTATGGGTGTTATAATTATTGTTATGTGGAAATGCAGTGAAATATTGTTTCAAATTGTTGCCAAAACAATTAAACAGTAATTTTTATAAGAGTATGATCAAGTATAATTTTTAAATTTCACCTGTTCACATATTTCTTTTATAAAACACTTAATATTCTCAAAATTCAATTTTAAACTTTAAAATATTTTTAAACTATAACTATAGAAATATATAACTATAGGTATTTTGTTCAATAAATAACTGAATGTTGTATTTCTTTGGCGATGCAGAAGTTACGGTGGAGAAAGTAAAATATTCCAATTGTACAGGTATAAAAGACAGCTTCCCAACAACATACAATATTAGTAAAGTTACGATATAATACAAGAAACTGATGTTGGACAACGCCTTCTCTCTCTTTAAATTGAACTCTGCCATCCTTGTATACGACTAAGTTTCCAGGGCAGTTGGGTCTGGATAAAAGTCCCATTGTAGCACCTGAATAGAGCTAATCTCAAGAGGCATATTAAAGATACAGGAAACCTGTCTCACGGAAAGCTGTACTGAATCAGTTTAGTTCTGAAAATACTCGTGACACCGCTCTGGTTGGAGTATCTTCTCGCCCTGAGGTCGGACCGTTGTCAGGTTTAGTCCTTACAGTAAGGCTTTCGAGCTCTTACATACTTTTTACACATGTCCCGTCTTACAAAGTCCCGTGTATCACGCCCGATACTATTCCTCCGAATTTGAGGTTGGATTCATGGAGGAGGTTGGATCACATGCTAAATCTTACAATTACTTAAACATTCTTGTACAAATTTATGGTCTTGGACTAAGAGAATAAAATCTGAGAAGCAGATACCATTTCGCCCTTTCCTTTATGTTTCACCATCATTCTTCATTCTTTTCTTTTTCAAAAGCACGTTGTCAAAATAAAAGTAATAAATAGTACGACAATCGAAGGCAGTTTTGTCATCATTTTCAATTTATTAATAAATTTAATCAATAAATCAATTTAATCAATAAATGTTTGTTTTGAATGACTGCTTAACAACATGTTAATTTACAAGTAATATATATATATATACGGTGCCTAAGCTCGTTTCATTCTACAATTACCATCTTCAAGGCAACTAACATATCCTTCCAACTCTCCCAGCAAACCCACAATTTTATTATCTAACCACAACTATCATTCACTTCTTTTAAACGGAAGACAATTTTTTTTAACCTAAAAAAATTAAACAAAAGATTCTAATACCAAAATTCAATTAAATCAAAAATATTTCATTATTTCCACTTATTCCAAGTACAAACGGTTTCCTATGTTTAATAAATAGAATCGACCACGTTTTATTGACTCATTACTCAATAAACTGTTTATAACCAAATCTGTATAAAGGATCTGATTCATGAAACAACAGGTTAGAACACGCACGAGCTATTTAATCTATTTTAGTGTGAATAATATTTATCTAGGTTTAACGTTTTCT